>CM068372.1:76971173-77328673 GCA_034769895.1 Magicicada septendecula | reverse complement strand
CTGATTATTTTTGGGTTCCACCGACACTCAAGGAATCGTACTTAGTCGCCCGCGATTCTACGCGTTTATCCGTCTACCGAATACGCTTTCATCAACTTCGACAATTTTCTCTACGCCGCCAATTTTACAAGAATTTTCAATCAACCACAAAACAAGAATTTCTCTGAAAGAATGTATTAATTTTCTTGCCGTTGGTTGTGACAAACTAGTCTCTCTCACAAAGACAGACAAAGGATACTTCAAAATCCATGCAATTAAAACGGGCAACAAGGCGACGGGAAGAATGCGTGAAGTACAAAGATATTACTGTCCCGTACATGCTTTTCACTCTACAGTTTTTGCCCCACATCTGTAAATCAAGTTTTCATTTTGCCCGTAATTAATATGCATGTTTCCTCCACACTTTACACAGTTAGTTGACTTTTTTTCATAAGCTTCCAGTCTTCAGCACAGTTTTCAAGGGCTCTCTTTAGTATATAATTTTTCAATCAATCTATACTGTTGAAATCCAACTTGCTGTTCAGTTTACCGCTTAAAATTTGATGTAGTGGCACTGGATTACACACTGTAGTTTTAATGTTCTAAGCTTCAAGAAAACAGGATGTTGATAGAACACTGTACACCGTCTAAATGAAATGGCCTTTAAGAAACTAGACGGGTCCACGTTGGCTGGGGATTTCCTTAAACATGTATGCATAGACGACTTGCTTAGGTGCAATGAAAATAAATAATAGGCGACCCTTTCGAAGGTTGTTAAGATAGTAGGCAGGTAGTCTGATACGATGGCCTCGTCAGGATTCCAAACCTGTGCACTCAAAAGAAAAATTGAACGTCCGGCTTTCAAATCGAGTGCACTAATCATTGGCGCCTCTCTTATTAAAATATACATAATTAATGACACTGAAACAAAGTGGAACTATACAGATGCGGAATACTGTACTTTACTTGCTTTATGCGCTATGTGTTCTGAGTGTTTGCTAACTCTGCATAGTCGCAGTAAATTATTGACAGCTATTGATAGGTCGAAGTGTTAACGTGGTGTAAATGAGAACTGCTGCGGGGATTTCATTACACAGACAGCGATATAATCACGATCGGTAAATGAACCGAGGTAGCGATTGCTGATGAGATGTCCTGCTGAATACGCAGTAATCAACGTTCGCTCGATACAACGACGACGTGGATACAGTTTGCAACGTTAAAAGTGTAAATGTACGTAGCTTTGGGAACATGCACTTGTGTACGAACTCGAGTGATGCATAAACAGTACGTTATAATTGAATAAAAAGTGAATGTTACTTTAATATTATTTCTTAAATTGTTGGCGACCGCTGTTTTACTATGTTAATATTAACAACAAACCTTAGATCCTGTGATATGCGTGATATGGTACGAGTTAATCAGTCCCAGATAAAACCATAGGAGATTTGATTAAAAAGTTCATACTTCTTCTTCTTCTTCTTCTTCTTCTTCTTCTTCTTCTTCTTCTTCTTCTTCTTCTTCTTCTTCTTCTTCTTCTTCTTCTTCTTCTCCTCCTCCTCCTCCTCCTCCTCCTCCTCCTCCTCCTCCTCCTCCTCCTCCTCCTCCTCCTCCTCCTCCTCCTCCTCCTCCTCCTCCTCCTCCTTCTTCTTCTTCTTCTTCTTCTTCTTCTTCTTCTTCTTCTTCTTCTTCTTCTTCAGCGGCGCGACAACCCATTACTGAGTCAAGGCCTCCGCCAGTTGTCCCGGTCAAATGCAGCTGTTCTCCAGTTCCGGGTTCCAAGGATATGGCGCGCATCGTAGTTCGCACCGTCTTCCCAACGTAGTTTTTCTGTCTACCAACTCTCCTGTTACCATAGATCTGTTCTGTGAGTGCCTTTTTGGGTATTTCATTCTCCCCCATTCTGGTCACATGTCCAACCCACCTGAGTCTACCAGGTTTTATAATTTTCACAATATATGGCTCATTCAGAAGAGTGTTCAGTTCTTAGTTAGTCCTTTACCTCCATTCATCTCCCACACATATTATACTAAAAATATTGCGGAGGATTTTGCGTTCATGAACCAGCAGGCTTGACTCAGATTTTCTAAAAATAGTCCAGTGAGAACTGGGCGGATCAGTGTTTTATACAGAAGCAGCTTGATGCTCCTGGCAATTTTCTGCTCTGGAATAGGGGTCTGAGTCCAAAGAAGCACCTATTAAATGAGAAAAAAAGTGCAGTCAATTTTTGTTTATTTTAGAAATTATGACTTCATTCATCGAACTTACACTGCCTCCTTCAAAGTAGTCTCAGTCGAATGTAACACGATTAAGCCAGCCGTTTTTCAGTCTTCAAAGTATTTCAAGAATTCACTTTTTGGTACAGCCTTGATCTCGCTTAGCGATTTTCGTTTTACGTCTCCAACAGTCGCGATACGTTATCCTTTCGTAGAAGTTGTCCCTATTGAGAGGAGGAAAGATCGCCTTGGTCGCATCCGGTGAATACGGCATTTGCCGTGTCACCATTATGACTTTTTCGTTTGCCTAGAATGGAAAATTTCTTAACAAGCAATGACGTGCTCATTACCAGGTTACAATTTTCATAAGTTATTCTTCAGCAAATCTGGAGGTTTTCTACGAATAGCTTCATACAAATGGCGTACAATGTCCGACTAGTACTATTTATTTAGCACTGCGACTAGCGACGAACTTTCGTGCACAAAAACATAATCTTCATGTGACATCCACAATCTTCAACTCATTTAAGGCAGTCTTTGAAGCTTGTAAACCGCTTGTTCACGCACAGCAGTATCGCCAGAAGCCTTCTGAACACGTTTACTAGGACAGAGCAGTTTATCTCACAGTTTACACAAAATTTAATCCATATTCTTCAATCTTGCATTCAATAATGACAAAAAAGCACCTAATATACGTAAGGACGACTTAATCAATTAGCTGTGAAATCTAAACTATGCATCAAAGAGCTAAATGTTTGACAGTTGTCACTAACATGAGTACCAACATCATATAAAACAGTTTTTTAATCGGTTACTTGTAGCGGTGAAAATTCCAAATTGCACGAAGTTTTTGATCAAACCTCGTATACCTATATGTAAAGATAAAGTCTAACAGGATCCTTGGACACAACATTTTTGTGTGTTAACACTAGTACAGTCAAACTAAACGTTACGCGACAAAGCACTGGTTTAGAATACTTTAACAACGCAAATCTAGAAATAAAAATAATTTTATTATCATAACTTATAAGTTTATTCTAGGTTGTCAACATACCAAAAAAAAAGTTTGTCTTCCAGAATCTCCTTAGAAATGGATACCCAGGTAAAGCTAACCAATATACTATCTATATGAATAAGGTGCCACGAATGTTAGTAAATGTCAAAAAGTTCACAGATCTAAGAATTCATTAAAATAAAATTTGGTTTTTAATGGAAGAAAGGATATCCCAGACATCTGATCAAAATAGTAAATCCATTTACACTGACACCACAATTGTAGGTAATTGATAGCTCAGTAGGAAAGAACTGACTTTGGATATTAAAACCAATCAAGGCGTTAGGCAGAGGTCTGCCTTGTCACAGAAAATATTTAATATCTATGTAGACGACTTTGTAAGAGAATGGAAGAACGTTCCACCACCAGGTATACAAATTGCTTAGAACGAATTTTAAAATATTATGTATTTTGCATAAAGTTAGCAGCAAAGAAAAATTACGATGCGCCGTCCACAGGTTGAGAAAGTGTTGCACAATTTAAAAATATCACAATATAAAATCTGATAATGTACGATTGAACATTAAACAATCCAAGACAGTGGTATTCATAGGAAAAGCTCCCGTGCGGACAGAAGTCATAATTTGCAATCCAACATTCAAACCATATTTTAGGTCCATATTTTAAATAAGGTATTATTTGGAAGTAAGGTATTATTATTATCTAAGACAAGGTCTTATTTAGAAGTAAGACTTCTTCGATCAGTCAAAGGTTGTATAAGATTCGACCTACAAGAAAATAATGATATAAAGCAGGAATTATGTGTAACTCGATAACAAGTACCATATAATATAATAAAATATAACCGATATTATCACCAAATTACAATATTTGACTTATTAGACGAAATACAATATTGTTAGGTTGATGCGACACAGGCCTAAGTATCATGCTTAAATTACGTGATGTTTGTTTATGTTCTTGATGAGTCGTCAGAAGGTAGTTTGAAAAATTTCAATATACTTGCTGGTATTATGTTCAGTTTTAGTGTCTTATAATGGAAGAAACGACGTTGTGAATACATTTCATAAGTTCAACCTTATGTGCAGGGCCATTAGGCGACCCCTTAAGTCAACAAGTAAAGGAACACGCCTAAAATTCTACAAGGTGATGATTATTCCCACACTTCTTTATGAGTCTGAAAATTAGATTTTAACAAAAGGCCAGGCCAGTCGCATCCAAACGGATCGCCCAATATCGGCTGAATTGGTGGGAACATCTTTGCCGAATGGATGACTGCCGCATCCCCAATAAACTATGAAACTATAAGTGGAGGGGACGGGGAAGTGTAGGACGCCCGAGGAAGCGCTGGATTGACCAGCTCTATTCTTTCCCCATTTGAGACCGGAACAAACCATCCTTCATTTAATCCTTGAAGATGATGTTCAGTTCCAGTTCCCAGAATCACATAATTGAAATACAATCAACTATAATTTTTAAAACTAACTGATAATATATGTAAAAGAATTAATATTCCTGCACTGAGACGATAAGTATCGAACGTAGCTATGTGACAAGTCACACGTGTTGTGATTACGTAACACTCGAGATTGTTACAGACACTCATTCCAGACATTTGTAGATTATTCTACCAGCAATCGGTCTGCACGACGTGCACATGGTCGGACTTTGACACAGTTCCTCGATGTGGCATCCGAAAAGTGACAGATTATTCAGGAACCTATTTTCTTGTTACACTGCTGTCTGTTGAACAAGCTTAGCTTAAAGTATTGTCTTTGTTTATTTGTAACTGTAATTAAAGTGTAAGTAATTGTTTCACCTGGTGTTGGTTATCCTGTTTCCACTGTACAAAACGACGATCCGTGCGACGTCGTGAAAATATTTTATGCGGAGGCAAGACTATTTTATCTAGTCTTAAACATTGGGTCTGTGGCCTGTTCCGCCGTTTAATCGTGATACAGCTCACACCACAACATCTCCAAAGAGAAAGCATTCTGCATTGAAGTACATGAAGTGAAAAGCTGCACAGTAAGGATGGGAGTTGTGTGCATTCACTTCTAGGCACCGTTTTGTTACTGGCTAAGTTCCGCTTTCCTACGTCAATCTGTCGCATTGTCCCGATAGTATGTAAACTAGAGTTGGGTTCACTTGACCTTAAAACGAACCTACACAACAGAGTGAGTAATAAACGCAAAGTAGAGCAAGCTCCTACCGGTAGAGTAATCTACATTAAGGCCAAGTTTTAATTTAATTTTTTTTTTACTTTATAACTGTTGAAAACCTTCTCTTCCCCCCTCCCCGAGATCCGATTGGGGAACTTGAAGCTGCGGATGATTTTGCCTTGAACATAGCCATGATGGTATTACCAGAAACATCTAAACGATCATTAATGCAGTGGTTTCTCGTTGCCCCTTCTATATCCCAATGGCGTTGACTAGTAACTAGTCCATCCGCCATCGGGGCCGATTTCTCAACCCCAGTACAATGAGGTGCCCTACCGCTTCCCAGTTCACCGACGCAAGTGGGAGACTACTTATTCCGGTAGTCACTTCCGTTAGTGAAGATAAGAAAGCTTCAGTATCTGGGACATCTTATGAGAAATGAACAGAGATTTTACTTATTGCAGTCCATACTAAAGATAACGGTACTAGGAAAGAGAGGAGTTGGCGACCGAGATTTTATAGCCGAGTAATTTAGGCCTAAGGATCTGGTTTGGCATGAATACAACTGACTTGTTCCGTGCAGCAGTACAGAAAGTCAAAATAGTCTGTATGATATCCAACATCCGAAACGGATAGGAACTATCAGAAGAAAGATTTACTAGCCCTTTCCTACATGATTTGAGAAGACTTAGTAGAGCTATTGTACATAAGGCTACATTATTTAAACATACATTCAATAACTAAAATTTACCATTTAGTACTACCGATATACTGCCATTGACTTCATCTAGTAATGAGCCAGGTACTTATTGTGACTAGAAGACAAAAACCCGTACAACTGGAAACCACGTCGCACCGCATTGGAACATATAAACTATCCAACGTTTACTAGAATAACATAACTAAAACATCAAAGAAAATTAAATTAAAAATAGTGAGTATCGTGATTAAATCGCTTTATGGGTTGTGTGCTAACTCTACACAGCCTGTAAATTATTAACACCTAATGACTCAGCGATCTGTTAACAAGACAGTGCCGTGAACTGGGGATTACTGCCAGCAGTTCATTACAGAAAACGATATAATCACGATTGGTTGGTAATGACCCGATGTAGTGATTGCAGATAACGTGTACTAACTACGTGCTAATCAGCATTCAAAGTAATTTAGTACACAGTTATCAATAGAAACATTAACACATTGCTACTCAGAAAATTTAAAATGTATAGGCACAGATGCATCGGTGTAAGTTGGGCCAAAGTTGTGTATTTAAAATTATATTGTTATGACATTACAGAACAATCTACGTGTTTGTCGAATGTTCCAGAAGAATCCGGCTGTAATGTTGTGTGCGTACGTGATTTCAACATGCATTCGCGAGACTTTTCTAGACGCCGCCAGCCGCGCGGATTTGTCAAGGGCGCAATCAATTACGTCGTTGCGTAGCGCTAATGCATATTATGTGGAATGTTCTGGATTTTCGTCGGGTATAAATACAAGTACTCAGCGACGTTCAGACAGTTTGAGTTGCGAAATATTGGAGTGCGGTTTGTAGTATTGTCGCGAATTGTTATGTGCTTTATAATTGTACGGGACGATTGTAATACAGTTGTGTTTTATATTAGTAGACAATTTTTATTTGATTTGTGTAGGAGATTATTTTGTTGATTACAAACTGTTAATTGTGATAATTGAAGCTGGTGATTAGTGACTTTATTGCTGCCTTGTATTTTGTTTTCTACTGTGCCATACGACGGTCAGTAGACCGTCTTAACAATGTGTTGTATTGTCATATCAAGTATAAACCACTTGATGCAATACGGTACTGCATCAATGTACAGTGTTAATTATTTCTTCTTCTTCTTCTTCTTCTTCTTCTTCTTCTTCTTCTTCTTCTTCTTCTTCTTCTTCTTCTTCTTCTTCTTCTTCTTCATCATCATCTTCTTCTACTTCCTTACCTTCTTTACACATATTTTCCACTCTATGCGGGGTCAAAGTTTCTGATTCTTTTTCATGCGTTTCTGAACTCTATGTTTAATAGGTTGTGATTTTCTCGGTTGTGATTTCGTCTTCACTCGTAGTTTGTCTATCCACAAGGTGTTCCAAGCTTATTAATAAATTACTGATATAGACGAAAAATAAGCTGTATCCAACAAAAGTGAACTAAATTCAAAACCCCTTTTCTGTTAAATGTAAAACACATTTTATATTATACTTGTTTTGTTTTTAATTTAGAGCACGTCAGACACTAACATTTAACAATGCGGTTGCTGTTGCCAATATTGACCTGTTGAATTACCGAACAGACAGAAATAGATTGTAAACAATGGTTACTGATATTTGCATGAAGAATTAATTCTGTTACTCAAAAAACTTTGCTATTCGTGTCTTACAAAGTGAAAGTACAATTACATTTACATAAAATAATACAAAACCACATCATTTAATAAAAGACGTACAATGTTGGCTTTTTGTGCTGTTTTTCTGTGACTTGTCTGAGTTCTTAAATTATTAAAATTTTCTTTTTCTTTCGTAAACTCTTAAATTTGCACGTAATAAATCTTTCGATTTTAATGGTAAGCGAACGATCCTCCCTGGTCCCCACATATTGATCATAGGCGGCGAAATGTGTTTACAGCATCTTGTAATAGGTTCCTTATTCTTCTAGATCACCTGTCTGCTGACTTTAATACACTTTACTGTATTTATCGTTAAAGGTTGAAACTGATCTGTCCAGTCAGCTGAATAATAAACACATTCCTATTGCGTAGTCCGTCACGGTCGGAGTCATCATTAAAAGAGTTCAAAATATCCGAGCTGTGGTCTATTGGTTAAGATTATATTTTTAATTTTCTAGTCGTTTCGGCCACGTACCGGAGGTCCTCTTCAGTTGTGAAAGTCTTAAAAACCTTTAACAAGGGATAGTAGGCCGAATCCTTACGCTTTCGCCTCACTTGGGAGAGCGTTCGGCCTACAATCCCTTATTGAATATTTTTAAAACTTTTGCTACTAAAGGAATGCCCCGGTGGGTGGCTAGAATGTCATCTCAAAACAATCTACCACGCCCCAGTAGACTGGATATCATTAAGTGCATTAGAAATATATTTTTTGGTGCATCAATTAAATCAGAATCTAATCAGAAATACTGGTCTGGACAGAATTTTCAAAGCACTCAACATCGAAAATACTCAAAAAAATAATATATACACTACAATCACACACAATAACACCAGTATAAAATACCGAAAACCAACATAACCCCACAACAACGACCAACCAACCACAAATACCCTACAAGATATAAAATCAGGCAGGCTGAAAATGGGAACAATAGGTTTCCCGAAACATGTACCAAATAAGGGAAAAACGTCTTGAGGTAAAGTTATTATAAATATTATATATATAATTATTAAATATTGTTATTCTACTACTTATATATTTTACTGCGCGCGCGCGCGCGCACACACACACACACATGCAGAGTTTGAACCGCATTACTGTTTTCGCTTGATAACTTCGTTCACTACTTTTTAGCTAATCTTGTTAAATCAGAAAGTGTAATCTTCTTCAGTTGCCCGACTTCAAATTCCCATTCCATTAGGCCCTACTTTTCTTTTAGAAATGACGATTCTTTACTACCTTCATGAAAATCAATTAAATCTGTCTTTAAGAGTTTATTTCAGATAAATAAACAGTTATACTTGGCAGTATTTTGTATAAATGAATAGTGCCCATAAGGAATTGCATTATAATAAATTTAAATAGGCCTATATAGCCTATTGTTATGCAGTGCTGTATATTATGTGTCCGGACGGGATTATGTGGGTCACAGAAATTTCTTTAGAATAAAATATGATCCACTTGTTCTTGTTAACTGTCAGGCGTTGATGGATAGGATGACTTATATCATAAGAAGGGCTTGCACACAGCATAGTCCCGCGCAGACAGTTCAAATACCTTGTGTTGTATTATATAGCAAGGCATGTAATCGAATCTAGGTGTATATCTCTGAGTAATTGTTTCATAGTCGTATAAGTGGGTATGTTTTTAAATTGATACTTAATAGAGTCTGAGTTATTTACTGTGAAAAATTTTATTGAGTTCAGAGGCGAAAAAATACAATAAAGGTAGATGGTGGCTGTGGCACTCAAAGAAAATGCTGGTAAAGGGGCTCGTCAGGAGGGAATATGAAGCAAGACTATGGGGGCATCAGTAAAGGTAGGCTAAGGAAAACATCAAAGAATGAACGAAAACAAACTAGTAAAACTTGACAATATGAAACAAGATATATTATTTAAACAATAACCATTAGAATAATGATTACAAATTAGGAAACTAAATAATAGAAAATTATACTTAACAATGTAGATAAAGATTCAATTAGCTGGAGAAACTTTAAATAAAAGTGATATCAGAGGATCCAGTGTAAACGTTCTAGAATATCAGAATATATTAATATGGAAGAACGGACACAAAAAATCTAAAAGCAAATTCAGTAGGTTATAATACAGCAATTATATCAAAATTAACTCATACGATGGAATCAAAATAAAATTTTTGATAATTGTACATTGGTGGTGAAACATTACACGCACGAACATCTAACGCAAGTAGCATAAATTTGAGCGAAATGGAGTAATTAGCCGGTTAGGCTGGAAATAGAGCAACATAAACCAAACATATTCACAAGATGGTGGAACCAAAATTATTACAAACAGAAAACAAGGACTACTATATGACTATCAAAAGGCAGGCGAAAAAATTTCTAGTGGATGAAAGACCTGCTGAAAAGTTACTACGAAGGGGAACAGAAATGATTGGCTGAACAGCCCGTGGTCTAAAAAAATGTCTTCCACATTATGGTAGAAAGAATAAATATTAAGTAATTTAAGCACAGATGTAATTACAAATTAACTAAAAATGTCTACCCCAAAACACCTACAATAAAATTCTTATTTCAACAGTCGTTCTACACAAATACAATAAATATTCACTACAATCATATTTCGAAGTACACAAATTCTAGTTAACGAGATGTATGTCTTCTCACAATAAAATTATTTAGTAAAACTAATAATGAATGGTCCCTCGGTATTTAGTATAAGAATTTATTAATATTTATATTTAATAAACACACACACCAAAAAGAATAGTTTCAACCTTGTTCACTAACCGTCTTCCCAATTCTCCTCTTTGTCATACTAAACCACCTGCACTACTTAACATGCTGTTGTTCCATACATTCCATTCTCTCGGTTCAAATCTACTTACAAATTTGATCGTACCTAGTAAACAAATCGTCAGGTTTAATTAAAAGTATTTGTAGTACTATACGCAGTAAAGATTATTTAGTACAATTATAATATTGACAAAAATTTAAAAAATCAAACTGTTATATTATTATATTGATGTAATTAAATTATTTTTATATATTACTAACGTTATTGAATATAAATAGTGTAAATGTCTTAGGGGTGCGTATTATAATATATTTCTAATGAAAAGTAAATTCAATTTGTAATCATTTGAATGCATTTTAATAAATTAGAATTGACATTTTAAAACTCCAAAAGTGAGTAATTCGCCAAACAGAATCAATTGGAGAGAGTTAGATTTGTCCCGGGGTGTGTACTTTGTCGGCGCCCGCTATAAGGGATTTCTGACACGTTATACTTCATACCTAACACCAAACTTCGATTACAAAGTAAGCAAAAGAAAACAGTGTCACCACGCTTGGTACTTGTTGGTTAAAGTTTATTTTTAAGAAAAAATAAAAGATACAATCGAACAGACGAAAGCAAATAAATTAATTACAAAAAAGCTCATCAGGTGTTCACCAGGGTTTGGAGTCTGTCGTTAACATTATTTAATAAAATGTTATATTATTATAACATTTATGTTATATATTACGTTATAATTTAATATAATGTTACTACATTACAGAAAATTGTACGTGTTTCTCGGCAATCTTCGCTGTAATGTTGTGTGCGTACGTGATTCTTAACATACGAGGCAGTGTTACGTAATACGGAACAGTCTCGTACATTCGACAAGCTTCTCAATTAGCCCAACGGTGCGAGTTTCTGCGAAGGTCGCGCTGAAGTGTCCTCTAGAATTTTCGATTGCTTGTAAAGGACGCATATTATGGGACCCTGCAGCCAATAAATAGCTCGTACCTGCTACTTAGTTTTCAGTTATGGTCGGGCGATTTACACAGTGCGTTTTAGTGGTGACTTATTCTAGTGCGGTTCGTAGTATTTTTGCAAAGTGATCTGTGCTTTATAATTGTGCGAGTGTATATTAGATGACATTATTATTGCGTATGAGTAATTTTTAATTTATTTGTTGTAAGAGACTATCTTGTTGGTTACAAACTGTTTAATTGTGATAATTAAAGGTAGTGGTCAGTGACTTAATTGGTGTCTTGTATTTTGTTCTCCATACGACGATCAAGTTAAAACGTCGTAACATATACATTATTTTATTAAAAAAAAAAAAATGGAAAGACGTTCATGAAGCGATAAAGTTACACCAGAGTTTCTGTAAATACTATGCCTTTTCGATACGATCAAGTTATTCTACAAAGAACCAACGATGAACTACAACAAACTGTATTTTAACTGGACTGGGCGAGCCTGGCGTACAACACGAGACTTTGTATGCCAGAATTCAAAGTATTGTTATTTCTGTGTGGGGTGTTTTACAGTGAGGACGATGTAACGATATGAAGAAGGTACCGACATTCCAGTAATTGCGACGAAATATTTCGTGAGGTTTAAATAGAGCTGTGGAAAACAAGCTGAGTATACTTAGATCAATATCTGGGACAATTAAAACAAATAAATAAAAAATAATGCTTCACAAGAAATAACATTAAATTTTTAAGTTTAAGTCGAAAGCTACTCTGCTGTGTGTTGCAATCATGGTCTCTGCAAAAAGAGGATGTGAATAAAATTACGAAAGCAGAAATGAGGTTTTTATAAATCACTAAATAATGCTCAAGCTTAAATAGGCTTTGCAATGACGACGTACGTGTCCTTATCGTTTTAAAAAGTTAATGAGCTCTCCTTCGTATGGTCAAGGAGTCTATACAAAAGGCTACATATTTTTATGCTCCAAAGGGTAGTAGTTATGTAGGATGGCCCAGAAAACAATAGTCTGATTCCAATTTTAAGTATTTGTAAGTAATAACAATTTGACTTCACAATACGCATTATGCTTCTGAAACCGCAGTTGGTGTCTACACTTAAAGGATGAAAAATTTAATTTGGAGGTTGAAGGATTTGTAAGATTTAATGATGAAGGAGCTTTCAAGATTTATTTTGCATGGTCTGGTATAAAGTTAACACCTATAAGCATTAAAAAAACGACTGGAGAAGAACAGAAAAGGAAAATTAGGTGTAAAGGATGAAGGAGGAAGGAAAAGGGGACAGTAGGGAAAGTGAAAGGGTCACAGGCCTAACTTGTATGTAGTGATGATGATGACGATGACGAAATCTTGAGCTAACAGTTGTCGCTTAAGTTTTTTTTTTTATTTAGTATTTAAACCGCAAAGGTGAGAGAAAGATTACGTATTTAGCATTTGGCCAATGCAATGGAAGTTGTAAGTAGTTCAATAGACTATACCTGATTATTCTTCCATACACTAATAAAATAATAAAAAGGAACACTGACACACACAAATATATTCGAAGTAATATGTTTCACATTTCTTTGCCACTCGAAACTGTCAACCGTTGATATATGGGGTACATCACTTGTGGTGGCCCGGCTGCTTGTTAGTTTGTATTTGCTATCGATTACTCGCTGCTGTCCACATGCAGACAGTGACATATGAATAATCGATCCAATCACAAATTCATACAGTCGTTGTATGAACTCCCCGGAAACCAATATACATGTTGTTTACTTGGGCGGAGAAACATGTATAAAATATGTATGAATTGGGATGAATTTACAAAGATGTTTAAGCAATTCAGATTTTTAATGCAACCGTGATAATCGTCACTGTATATTGAATTACCGCTGTACTTTTTTTCCAGTAGGTGAAGTATTTACCATTATTTAATTTCACTTATAATGTATTGCTTAAATTGTGTAATATCGTGCTTTGGAATTCGTTAGCTTAATTTTACATAAAATACCTTATTTTAAATAATATTACATATTCTTACGTAATGCGGAACGTTCTACAATTATCTCGGCTATCTCAGCAGAGCCCAGCTATAATGTGTGTGTGTGTGTGTGTGTGTGTACATATTGCTGTTGCGTGACAATTACTACGCGTCAACAAGCGAGGCTGTTCCAGACCTCACCGGTCCGCGCACACTCAGTTCAACGTCGACATGTCTCTGGTTCTAGTGAATTCAAGAGCGTCCGTAAGAGGCAATTGTTTAACACGTAATCCAAAAGTGACAGATTATTCTGGAATTTCAGCGCGGTATAAATAAAAGCATCCAGCGACGGTCGGTTCAGTTTACTTCGGGCGATTACTCAGTGCGTTTAAGTGGCGATTTATTCAAGTGAGGTTCGAAGTATTATGGCGAAGGTGTTACTGTGTTATAATTGTGCGGGGCTCTATTAGTTGACATTAATATTGCGTGTGGACAAATTTTGTTCGGATTATTGTACAAGTTGATTATAAACTCTATTTGTGATTAATTAGAGCGGGTGATTAGTAACTTGATTGGTTTCTGAAATTTTGTTTCCCATTGTACCATGTTTCCCATTTCCATTTAAACTGCAACTAAGCGGCAGCTGTCGTTGTTTAAATAGATGACATAAGTGTTCCAGAATAATCCATAATACGCGTCAACACTAGAGCGTAATTGATTGCAGCCTTAAACACAGTGCGTGACCGGTGAAGTCTGGAACAGCCTCGACGGTTGACGTACGCTAAGTGTCACGTAATTGTCTTTCTTCTCAAAGTATCAATGTGAACGCACACAAACATTACAGCTGGGCCCTGCTGAGATATCCGAGAAACATGCACAACTTTCTGTAATGCGCCACAACATTATAAGTAGATAAATCAGTAACTCACAAAATCAAATTTACTGTAATGGTGATAAAAGTTTAATCATTACACTTATTGAGAATGAATTGGTGACAATTGAATTTGCTGTAGTATTACGTTAGACAAAACAAGAAAAATAGTTTATAAAAATATCCAACTGGGAATAACGAAATAAGAATACTTTTATGATACAGATATATTTTCTGAAACGTTCGTCAGGTTGTAGTAAAGGGATAAAATATAAATAAATTATTCACGAAACCTGCAAGAAACTTCAAAGGATAAGATACACACTCTCTCGCGCGCACACACGTCTATTTACGCTATAACAAAATGATTCGAAGACGTCAGGAAATCGATTAGTTTAGTCAATGCGTTAAAAAAACATGTAAAAACGGTTTTGTAGAAAAATATTTTCTATTTCACTTTTTACCGATTTTAATATCAAAATAATGCTTTCGTTCGGATGTCAGTATAAAGAAATACTTTTGTTAGACTTGAAATATCCTTTGAACTACTTGTATTATTGTGAATACAGACATATCATCTTGGAGAAAGAAAGAAAGAACGAATTACTGAAACAGATCAAATACTTTCACTCTACGGCGATAGACCAACTACGCACCAGTGGGCAAAGGAAAGACCGCTGAGACTTAAATCTCTCATATCACGAAGCCTTTACAATACTTTACGTTTCAGATATTATCGACAGACATGTACACAAGGGCAAACATGCATTTCACAGTCGTATGATGCAACAATGTAACATACAAACAGCAAAATAGACAAGAAATGTACAGCAGCATTACAACCAGTACAGAAGTACAGTAGTTTAGAAAGTAAAGTAATATTAAAACCATAAAAGTTGGAATTGATTTTTATATCATACAAACACACACGCTACCCAGTACATACTAAATGCGGATTATGACCTGCGAATGGAAAGCAGAGCAATGGTCTTTACAAAATTCTTCAGTGAAACGTACTCATTGGAACAGCTAATAATCAAGTGATTTATTTCCAGTAGGGCCTACTTGGGTTCTCACATGCCATATGACAAAAAGTGAAAAAAAAAAAACGGGGAAGTAACAGCACCGGAATGGAATAACTTAAAACTCATTTTTTCGGAAGGATAAAAACCTACACAGGTCGTATGGTCACATCCTACAGGTGTAGGATGGCAATATCGGTAGGAATCTGTATGTTTAATGGGATAACCATGATCGATTTCCACTTCGTCATAGAAATAAAAGATAAAGATTTTATGAGAAGCGATGTTCTCTAACATTGTAATAGACCAAGGACCTTTAATCAGGAAATCAGCTAATTTCTTCATGTTTTTAAGCTAGATTGCACCAAGTTCATGAGTAATTTGCTTATAAAACGTTTCCTTTTGCAACCTAAACACTTTTGCAATCAGGTGAAAAGGTAAATTCAAGACCTCTGTAATCCCTCTTAGCCATTAAGTTTCTTCATTGTGTTAGAATAGCTGTAGATAGGCCAGACCCCTGTAGGTTAATACTGGATTTTAAACAAAATTCTAACATGCTCACAGGAATTCCATGTTTGCGTTGAATTGTGGACAAGATTTAGCGAAGTCAACTGTCGTAGCTTACAAGAGCGTTCAGCTAGAGTTGTAAGCTAATAGTATTGTAATCAAAGCGACGACAGTCGGAAGGATTTAATATAATTGTGTGTTCTTAAAACTCAGGCGAATTGGTGTCTCAACATTGTCTCTGTCAACAAATCAGATTTTCTCGTCAGTAAAATAACGTTACCATGTTCCGTTCACGTGACTCAGTGTTGCCAAAATCAGTATTCATCCCCGCAGATTGTCACCTTCTATGAGCCCGAAATGTCGTGTTGTCGTCATTTGGTGTAGGTAGTGGCCTTTTTTATGTGGTATATGATACACAGCCCTTGTTTATGGTACACAGACTAAACAACATCCCACTAGACAAAAAAACTATCAAGATAAATTAAACACAGTCAAATATCTAGCAGAAGCCAGTGGACACAATAGAACAATAATTAATCAGTTTTTGGTTAGAATTCTACCATATGTTCAAAATATTATTAAATTTATACCTTCGAATTTTCTGAAATTATTATATTATTCTTATGTACTGTTGTTCATTTTTACAGCAGTACAATATATAGGTTTTTTAAAAAAATAATAAAAATTATTATTGATTTATTGGCATAAAATGAGCGAGTTTTAAATGTTATCATTTTTTTGAGTTCGCAAGTATACATCATTTTCTGAAATTAAAATTACTACAGAAATTTTCAAAATAAATATTTTTTAACAAAATTATGAACACGTATTGGTCAAAGTGTCTTCTATAAGACTGCGGGGTGATGGAGTGTGGGTGCGCAAAAGGAGAGACATAGAAGGAGCTCTTACGTTGACGATGTGATAATAGCCAGATCAAGACAACGGCTAGTCTGAACGGCTAGATAGCCTACAAGGAGCTGAATAGGACAAATAGCCTATTCGCTGAAATGGGACTCAATGTAGACTCTAAATATCAGCAAAACTAAATACTGTACATGCTAATTTCTGCATCAAAAAGAAGAAGAAATCTATATAATTTATGTATAGAGGATAATTCATTTGATGCAGTTAATAAGTTCAGATAGACGTTACCTGGGTAACATGGTATATAATGAAGGATCCATAAACACGACAATACATGACAGGATACAAACAGCAAATAGGGCATATTATGTCAACAATAGACTACTGAGAACCAAACTCATTTAAATTGTTAACATTTAGTTAAATTTAAATAAATGTAAATTTATTAATAAATGTAAAAATGTGTCCATTGCGCGTATTAATATTAATGGTAAAAACTAAAAAAAATATTAATATGTAACTATTGTACGTAAAATTACAATATTTGAGGTTTCTCTTCTAGATAGTGAAAATTTATATCCGTGCATGGGCATAAAAAGAACAGACCCTGAAAGTTGAAGAATTATAGGGAGAGCGAGGACAGCTGGTATATGCGCCATAAAAATATTGAATTAACACAGTTCGATATTGAATGTTCCGTGAGTTCGATACTATTTTTTATATTGTATTTTGCTGGAAGTTCAATTTTATGTTTTAAGATTTGTGTTAGTAATTTTGATATTTTATAATTTGGTGCGGTTCTAGCGTTTATTAAAGGTCTGATAGGTTTATTGATTTGTGTAATTTTATTAAAGAATTTAATTTTGGTGCACAAGGATTATCCATTTTATATTTAAAGGAGTCTTTAGGATTTATGATTTGGGTACTATTTTTTAGTATATTTGTTATTTGTGTTTGATATTTCTTTGTGGGATCTTTATTTAATGTTAAGCAATTATTATTAACTATAAGTTCTTCTGTTTTATCTTTGTTTTAAAAGTTATTTTATTGTCAAAATCTTCAATGATTGGAAGAAAAACTATTTTTGAATATATTTATAAAGTGCATTTTTTAATTACATTTTTATTATAATGCGTAATAAATAAGTAAAAATTATACATAATAATATATACATAAATGAATAATAATGAGTTTTTAACTTATATTCCTGAAAAAATTGCATGTCTATTACATAAACATGTATTTTATGTGAAAATCCACCTTGTGAAAAATTTTGCCAACTTTGAATTAATGTTTCTACTAAAAGTATCGCCCTGAAAAAAAAATGTTAATCATATTTGTTATGCAGACTTTTATGGTCTTTCGTTTGGTATTTTGTATTTTCTGTCATAAATTAAAAAGTTTTTAAGATTATCACGATAAATGAATTTCTTGTACCTTCCCCTTCCCTTTTTTTCGAAAACCCGCGACTGAAATTTTGTAAATTTTTTCTAAATTCTTTCTTACCTTTTTATCTAGCCCTATGGAAAAAAATCTTGTACAAGCCACTTAATTTGCAATTTCTATTTCTTTTCGGCTTCAGTGACTATACTATATGTGGTACAATGAAAAGGATACTAAGACTGAACTCATAGAAAGACAGATAAAAGTTTACAAACTGATGGCGATACTCGATTTATTGTACGAGTCTGAACGCTGGGAGCCAGGATTTAAGTACACTATACAGCTTACTTAGAAACGTCGGAGATGAAATTTCTAAAGTCAGTCAAATGATGTAAAGAAAAGATGTAAGTAAATGTAAAACTGGGTGAGAAAATTTTTTTGTATGACGAGTGATAAAAATGCGAAGACTTGCAAGGAATAGTGTTACATTAAGGTTAAAATATCAGTGAGTTGACCCCCCCCCCTCAGAAAGAACTACAAAACTGGCTATGGACTATTGGCCACAAGGGGAAAGAATCAGCAGTAGGTTAAAGACTAGGTGACACTGCCGGAACAGGCCTTAGAACTTAAGACTAGATAGACTAAAAATAAAATTTAAAAAATATCCTGAAATGGCTAGTTTAAAATTGTATAATATGGTCTGAAGTGAACATGCTATGACCGTATAAAAAATAAATCCATAAAGATAGAGTTACAAATTTTTAATTTACGGAAAATCTAAATGATCACAAACAACGGTGGAAAGAACACTTAGAAAGAATGTCAGATTCAAGACTGGTCACATAAGTCTGGAAATACAAACCTACAGGACACGGGTTTGTGGGTAGACTAAGGAAGAGATGATTGATGATTGGAGGATCTTTGAAGCTGGAACAGGCAGCACCTTGCCTATGCGGTGTTGTGAAGATGTTTATGTTAAAAAGTGATTAAAAACATTACGAAATAACAAACATAATAGACTAGTCAGTATTCCTGGTGAATAACCTAGAATTTGGGTTTTTGTATGAGCAAGTCATAAAATCAAGAACGTTTTATAGTCGAATAGTTCTGTAGAAAACAGTACCTTGGGTAAAGGTAAAGGATAACTATTCTGGCTACCCTACCTTTACTGTATGACGTATTGTTAAAGGTGGTAAACCGTCATCGCCTCCAAAGGATGAGTAGGACTGCAAAATCTAAAATTACATTTTACTAACAATTTCGGAATGCGTAACGATGAAAATATAATGGAGTTCTTTTGCTGGAAGGAAAAGAAATTACACTCTTTGTACTTGAACAAAAAAGCCTTTGTTTCTGCTTATTAAATTTTTAATAAAAAACACTTTAAGAAATCTCTGGTATAAAGAATTTAGAGACTGACTGTACAGGAGAAACGAAATTACTAAATAAGGTCAAAGTTCATAGAAATTAACAAGGGCCTACAAAAATCGCTTGTTACACACCACGTTAATTAGAATAAGGTATTGTTTACTGATAAAATAGTACGTGTTTTTGAAATCTGTCAAATGTGTATTGAGACGGTAATGTTAGTAACGTTTATTAAAGACCTTTAGAGTTTTCAAATTTATTATTCTTAATTATAATTACAAACGGAGACACGAATAATTCTGGATTCATTATCATATATGTGTAAGTATTTAAAATAAAAAACATGTTAAAATTACTAAACTAAATCGTGGAGTTATTGGTAAATCTACCGAAGTCAACTGATGTGAATTTATAGGAAACTAAAATTAAAAGAATTAGAATGCAATGATAAATCATTAAACCCATTATTGTTTAATGTTAATAGAGTTTTCTTATTGGTTTCATAATAGTTAAAAAAGAAAAAGAAGAAAAATTGCATAACCATAGTTTATAAACATCTTGAAACATCATTAAAACTTGGACTCGGGTAATTTTAGCACTAACCCTTCGAAATAAGGAGAATTTGTTGTTCAATGAGAAAAATCAAAAATTGAATTTAATTTTATACCGGCTAGTATGCGTACCATGTAATGGCATTTCCGAATCCAGCGAACATACCTTGCTTGTTTTCAGCCATTCATGTAATAATGGATACAACAGAATGTCAAAGCAAATACAAAAAACTTACATTTGATAACTCTAAAAATATTTCTCTGTGCCAACCTGCAGTAAACATCTGTTTTACAAATTTATATTAAAAACTGTATGGACTTTTAAAATCAAAATTTTGGTTGCAACAAAACACTACTATATAATATAATATATAATTTAGTTCCTATATTAGATAGTATTTTAAAATCAAAGGAATATTGTTCACTACTGTCGCTACATCAGTAACAACTAACTTCACAATGATTGGGAAACATTTTCATAATCAACAAACCAAAACGTTCCAGAAAAAGCAATGTCACTGAAAAAGCTGAAACTGCCCAGCTATGGGCAAACAAAAACATTTTACGAAATCTAAAATGAATCAAAACATTAAAGTAGTTTAAAAATGTAGTTTCAATAGTCAAGTGTTCAGATAGACCAGTGTTCTAAATGGCACGAGATAAAAGTGCATGGGATCTTAGGCCGCCTTTATTCTTGTTCCCTTTCTTTTTTTTCACCCGGAACAAAGAATAACCACAGCACCAACTTCCCAGATAATTACATGGGCTACTTCTTTGTTCAATAGGCTTGTATTGCCAAAGTTCATTGAGCAAATTCCTATTCGGTATCATATTAAGAATAACTGACTCACTCCATTTCCGCAATGTGATATTGGTTATTAAAATTTTCCACGATCTGAGCATGTCTTTATTGCAAAGTCTATTCCTTCGTGTGCAGCCTTTAACAGATGGCGGTAATTTGATTTCTCAAGTCTGTTTGTACTAAGAAGTTTCTTCACCAGGACCCAAGACGCCCATTTTTGTATAGAAATTTAACCGAGTAACTTTCCTTGACAGAGAGTGACGAATTCTTTCACATATTGACTGCAACTTGGCCACCTTACGAGCAATATCTTGGTCTTCGCCATAATCAAAATTATGTCGCATTCAGAGTAGCGGAAATGCAACACCAGTTGTACGCGATTGAAACACTGCAATCACATGTTCTGACATCTTTATGGAAATTGGTAGACAGTGCCCTATACACTTCCTTATACATTATTGTTTTTCTGATACATATTCTTCTTTCATTAAAAAAATGATAACTAAATTTTGTTTGTTTAATCTGAAGTAAACTGTTGTGAGCAGTGCTGTTATCTGTGTCATCCCCGTAGAGCTAACAGTACCTCCTGCCATCTTGAGTTTATCACTAATGGCTTGTTCTGTTTACATGGGAGACAGCAGCTTAAAGGAAGAATATTGTGTTATAATGACATGTTTATAAACTTGTAATACATTAGTTAGTATAAATTTAAAATTAATTTAAATGTATCTTTTGAAATGTTTAGAAAGTGTATAAATAGCTGTAATACATGTTGTTATATTTGCGATGAACCAACATTGAATTCACAAAAACGTAACCTCATCTCTACCGTGAAAAAGGGCTATGAACTCTACAAAATTGGCCCTGTCGTAAGTAGGAGACCAGGATCAGTCTGCGACTCCTAAAATACGTTGTAGCACATGCTCAAGGAATTTAGTAAATCAGCTTAAAAGTATACAATCGTGAATGCCATTTGCCGTGCATATGGTAAGTAGAGAACAGAAAGACCCTGTGCAGATTCTTGTTTTTGCCTTACTAAGGAAAAGGTTTCTCTGCTAAATAAAATTCTTTGATGGTGGGCGGGGGTGTTTCTCTGCGTCCCGTAATTTTTCTTCAGTGTTGTCTTTCTTCGCTTGAGTGATCCAACATGCACGTCAAGGGAGCAGTTTGTTTGAAGTTTGGAACAGTCAGAGGTGTGAGATTGAACAGGACGACTTCGAAGCCTCTTGGTCGCAGCTCGTGCCATTCCCTTCTTTCCTCAATACGTTAACATCGTGGGGGGGGGACATGACCTCTATCTTCCATGCTGGTTCACAATCTTGTGGTAACATTTTTGAACTCGTCGCAGGTTAACACGACGGCCCCCGACTCCTAGAATGGTCGCGGAACAGACCTCCGTGATCGATCCACAGGATCTCCCTCGGAGCTCTTCGACTTTTCCTCTACCTTCCAGCAGCGATAGGGGAACACTACCCACCGGGCAAGTGCAGGCAGGATGGCATACCTACATCAAGGGAGCAGCAAAATGTAATCTTGTAACAATAGGACGCACTATTACTGACGATTAAATACAGCTAGATATTCATGTCTGTAAACTCCAAAGATGAGCCGGTCCAGCATCATTTCCATTACGTTTGAACTTGGTACTGGCGACTACTGCTGCTCTTTGTTGCTCTCTGCCGAGGTTATTTACAAACCTTCCGGTCTAAATCAGTACTGATCTGCATCTTGAGGGCACCTGATGTAGGATGTGGCACTTCACCATGTAGTACTCTCTTGGCTGGAGAAAGGATTAGGACTACTTTGGGAGCTAACATCTCTTCGTCCGTCCCTGGGAACTTGTGTGTCCCCAGTCAACCCGGTACAAAGGTACTATACTTTCTCCAAATGCTCTCAACAACAATTTTGTAAATAAATGTGAAGAAAGTAAAATTTTGTTTTTATCATTCGAAAATAACTATATGTAATAGAGTTATTCAGATTGCAGATTCGAATTCAGCACAAACAATGAATATACCCGATTTTATCAAAAAAACAGAAAGTTGGTTCAAATTTTTTGTCGAGTGTTACTTATTTATAATTTTAGTTTTCAATAGGCATTTCTCCACAAAAGCAATAGTTTTTTTTTTTTTTAGTGTTGTACATCTCATTTGTTGTAACTGAATCATCGAGCTTAGAATAGAAACTGCATTAATTGTTTTTAGTGATAACCAGATTGTCTGCAAAAACCATTGTATTCAAGTATGTTATTTATTTATTTATTTTTGTTCTTTGATTCACTTTGAATTTTCAGTGTAGATGATGGATGTGATCAATGTATATGTTAATCATAATGAGAGCTAAGCCTTTCCAAACTATTTGATTAGTGTAAGTATCCTCTGTCGAATCCTCTCCTCTATACTATCCTTAAAGCCACCTTCATTCTTCGTCAGTTTTCTCTTTCATTTCTCTAACGTGCACAACGTCCAACCTTCGAAACCCGACACATCTCACACAGTGCGCAATCGGCCTTCCAAGTCAACTTACAGCCTAAACTCTTACTTTTCGAACGCAAAAGAAAATTAACACCGGTACACAGATATCAACGTTGACGTTACTAACAAATTAATCTAAAAACGTATACAGGTATCCAGGTTGTTATTTACTCTTTAGAAACTATGGCTGCTAAAGGTCTTCAGTGTCTGATACGGTCGTGGAAAAGACGATCTCAAATTGCAGTTTTCTCGATACGATTTCTCCGTACAGCCGACCATTTTTAAATAACGTGTGTAATATAAGATTACAGTAACAAATGAAGACATTTAACTTTGATCTTTAAATTGGTCTCTGCGTTGTTTTAAATTTTAGCATTGTTTGTTTTATGAAAGCCTACATTTCTGATCCACGTCGTCTATCAGGCAATACGCACGAATTAAATGTTTTCGTATAATGTGTGTGTAGAATTTTTTCTTTTCATGTGTGCAAGATACACAACGCAACCCATATCGATCTCTGCCTTGTTTCAATTTTTCTTTCATTATTTCTTTTTTCATATGGCTGTGTTTTCATATACATAAGTTTTGAACAGTTTCTATTTACTTTACATGTATTGTTATGTGTAAATCTATATGTGTGAATTGCTTTGTCTTATTCAAGTTTGTTTCAAAAATTAAATGTTTGTTTCAAAAAATTGAAAACTCACCTAAATACTAATGATAATGTGATGTATTTTATACTTACACTTATTGTTTTTTATTAATGGTACCTATAATTCAATTTTTATTTTTTGTATTCTTTTTATATAGCCTAAAGGTACCATATAATGTTATTATTTATATTCTTGAAACTATCGATTTCGGTCACAGACCATCGTCAGGTTATTGTGAACTCAAATGTGCTATATAACTTGACGATGGTCTGTGACTGAAATCGATAGCTTTAAGAATATAAATAATAACATTATATGGTAACTTTAGGCTATATAAAAAGAATACAAAAATTTAAAAAATTCACCTAAATACGTTTTACTGTAAGCAAAATATAGTGTTACGACATTACAAAACAATCTACGTGTTTATTGAATGTTCCAGAGGAATCTGGTTGAATGTTGTGGCGTACGTGATTTCAACATGCGCTCGCGTGACTTTTCTTGACGTCGCCAGCCCCGCGCACTGTGTCAAGGCCGCAATCAATTGCGTCCTAGTGTAGACCTGATGCGTAGTGTTTTCTAGTAGACGCCTATTACCGAATATTCTGGAACCTCGGCGGGGTATAAATACAAGTACTCGGCGACGTTCAGTTTCAGTTTGAGTTGCGGATTATTGGAGTGCGGTTTGTAGTACTGTGGCGAAGTGTTATGTGTTTTATAATTGTGCGGGACGGTTGTAATACAATTGTGTTTTAGATTAGTAGACAATTTTATCGCGTGTGAACAATTTTTAATATATTTGTTGTAGGAGACTGTCTTTAAAATTACAAACCGTTTAATTGTGATAATTAAAGCTGGTGATTAGTGACATAATTGGTGTCTTGTATTTTGTTTTCCACTGTACCATACGACGATCAGTAGACCGTCGTAACAATATTTTTCTTGTAATTTAGTGTAGAATTTTTTTTTCTTTTCACTAGTACAAGATTAGTATAACGCAACCCATTCCAATCTCCTTCTTGTTTCAATTCTATTTTCTTATTTGGTTTTTTTTGTATGTCTGGGTTTTGCTTTGCATAAATCTTCAACAGTTTCTATTTACTTTACACGTTATGTTATTTGTATGTATGTGGACAGTTTTGTATGATTCAAGTTTGTTTCAAAAGTAAAATACTATTGGAATCTTACCTAAATACGTTTTACTCTGGCAAAATATATTTCGTCATTAAGCCATTATGGTCTAGTTTGCTGATGGAGACAATAAGTTAGTAACTGTGTGAATGGTGCAGGACAATATTGATAGTTTTTGTGCGCGAGAAAACATTGGAAAGTCGTCAGTAACTCACGGCGACCGTTGTATGCACTTCTTGTGTTGACTAATGTACCTGTCCACTTTTCCGTCACTAACTCGTGTGCTTACTAAGCTCGGTAATGTATTATTGTTACGTGGGGATGCGATCTTAGCGTGATGGAATGCGACAACGATAAGTTTTATTAACGTAACAAAATGTACTCATGCATCTTTTAGAGTTGAGTTATACAAATTACAGTATCTACGTTTCTGAAAATAATTCTGTTAGGGTCATAAGCTTTATTTTTGATTATTACGTGAGACGTATCAAAATAAGCTTCGAGGCGACTGCGGTATTGCCATGTCGCTTCACTCCCCGCCTTTGCCTACGCATAACCAAGTGAAACATGCGACAACGCTGTAGGGCGAGGGGCGGAGAAGAGCTGTTACTATCGGGTAACCTAGAAGCTTTTTATGCTAAGTCCCGTACTATAGCATACTCTTGACATCTTTATACCTATCTGAAAAAGGCATTAACTTTCTACAATGAATATGTGTTTATTATAGGCGATTTAATTACGTCTGGCGCCGCCTCTCGCATCCTAGCTTCTACTGACGCCGGTCTAAACAGTCCTGTTCTGTAAGTCCTATTGCATTCATGGCATCTTCGACGTCCATTTTCCATTAATATTTAGGTCTTTCTTTTTTTCTTCAACAGGGTGGAGTCCATTCGCATACCTTACTTGGCCATCTCTCATCCGACATTCTTTTTAGGTGTCCAAACCAATTCAGTCTTCTTGCTTCTATTGTTTCTATAACGTCAAGGTCGATTCCCATCGCTTGTCTTATCTCTACATTCCTCACTCTATCTAGTCTTGTTAGTCTACAGCACCTCCACCAGTAATCCATCTCTATAGCTCTTATTATGGGTTTATTTCTTTTATTAATTTTACACAGTTCTGCTCCATATAGGCCTATACTTTCGACTATAGTTTTATACATTCTGATTTTATTGTATTTTGTTATTCGTGGACTCCAAAGCAGACTGTTTAATTGTTCTGTTGCTGTCTTAGCTTGTCCCATTCTTACTTTTATTTCTTGGTTGCTGCCACCATCCGATGTCATTGTTACACCCAAATACTTGAAGTTTTTAATATTGTTTGTCACTTTTGTTCCTAGTTTTAGGTCTTGACCTTCACCGCCTACTATAAGGTACTCAGTTTTGAGGTATTTATTTCGAGGCCCCATTTCGCATATTCTTCTGCTAGTTCCCTAACCATATAACTTATATCAATTTCGTCCTCTGCAATTAGAGCCTGATCGTCTGTAAAGTGTATTGTAAACAATACACTGAATATATACCTCTTAAAATATGTACCAATATGTACCTCTTAAAATACATATTCATAACACTAACACTATAACACTAACCGCCATCGCCGTTATATTTTACGGCTTAGGCTACGGCTTATTCCTTTGAGACTTATGAGTATATGAATGGGTTACCACCCCCCGCACAACCACCCACCTGGAGGACCAAGTAATTTGTAATCAAGGTTTTTCTCCTTTACCCTATGGTAACACTTAACTACAAGGCAGCAGCTTCATTATACCCTGACAGGGGCTCTATCTTTACCCTAAGTGCTGTGGTCACACCTCTGCCGGTTCCTCCGTACCAAATTTCCTCTTCTCCGCCTTCACCGCCATTGTGGTCTTCCCTTAGCCGATATGTTAGAGTTAATTACAGTACAGGCGCCGGAAACTCACCTTTTCACCCTCTCTCGTCTGATACATAAATTACACCCATTGGACGCCATGTACCCAGGAGCTACGTGACACACGTCTTAGAGGACGTGGGAATAGGGTTTGTCGGCAGAGCTAAGTTTCATTCCTTGAAAGAACTTCTGACTCATTCGTCAGAAACAGTAGGCATTTCTCAGAGTTTTACCGCTGTATACTAATCGGTATTGTTTAGAACCTATAAAACCTATTGACAATCTTTAGCACCCACAAACATTAATTTTAAAATGAATATAAAATTCCATATACGTTAGCACTTTGCAGCGTTAATAGTGTTTTATAAGTTTATCGTTAATTTTTCATAAATTAATCTAACGTTTATTAGATAAAACATAATTATCCATACGAATTAACGATCGTATTTAAATAGAAAATTGTTTCTCCCTTTTAACAGGTGAGGAAAAGGTACAAAAAAATTGTGACAAAGTATTTTGTGAGACAACATGATACATTATTAATTTTACAACTGTTAAAAAACAAACCCATTTTACGATAATCTGAGGTTGAGTGAAGGCTCTTTTCTTATTTTCTGTTATTTGTTATTTTTCTTATTTTTCTTTCAACTTGTATGCTGTGTTGTTTTTTAATCAATTATTTTATTTGATGGCCATACGTGTGCCCTATACTTGCTCTTTGACACATATTGCCTTCAGAGACGTACATTGTCATTTCAGTAGATTGTGACTAAAAAGAACTATACAATAAACAAATTTTTTTTAAATTTTGAAGTGAATAATGTGAAAACCGTTGCTACTAATGTAATAGTACCTATTGCTGGCAAAATGTATTGGTGTTGAATGCATTTGTGAACTCTTTACTACAGTGAATTTTTTTACCTCATTTGCATTTGAGAAAGTTTTCTCAATGACAAGTTTCAATAATTCATCGTCACTCTAAATGATGTAGTTGAATCTGTTTCTCTCCTGAGAAAATTAATTCAAAGCGTGTTATCACAACAGTTAGTTTCTGTCCAGAGAAACGTAAAATAATAAACCGTAGGGAATTAAGTAAAAACGCAACTTTGATAAATGAATGTCGAGGCAGAAGATTAATTACTTTAAGGGTTATTAAAAAAAAGAAATTAGATGCGGTTTACTTTAAAATCAAATGTTCTCTTTACTTAAATTGATATTAAGTAAATGTTAACTAATTTGTATTTATATTTATGTGTAATCAGATAATTATTATTACCTATGACACTGAACAGCTATCCGGTGTCAACATTTTTGCAATTTTGAGCATTTCGTGGAATGTATTTTGACATGTCATTTTTATTAATACGACTCCGTATTATTACTAATTACCTTTCCACAGTTCCATATTATATAACAATTTAATTATTACAAATTTATTTATTGTATTAAGGTATATGTTACTTGCTAGAGTAAATTTGTTTGACATATTAAATTAAAAATATTGTTCAGAAATATATTCAAAATCTACTGTCTTACTTGAGACACTTTTTAAACAATTCGTTCTATACTTATACTCGGTTAAGAGTTCACATTTTTTAGACATCTGTTTGGGACAATACTTGACAAATCAAGCTTCTTTATACTGTCTTTACCGCAGCTTGGAAAATAAACTCATTTTGCCTGTCCCTCTTAAGCTAAGATTGCAATAAGAAAAATTTAGTTATTTAATCTGTAATACTAAAAGAATACTTGGAGTCGTTGACATCGTTCGAAGCTACCAAAGACTGGCCTAGAAGGCAACCAGACGAGGAACAAGACTTCGACCACATCTGACCGTCAAACTTCCTAATGACAATTATATTAGGACCAACCAGGAGAAAACCAATGCCTTCATAGTTATCTGACTAACGCATTTTTACCGCTTCCGACAAACTTTTAACAGAAGGCAATTTCAACATTCAAAGTTTACTATAATCAAATAAAAAATTAGCTATAAGAAAGTAATCTTTTAAATGTAAAAACTACCGTTTTTAGACACCAACAAGAAAATGTCTACCAAATTGAAAATAGTAACTAGTAAAAATAACGTAAAAAGTTAATAGGTTTTAGAGCAATACTATGAACTCCAATGAGATACTATGGACAAATTGTATACAGACGACTGACGGAAACCAGTAGTTTATTGATCAACACTGCAATATTAGCGGTTTAAGAATGGCATAGAGCTGCATCCTTCAATATGTAGCGAAACTGTATGCAATGAAATCTTGATAAACTAAACTGTAAATTAAAGAAAACTCAGACAAATCATATCGTGTGGCGTTTAATAACAAAAACCACTACAGACCTATTTATTTTGACGTCTGCACACTGCCGCAGATATCACGGTGTGAGTTGCCTCGGTCTGCACATCGACCGACGACTCATCTGGTAAAAATACATCTTCGTGAAGAGGAAACAACTTCGTGCGAAATTTGGAAAGCGTACTGGTTGAATGGGAGGAAGCCCCGAGGAAAATTGAAAATATTGTCATTTTCATTTTAACAATTATACAAGCTGTTTACTTACATTCTTACGGCCATATCATAGATAACCTACGTGACGCAGCGGGATGAGTGAAAAGACGGCCTCGCCATTCACACAGCTTCCAGTGTGTTCAATTGCTCCTGTAACTACGCAATTATTCTCGACGCGTCACCTTAAGAGCGTTAGATCTTCTCGAGCCTCGGCAAGGTAATAATATAGCGACCAGCGGCTGTCCAAGTTTTGTTTTGGACCTGCAATATTATTGTGGGTCTTGGAGTTGTTATTCAGTGCGACTTTGTTAACCCTTTCCAGCTTAATGTCTATTATAAGGATCGTTGTTTACTATTTACAAAAGTTCGTAACATAAGTTCCCAATAATTACATAATTACAATGTCAACTCTTTGTAAATGTCTTAATTAGAGAGTTTATCTTACTTAAACGTATTTATCCTAATGATTAAATAGACAGGGTTTAAGAGACACCAGTAGTTTGTTACAAAAATGTGTAAGTGGTACACAACATATAAATTCAATGTAACGTACTTCATATTGTTATTGTTGTTAAGGGAGCTATTTCGCTGCTTCATGTCATTGTCTCTCGTTTATGAATACTGTTTACTGTCCATGGTAGGTAGATTCTAATACATATTAAATTCATTATAGCAACCAAGTATTATAAAATATCATACAAATTGAAAGTCAGTAGTACAGATAAACAGAGCTTCATTTCAGGGGTAACGCGCCGGAACGGCGTTCCGGAACCTCTAGATCCAAAAATAAATTACCGAAAAATATATGACAGGAAAAACCTGATTATTACAAAAACGTACTACTACATTTTAAATTGTGCTTCTCATCATTCCCACTACAAAACTCAACATTTGTCAAAATCAAAGGCCAGCACTAATCTTTATCTTAACTACTATCGTTCAAAAAATGTCCCAAACACCTATGGTAAAAATCAAATTAAAAATGTTGCTTCAAAATTAAAACTACATGAAAGACAACTGATTGGGAGCTTCCAAGAATATGTGCATTCCAGAATTTTTCCTGAGAGTCTTTCTAGTCTTGAAATACTCTATTGCATCATTAGCAATATCTTCAAGTGACTGTGAGAGGGCTGATTTCCGCCCATCATACAGCATTCTACACAAAGAGTAAGAAAAGGTCAAGAAACAAACAATATGACGACACAATGATGAAACTATGGAAACTTTTTTTAAATGTCCGAACCACCAAAACCATCACTTAGAGATTGATTGAGGCTCCGGTATGACGTCATCATGAGTTTTTGATTGTCGTGCGGCTAACCTGACAATGAAGCTCCTTAGAAATTAAATATCAGTCAACTTTATTACCTTTTTAGATACAAGTTTATACTATGTTACATACTATTTTATAAGGCTTTAAAATGTAGAGCTCCTTTTTAATAAGCTGATGTAAATTTGTACGATAATATAAAATATAAGTATATTTGTGTTTGTACAACTTTTGAATTGATGCGTACCAGCATCTATAATTTTATAAATCAACCACTGCAGATAAACAACACATAAGTTCCGATTGTACATAACAAGGCGCACAGAAAACAAACGAAAACTTTTGTAATTCGTAAATAACTTAAGCTATCACTAGTAAAAACACGAGTAACAAAATTTAGGCAAAAACGCAAACACACGCACTCTCACACTTACACCGCAACAGTAGTACAAAGATACCGGTATAAACCAAAGCCCCGTCCATCTAAAATGCTAATTCACAACATGGTTTCACTTGGATGAGCGATTGAATATTCATGCCTCCAACAATGGTATCGTTACTTATACATTCTGAGGGTGTAAACATTATTTTTTTTTATTTTTCTTTATTCGCTACCCACGTTTTAAATTATTTGTATTTGGATGTATACTTGTGCCCAAAGTACCTTCAGATTGTCAACAGTTGAATATTTTTTATTAATCCTACATTTTAATCATCATAAATCTGGTAGTCTGCGCTTAAGTTAATAGATATCCACCTACTAGTTTCCTAAGTGTCTGTGTATGTATGCGATGTTGGCATAAAATTAAGGGTTGTGTCATTTTGCATGTTGTTTCGACGGTCTTTCGGATCGTGGTATTCTACAGTGGAAACAGAAATACAGACACTAATGAAGTCACTAACTACAAACTTTTATTAGACACAAACAACAAACTCAACTAATGCATTGCTATGAAATAATTCACGTTAAATTTGTCCAGTAACTGCAATAAGTGTCACCTTATACAAGATACGCACTGATTAACACACTGATCGCTTCCAACTAAACAGTCACAAAAACTCAGAACCGCACTTTTAAATTCCCAGGTTTAACTGCACTGGGGCAGGTCCAGGCGTGCGGGGCAGCAGCTTGACGTGCCCCGGTGGTTGTAGTGTCCGGGCGAGCCCGATGACTGCATGTCACCTGTTTGGCGATTTCGCGCTTCGCAGGGACACTTTTCAGAATCTCCATGTTAATTTCAGTACTGGGGGGATAGAAAGGCTTTTAATTTTTTGAAATTTTTTTTTAACCGCAGAGAATACGCAACGACGGAATCGGGAGACATCAGAAACCCCTTGGTAGTGAAGAACAGATCGGCCGCCAACAACGGACCAGGGGGCCTTACACCGGCCCAGGAAAAGTCTCTAGAGGCTGCCGTAAGGTAATATCTGGTCATAAGAAAGAACCAAAAGGGAGGAAGCGCCCAGGTAAGACGGCACTAAGGCACGTGTGGAACGAGCGCAACCCCTCTCCGTCTGACACCATGCACCTGTATGGACGCGGTGTAGACAGGAGGAATGGGAGGTGAAGCTTTCGAAGGTCGGCGGGATGGACTGAAGACCGCTTATGGTGGGTCATCGAGCAGCGCTCGGGGGCGTGTATGTCTTCAAGAACGTGGGCCGACGTCCGTGCTAAGGCGGTGAAGTTGAGAATATGCGAAAGTGAAGGCACGAGTGAAAAGAAAGGGGTCGCTTCAAAATCTCTTCTTTATACCTCCACCGCTTTGCACTGTAGTAAGATAGTGGCAGGGTAGTCAAGTGACGTCTAGAAATTACAGCTTGCACGAAGTATAATACTCAAGAACGTTGCCTCCAAGATGTCACGTAGACATTCAGCGATGCGCTATCATCCGTAACAATATGTACCTGCTTTAAGTATCCCTCACTGTACCACTTCAGAAATATTGACATTTTGATGATATGATTTAAAATCACATCTCGAAAATGTAAAAGAAAAATGTAGAAAAAAGTCAAATTTTACATAAAGTGAACAACAATATTTAATTAAACTATTATTCAAGTGTTAGATACCAAAAGTAAAACTGGCCGATGATTATAGTAGTATATAGTAGTAGATAGTTATATTCACTGTACGCGAACTCAACTACAAAAATCAATTACTAAACCTAACCTTTTTGCTATGGTCTAACGGATATAGATTGTATTAAACGATTTACAGACAATGTATCCGGAGTATAAAAAGCTAAGTGTAAGGAAAGCAAAGAAACTAAATAAATTTAAAAAGAATTTTATGTATTAAAGTGGCTTTCTTGAAGAAATACTTATAGTATTCTTGTTGCCTTATATGAGATATGAAACTGTATGAAGGTGAATGCAAATCTAAGGAATTACAATTGCAAAACTTGACCAGCGTAGATTAATATGGTACTGGCTCGTAACAGCGATGATTGTAGACAGATTTCCTTGACAGGATGCTAGCATATGATTTAGTAAATAAGATAAATAAAATGTAGGCGTCGTGGAACTTGGTAGCAAGATGGGAAGAAGAGTTTAAATTTGGTAGACAGTGGCTAGAATAACGACTAAAACAGAAATTTTTTACGATTGAATGTGGGATTAGACGTATGTGTGTGTTATGTTGTAATTGTCAATTGTACTTACTGTACTTGTAGCATAATTGTTACTTATAAGTGAGAAAATAAGAAATTCTTAGTTGTGTGGGAAACAGGGACAGGTGTCAGGGGTGTATACGAGACTGTAGCATATGTTTTGAACATAAAATTAGTTTTAGGAAATTTTCCCAGGGTCGTGAATGGTATCTCACCCTTTCTCAATAAGCGTGACTGTCCAAGAAGTGATAATCGTAAGAAATCTGGCGAGACACATCAAAATAAGAATTAATGGTGACAAGGTCCAGACAGGAAATATAAAATGTCACACAAATTTGATATTCTTTTGGGGGAGTCAAGTAATTGGTCACAAGTGTGAAGCCAGGTGGTGTACTCCGTGTGAACATTGGTTAAAGCAGGTGTTTTCTTCCGTCAGAACTTTTAATCTAAAGTAGTAAACACCCCCAAATCGTGACGTAGGGTCACATGATACAGTCTTTGACGAATAATAGAAAGTCTTATAAAAATTGTATGAAACTACCCTTACTCCAATTAGTTTTAGCCTATCATAGTTAAGATTTTAGAATTAAGAGGAGGGAACAGTCCCACCACTAAATTAAGTGTTACACCCACGATGATGTACTATAAAAACTCTTAGCATTCGCTGGGGAAGACAGATCTGATTTTGTAAGCGGTCCAAGAGAACTTACTCATCTTTTCTCATTTTTATTTTGACTTTGATCTGTGTTGGAAGGTGTTCTTAGAGAGCCTGAAAACCAGATGTTGTCAATAGTTTGTGTTTGTAATTTTTGAAGTAACTAAAAATAGTTACATTAATTTGTGAACTAAGTACTAGTAACTGAAGGTACTTAGAGTTTGAAACAGTAATTGAATTAACTGACTTATAGTTTGTCAAGAAGAGTTGTATAAAGTAACTTGTAAATGTTCGTTTGTATTTTGCTATTCACAATAAATTGTCTTCAAGAAGAACGGTTCATTCTAATGATTCAACTTCACCTCCGGAAACACGTCAAACAAACAGTTGTAACTTAGCAGCCACTCGATAGGTTACAACAGTTATTTAAACCTATCTTCCGATAGTAAGTGAACACTCTCAGAAGGGTTAGGTCATAGTATAATTATCATTATAATTTACCACACATCGGTTCTAGCGCATCTTCACATAGTTTTTCTAGAGTTGTGTTTAACTTTGTAGGTGGTGGCAGTTGATTACTTTTTTTGACGACGGTTCACGCGTGCTTGTATACATGTTATTGTTGCAGTAGTTGTAACATCACTATAAGTTTTCCTTAAGGTTTCTGATTTCCACCTTTTATGCAGAGTCCATACCATAGTTTTCTAAGCATCTGTCATGGATATATTTCTACTGCCCATTTTTAGCTTATTTCTGTTGTCAAGTCTCAAACAACATTAGCTTCAAAATTTTATATCTCCACCGTTCATTTATAAACGCTGATTTTATTCACCATTGCAATCTTTCCATTACATAGGGAAACAGAAAATTGTGTGCTTTGTCCAAAAGCTGCAAGCTATCCTTAAACTAACTGACTACCCGAAAGCTAAAGGAAGATAAGACAGTAGAAAACCATGAGACAAGCTTATTGGGCGTCCGGCAACGATATAAACTGGAACTTGGATAGTGTAAGAGAAAATTACTAACATATTTCATGCCGAATTGCTTTGTCACGACGAAGTTGAATGTTGAAAATACATTCAACGGAACTTAACGGAAGTCTTAACGTTCTATCTCAATTCTTATTTACAGTATCAGTTTCTAATGGTCAGATTTGTAATAGCTCAAGTGTGCTACAATACTGAATATAATGGTTTTGTTGTCGAAAAAAGTTTTTGAAATTAGTGGTGGAAGTTTTAGACCGCCGGATCACAGTGATTAGAGTATAACCAGATAACGAATTTAATTTTTAAAGTTATGAATAAGAAATTTTATGTATTACTTCAAATATGTAGTTAATTATAATATTTATTATAAAAGTGACGGTTCCACCCTTATTACCTCCCCAGACGATTCGTGAGGTGGACTTTTATACACATCAAGTGGCTGTACGTCTGTAAGCTAACGGATCACGCAAGTGGAATGGGCTGAATGAGTCTGAAGATTAATGATGTTACGCCCCAGCAGACGAGGGAGAATTAGTTTGGGTTTATTTCAAGAATCGTTTTCTTAGTCCCACACCGCGATCCAATGGCCAACACAGCTAATAAGGTGTCCTTTTCAAACGACCAAATATACACAATGCTGTAACTACGAGTAAGTTAATGTAATGGTAAGCCAAAGACGACTAGTCATTCACAATATTCTTTCCATTGACTAATTCATTTCATACGTCGTATATAATTCAATGTCGTACGTCAGTTGTATTATAAATTGCAATAAATTATAGTGGTTTTTTTTTTTTGAGCGTATCTGCGGTCGTTTGGTGATATGTTTGGTGTGTTGACATTAAAATTCTCATGACGCAGACGTTTTTATGAATAGAGTAGAATACAGTACACTCTCGACTACCTGTTCCCCAATTAAGCGGCTCTGTCATGCCCGCTTAATTCATAGAAAGAAACTGAAAAAGGTATTCTAGAAACTGAGTGTACAAAAGCTCCTTTGAGCTGAATACACAAACGTTTATAAAAAAAGAAGAGTAGGCCTACAAATTATGGTAATCGGTAACGGCAAACGGCAATATAAACAATTAAACAGCAAACATTTTTGGCAAAAACCTGTAAACACAAACGCAAAATAAAGACATTACAAAATAGTAATATATCGTGAAGTCTTAATACAAATATTAAAAGTAAAACGAAATTTTAAGAAAATTTTATGGTTCAAAACAAGTGAAATATTTTTAATTTACGTTAAGATCAAAAGAATAATGTTTCATTGTTTTCTATAAATTTTTTCTTGGAGTGCATACGAGTATTATCATCTTAACTTTCTTATCTAACATATACTAGAGTCTATTAAAATACACGCTTCGTAGAAATTACTTAAACTTTTTATCAAAATTTATAGTGAAATATTATGACCAGTTTTGCTTTTTTACAATATGCAGTAATTTTAGAAAATATAAAAAACATTATATTGCCATCACAAACGATAAGTTGATTTTAATTCAGTTACGCTGTAGCAAAACTCTTGTAAAAGAATACAGAGATAATTCTGTTTGCGATAATTGAATTTTCGCAATATGCTTTTACGCGTAAAAGCAGCGTCGCTCTATAATTTTTTCACCAACTTGAAAAACGGAATTCGATAATACAAGAACAATTATATTAATTAAACACTTTTATCTTAATTTTTGTAATTTTTATATCTACAAAAATTATTGCAATATCTGTGTTTCGTAACTAAGTAAAATAGTAAACATTTTTATGAATTAACAATGAATCAGTAATTACGTTTAAATTTTCAGTTTTTATTATCTTGTTAGTTAAACAAATTTCCTTTTTTCTGTTTTAGTTGAATACGTTCTTAACATATTGTTACGCATAGCTGAGGCTTGAGAAACTGTTGAACCATTATCACAGAAAAACGACGTACGAAAATAATTGGGTACTTGCTGCATCTTGAAAACGGAAGTTCTATAGTATACCAGGAAAATAGATAAAACAAATCTCGGTACTACTGGTTTATCACAGTGTTGCTTACACAGCCAGTAAGGTTCTTCTAAGCGAAAGTCGACTGCAGTTCAGTTAGTTAGTTCTACCATTATTTTAGGACTGCAAGTATGCGAAATTATTTTCTTGAAGTGTTAAGTCTGTGACTGTTATGATTATATTTTGTATTTGTATACTGTAATTTACAAAAGTAGAAACTGTTATTGGCTGTTGTGTGTACAGTACATGTTGTATGCCGGTATAGCATAAAATATTTAATTTGACTATATTATTTTTAATAGGAATGTTAATATAATATCAATGTGTTAACATAGAATTGTGTTAATCTAGCATTGTGTTAATGTAGCGTATCAACCTTGTATGACGTTTACCAATATATTCCACTTTATTAAGTGGAAAGTGAAAGTAAAAATATTTGTTAAAATTTAAATGAGAGTATTAATTTAAAATATTAAAATTGGGTAAATTTAAGCATGCATTATAAACATAACAAAGAACATAACGCATAGAAATTCAATTATTTTTAAAACCATAAAAATATAAAATGACAAAAACATAAAATACAGATAAATAAATACATCTATCAAAAGTAGTAAATTTATATAGATCTTGAAAGAAAGAAAATGAAATAAAACGAAAGTAAATTAATAGAACATACATAAAATTATCTGCATATTGTATTTAATAATTAAAGATAAACATTAATTTTAAATACTACACGTTGACAGAGTTCAAGATCAAAGATGAAATCAACGCCAATGGAAAGGATAACTATAAAGAGACATATTTCACAAAGCAGCATACTCATGAACAAACAAAAATTAAATTGCAATCGACTCAATCGTCTGTTGATATCAAAAAAGACATTTAATCAAACAATATTTTTATATTTATATTCCCGAATATACCGTAATAGGGAAAGTGTCGTTTTAATATAAAATACTTGCAAAAATGAATTCTTGCCTAGCAATTACTTGTTGTTCAACAATATAAACAATACTAATTAAAGGTAACTAATTTGAACATACACCTCAAATTATTTTGTTTCCTTATTTCTTAAAAAAAAATATTTACAACACCGTCTTCATAGAAAGAAAAGTCTGTTATAATTAATCATTGTTACACAACGATGCCTATTTTACAGTTCTACTATAAACAACATTGGAAGCTTTGGCTTTTTTTACGTCGTATAAATATATATTTTGAAAGTTTGAAGATTTATCTGTATTGAATACAAATCCACACCGTTACACCGATTGGCACCAAATTTTGCACAGGTAACCTTTGGTAAAAGGCAAAAAAACACTGGAATTTGATTTGATATTCTGCCACGTTCGCACGATTTAGGGATTTAGGCCATTTTAATTATGCCCTTTTGTTGACGTGTATAAAGATGTCAACAACGTGGAGACCAAAATTAGCATAGTAACAAGTAAATAGACAAATGCTATTTAGCGGCATCGGAACTGTACCTTTATCCGTTCCTGCAGTACATTTTCGATGTTTTTAATATGCAATTTTATCGATATATTACGATGTAAAAAAGAAGAAGAGTAGCCTACCAATTGTAACTTATTACTTTTATAAAAATAGAGGAAACAGTAATAAATACACGTACAAATGAATGGCACAATATTTTACAGATGTCTTTTAACGGTAGAAAGAAAATTGGAAATAGGCTACATTGAAAATTAATATTCGTGTCACTTTTTGTCCCATCCCCTTCCCGATAACTTATTACCACCGCGTGTTACGCTGTTCTTTGAAACTGTTTATCAGTACAGCTCTGAAAACGAAAATTTCCTAATCTTGTTTGGGATAATTTATTCGCCTTTTAAACTTGTTACCCAGCCTCCTTGCTGTGCAATTATACATTCTCTCCGCTGAGTGCAATACAAAAGTAAAGAAGTTTTGTTAAAAATATTTTGTTAAACGTCTTGTAATTTAATTATAGTTAACAACCTCCTATTTTAAAATTTAATTTCACTAAGCATTTGGATTAGCCTCGTAAGCTGAAATTACCATCACCACATATAGGCTACTTTATGGCTTGTAGTGTTCTCGCTTAAAATAGCGTTTATAAAATTAAATAATCTCTATATTATTTGTGCTTTTCTACGAAAACGCCCACCTTTGAATCGCTTTGTAAAAGTAATTTTTCGTATTTTAGCAGCATTATGCAAATTGAACCAATTGTTAAGGTCTATTTATATCCTTCGCGTTTTAAACTGAAACTAAATTCAATCGTTGTGCGTCACGAAACACGCGCTGCAGTTTTGGTTGTGACGAACATGCAACGGACGTGACGCGAACGCAATTACGGAAACAGCGAAATCCGAACTTTGAGATTCTACTTCATTAGTAGAAATAATAAATTTCATGGGTTATCAAAAAAAGAAAAAAGTTGAATCGAAAAACGAAAGTGGATGGTAACTGATGATATACATCCGGTGAAAGAATAAATAACATACGTTATGCGGATGATACCGTCATATTCCCAGATATCTCAGAGGAGCTGCAACAACTAATGAATAGAGTGACAGAAAGCAGCCGTAGATATGGTCTAGACAACAATGTTAATAAAACAGAAACTAATGATTGTATTTAAGAACAAGTTCACAAACTGCACAATTATAATATAAACCAAAAGCCGGTTGTACGTGTAAGCAAATTTACTTATCTTGGTACTATAGTCAATGAACAATGGGACCAATCTCAAGAAATAAAGAGCAGAATTGAAAAGGCAAGAGCAGTGTATACTAGAATGAGTAGTTTATTCAAAAGTCACGATTTAATAATAAACATCAAGATGAGACTTCTACGCTGCTACGTATTCTCGGTTTTCTTCTACGGTGTATAATCTTGGACTTTGACTGAAGCAACTAAAAAATTGGAATTTTTCGAAATATGGCTTTACCGTAGAACACTGAGAATTTCATGGCCAGCACATACAACTAATGTTGAAGTTCTTAGAAAGATGAAGAAAGAAAGGGAAAACAATTTATTTTTGTTTACTTTGTAAATAAAATCAAATATAAAATAAAAACTGAACAATTAAAAGTTAATCAAGATGAACAAAACAAAAATAATAAAAAATGGGCCACATTCACATACATAAATAATAAAATGACAACGCTAACAAAACTGTTTAAAAACACAGACATTAAAATGGCATACAAAACTAACAAAAATTAACTACAAAAACTAAATAACCCACACAACAAAAATAATACAACAACCAATGGTATATACAAAATTGCAATGCCAAGATTGCAATAAATGTTACATAGGCAAATAAAAAAAACAACAGAAAAAAAGTTATTTTGAACACCTAAACGCAAATAAAAAACCAGAAATATACAAATCTAATTTGGCCACACATGCAATAAACAATGGACATGAATTCCCAGACATAACCAACATGACACTAATAAAACACATACCACACAAAGGCAGCATAATGACCATTTGGGAAAATTTACAAATATACAAACATAAAACACAAAACAATCTAATACCTGAACAAATACAAATCAATACAAAACATGACACAATTTTCAAAGCACTCAACATCGAAAATACACAAAATACTAATACATATAAGTTACCGTAATCACACACAATAATACCAATTTAAAGTACCAGAAACCGACAGGAAACCACAATAACAACCAGCCAACACACAAGTACTTCACCAGACTCAAAATCACGAAGGCTGAGGATGGGAATACAATGGTTCCCGAAATATGTTCCAAATAAGGAAAAAAATATCTTGAGGTAAATTCATTATAAATATTAAATATATTATATACATCAAAAAACGGACCGTAGCAAAAGCTGTTTGAATAAATTTATTATATATTTTATGTTTTATTTAACTTAATTTTAATATCCATTCAAAGAGTTTCGCTTAATTTTATACCAAGATTGGTTGCTTCTTTATTCCAGAAGATTGGATGTATTTTGTAGTTGCAATAAGTGTTAGACTCATTTCTGTAAAAGCTGAGGACAATCGCACACATACACACAAGTACATACATAGTCGACGAAACCAATCTTTTGTTGTTTAAAATTATACTATGGTTAATGTCCCGTCTAATACTTTATTCTAATATACAATAGTGTAGAAAATGATCCATCAGAGCTCTTTCTTTCTCAGAAGGAAAGAAGACGTACACCATATAGGAAGTTGATAAGACCAGTTATGAGATGCTTACAAAGATCGAACAGATCCACAAAATTTCTATTGATTATGTATAGACTAGAGCTCCATAGGCAACGCTGAACAATGGTAACATTGCGGAATGTATCACTATGGTTATATAAACTGTGTTAAAATACAAAAAACGGAAGTTCTAAGGGAGAAATTAAAACAGAATTGTAGACTACACAATTCATATTCAAATTAACAAAAATCTAGAAAGATATCTAGATAATATGTAGGGAAAGAGGAAAATCCATTCATAAAATCTTTCTAATTAAAACTTCCTTATTATTATCAGAGGCTTCAATTGCTGGCCAGCTGACGCAGAATTTGCAAAAGTACTTTGTCCACTACAGCTGTTTTTCCAATCTCAGCTTTCAGCCGTTTTTGTATACCGCTGTAACTTGCTATTTGAGTTTTATCTGAATACTTTGTTTTTACATTTTTATTCTAAAAGAATACACGGCTTTATAGTGCGCAAGAGTTCCAGCCACACAGCACAGCAGTCGTCGTATTTTTATTGTTTACATTATGGTTTTGTCATATAATAAGGAAAAATGCTCATTTTTGCTTTTTTGCACAACCGTTTCCTTCATTTACTTCGTTTCCTTGTATGTTATTTTTAATATTTTTCTCTTAAATTCTCGCCGCGCGTTTACATTGGTTCTTCTCGGAACACATGTTTCTGAAGCACACAATAGCACTGGGGTAAAGTGTTTTGTAAAGTAAGCTCTTTGATATCCTTGATAGAAGTATGCACCTAAATTTGTTTTTAATCAAAATTTCTGGTCGTATCCATTCCTTGAAATCTGGAGCCTCTTACTGTACATGCGTGGAATAACCTCATTTTTGACGGTGTTGAAGTTTTTCATATATTGCCTACAGGCAATATACGACGTGTGTTAAAAAAAATCGGACCTTTTTTTCGTGTGCGATCAAGTAAAGCAGAGGCGTTGACCTTTAGTATAGGCATGAAGTGAACCCTAGCGCGCAAGCGCTGACTGCCGCCGTCCCGCTACAACGGATCAGTCACTGTCTGGCTGCATGTCAGTAAGTACGTCTATCGAATTTCATTTATTGTAAAATGACAGAAGAACTTAAAAATCTAGCAGTGTTTTGAAGACGATGCTTTGAGTATCACACGTATTAAAGAGTGGTACAATCGCTTCAAAGTTGGCTGCACATTAGTGGACAGCGAACCACATTTTAGCAGGCCCTCAACAAGCCGTCCAAGTGCAAACTTTGGTCATAAAACCAAAATCAACTTTGGTAATTTTGTTGAATTACCGTCCGTAAAATTGCAGCAAAGGTGGGAATAAGCACTGGTTCAGTACATTCTATTTTGACCGAAAATCTGGCTATGCGAAGGGTGTCTGCAAAATTTGTGCCAAAGCTGTTAACGATGGAGCAGAAGGTACTCCGTTCAGAAGTTGCGCAGGACACATTGGACTGTATAAAATCTGAGCCAAGCGTCCTCAACACTGTGATCACTGGCGATGACACGTGGGTGTATGGTTACGATCCCGAAATCAAAGTTCAGTCGTCACAATGAAACATTCATCATCCCCGCGGCCGAAAAATGCAAGAGAATTGCGCAACAAAATCGAAGTCATGCTGATTGTGTTTTCGACTCATGTGGGATAGCGCATCATGAGTACGCACCACAAGGCCAAACAATTGCCAAAGAAAACTATTTAGAGGTTATACGTTACCTCCGTGATGCTGTACGGCGCAAAAGACCAGACCCGCGGACAGCGCAAACTTAACAACTCCATCACGACAACGCACCTGCCCATTCTTCTCATCTAATTCAGATTTTCTTGGGAAAACACAACACTCCTCAATTACGGCAGCCTTTCTACTCTCCTGACATAGCTTCCTGTGATTTTTGCAATTTCCTAAGTTAAAAATGCCGCTGAAGGGAATCCGATTTGAGCCAAGTGAAGACATCATACAAAATACGACGAGACAGCTGTACTCCATGCTAAAAGATGATTTCCAGACATGCTTCCAAAAGTGGCACGACCGCTGGAAGAAGTGTGTGCAATCTAAAGGGGAGTACTTTGAAGGCGATAAATGTTTAAAATCTGCAGTCAAATAAATGTATTTTTACCTGAGCAAAGGTCTGATACTTTTTGAACATACCTCGTATTACGACTTCAAGTGTGCTATACGTTGATGGCGGAACCGATATGATTAAAACTAGTAGGCAAGCTTAAAAGGGCTTTCTTTTTCCACCACTTCATGGTGTTCTGACACATCCGTGTAGACTGAAAGAAGAACTTTTGTTTTTCGCTTACTAATATTTTAGCAATATTGGACCATATACCCTATTTCATATTAATTTTCATTACTTTTGTCAGTTTTACGGTGAAAGAATATCTTCATTCTATCTTCCATTCCACGCAGAGCTTCGTTGCGCCAAGGGCATATCCATAAATCTTTCGCGCGAATCCAGATAAATAGATTTTTAAGCCGAGTCAAACAACTGGAATACAATAAATTAGTCTAACGTTATAAGATTAATGGCGGGTCGCTCGCCTTGGCAGAAGAGAAACGTTACGGTCTCTTCAGCTTATTTAAAAATATCGTCGTCGTCGTCGTCGTCTGAATCCGCAGGGCTGCGATAAGTGGTTTCCACTGCCGTTGCGATATTGTTCTCTAAAATGTTTTTGCGCAGTGCAACCGAGCGACGTTGAACAGCGAAAATTGTGATAACGTTGTTTGAGGTAATGTAATTGCCGTTGCGTTCCGCTCGGCAATAACCATAGCTTACTGTGTAATTATATTTCTTCCTGCAACGAACGTAACGAATTTAACTTAAAATTAAATTCAGTTGATTACTTATATTCCGGTAAGTTCAGACAGAAATTTAAATTGTGTTTTAATTATGTTTTCATTGGATTTTTATAAACTATTTTACTTTACTATAAGGAAAATAATGTAATTTCCTGAATCTTATTTTATTTTTTTTTGTTCTATTTGTTTGACTTATTTTTTATAGTATTTTTCGTATTTATAGAAATATAAAAGCGCGTCCTTATTTAACATATTCGAATTCTATGTAATAATTTTAAAGAAAAGTACCTATAAACATAGATCCAGAAACATCGCTTTCCCGTCTGGCCACCATTTTGTGTTTTTCAAGGAAGACTTTTTACCTCAAGAAGAAATTGAAATGTCTTAATAAAATTTAGTATATACGTTTATATTTTAATAAATATATTGTTTTTCAACAAATAAAAATATCACGATAATTTTGTGATCTCAAATTTTAAATGGTGGCTAATTTAATTTTTTGATCATTAATAGCTCTGTAAATTTTAATATAATCAAACTATGCAGACTGTGGTTCATAAAATAAAATATTAACTCCTTTAGTGTAAACATAAATGCATCTTGTTTGTTCAAATCTGTTACTAAGTGACCGAATTATGGCAAAAAATAATTTTTTCTTGTTTATATATTTGCAGAGACAACGAAATACGAAGCTATACAGCAGTATTTAACTGTTTACGTTTAATTTTGTATTTCACTGCATTTTGGCGTAAGTTTATCAACTTTTACTCCGCTGTTGTGTTGTGTTTCATGAATTTAAATACCTGATTTTCTTACTTCGAGGTGACTGCAGTGTAGTATATATAATCGCATTTTGTGTGGCCCACGCAGTGCATGGGGTACAAATTTTAACACCATCGACATAGTTACAGTTTTTGGTACAATTGCTCTTTCCATCCACTTTAATGTCTCACATAGAAACTAATAACAAAGTACATAGGCTTATACATTTATTTTCCTTAATTCCTTTTCATTTTCCTCCATATACAAAATGTATACGTGTGTATTCGTATTTTTCTCCATCAATCTTGGTCGGATCAATTTGTACTACTATCAAACTCCTCATATGCACGACAGTTTGTAACGCTGACAATGAAACGTTCATTCAATTTTAGATTTTTTACTAAAAACGGTTGGTAAATGGAAAGCCTAATTCTAATGATAGAACAACTGAATTCAGTGCTTTGGAATGATAAAATGTCACAGAAAATGAAGCTGATTGGTAATTTAATCACTAATATTTCTGAAATATAGACGATGATTCAAAAAAATGTCCAGAAGCTCTAAGCGGTTGGGATGGATATCTCGTAAAGGTTTTAAGAAGTATTATGCTACAGCATATTTAAAATGAAGAAACTTGGAATTAAATGGGTGTAAAACTAATTTAAGCAGCCCGAACGTGAAGCGCATTGTATGGTACATATAAATGTAATGATTGCCTGAGAATCGCTGGATCAACATATTTTATAAACTGGATACTAATTAACGAAAAGTGATAGACCCAGGAGATCATGAAACAAGGATAGCTACGAAGAAATGGAGAAATATGTTTACAACAAGGAGAGTAGAAAGACAGGAGACTTCAAGTGACAGCGGTAGGCGTATGTACATACGGCTAGATTGTAATTAAATTTAGAATGTTTTCCACTACCAAAACAGAATTTTATATTTTACTTCCATGTTCCATAAGGAAATGGAAGTATGGTGATCGCGAAAAAAATCGTGTTTGAGATAAGGGCTGATTCTGATTGTAATACAATCAAAACATGAAGAACACTCATTTTCCGAAAAGTGTGTGTATGTGTGTGTGTCTGTGTAGAATTTTTTCTATTGCGACCGATAACTGCCACAAATTCAAACAAAATAAAATAATTTTTGGCATATATGTCTGAGGTGTAGAGGACTTTGATTGCCTTTTGATGCCTGTTGATTTTTTTGAAGATCGGTTAAGAGGAAGGGGTAGTTTACCTGCAACATTTTATGTTTTAACAAGAGTAAAGTAGTTAATTTTTCTAAATAAAGTATCCTGAAAAGAAAGTCATAAGAATCTACTGTAGAAAGGTAGATAAAATATCTACAAATAAAAATGGTAGTTGAAGGAGGAGGGGGTAATTTTTTATAATTGAAAATGATAGTTGTAGGGGGAAGGGATAATTTTTATATGTGTACTACTTTATCGGCAACAAAGAAGTAGTTTGTTGTTAAAATTCCTTACCAGGCTGTTTGGCTGTTGTCCATTGTTTTCTGCAAAACCAGACGTTTCGGTAGTGCCATCGACTGCCATCATCAGTGAAAATCGAGTGCGCTAACGTGAGGTGGTATACGTTAGTGACCACAGTTCTGTGGTTAAGGCTGAAGAAAGAACTAGTTTCTATAGAAATATCTCAATTCCAAAATGATTTTAAATATAAATCTTAGAACACGGAAGTCATGTATGGTTCTCCATACCGATTATTTTACAATTCGATTGGAATCGCTGATTTATAATATTACAAAATTGTATAGTATATATTCCTCTACCTTATAGCGTGGATGTTCTCGTCGCTGCAGACTGTCCTTCCTGCTCACAATACACGGGTCTTGGTCCTGCTCGGCTCCTAAATTCCGCAATTTTTGTTTCAATTCCTGGTTTTGTTTCACCGAAAACCAGTCCAATAAACAAAAGTAAGAGGACTAAAGAAAATGTAAAAAAATCGGCTAAGCCACCGCCAGTGATACTGAGCAATGTGGAAAATTATATAGAAATAAGTCAGAAACTGAAATCAAAAGATCTGAAATTTAACACCAGCATGATGAACAACAATCAGCTGAAAATTAATGTAGACACAGAAATGGAATATAGAGAACTGACAAAACTCCCAAAAGAAAGTAAGTTGGAATGGCATACTTATGAAAATAAACAGACCAGACCAATAAGAGTCATGGCCCGTAACTTGCATCCAACATGCAAATCAGAAGAGATTAAAGAGGAGTTATTGAATAGAGGATATAAAGCCCTTGAAGTAGTTAATAAAATTAGAAAGACTAAAGTTGACGGCAAGGAAAAAATCACACATTTGCCATTATTTATGCTAACGTTTGACAGAGCAGAGGATATAAAAAAAATATTTGATATTCAATATTTATGTCATATGAAAATAAAAATTGAAGCTCTCAGGAGTAACAAACTGATACCACAGTGTAAAAGGTGTCAAAGATATGGTCACACTCATAAGTATTGCCAACATGGACCTATCTGTGTTAAATGTGCAGGCAATCACAGGACCATCGATTGCCAGCAAGAACGAGACGTGCTAGCAAAGTGTTCAAATTGTGCAGAAGCACATCCTGCTAGCTACAGGGTTGTTTGGTTGCACGTGAACTTCAAATAAGACGCAATAAATTAATAAGTGAGAGACGACCTAAAAAACCTAAACCAAGAACTTTCACAGCTAATAAAATCAATAGTGAAATGTCCTTTGCTCAAGCAGTTAAAGCTAACAAGACTTTAGTTCAAAATGATGATTCATCAATGGTGCAAATGATGCAGAATATGATGGACATGATGAAAATAGTCATGGATAGACTAGATAGATTAGAAGCCAGAAATCCGGGCACAATCACACAGAGAACTAATCAATGGACCAGAAAGACCTAAGGATAGCTACCTGGAATGCCAACGGTATCCAGAACAGAAAGCAAGAAATAGAATTATTCCTCAAGGCACAAGACATTGATATATGTCTAGTATCAGAGACACACTTAACAAATCAGTCATGCTTAAAAATAAATGGATACCAGGTATATCAAACAATTCATCCGGATAATAAAGCCAAAGGAGGAAGTGCTATTATTATTAAGAATAGGATTAACCACTATGAGGGGTGTCAACTTCAGACTGCAGAAATTCAACTCACTGTAGTTGTAATCAAATCCACCAAGCAAAAACTAATCGTTGGTGCGATATACTGTCCTCCAAGACACAACCTAAAGGAGTTAGATTACAAGAAATTTATATTACACCTAGGTGAGAGATTCATTGTAGGCGGAGACTACAATGCTAAACATGTAGATTGGGGATCCAGATTAACAACAACTAAAGGTAGCGAGCTTAATAAAGCAATACAAGAAACAGGTTGTAGCTTCCACAGTACAGGCAAACCTACTTACTGACCCACAGATCCTAATAAAATTCCAGATCTATTAGATTTCTTCATATCAAGGAGGGTCTCGCAGCAGAACTTTATTGATATCGAGGAGAATTTTGATCTTGACTCTGATCATTCAGCAGTAATCCTGACGCTGAGTGAAAGGATAATAAAAAAAGTAAACAAATCAAGCCTAGTTAACAAAACTACTGATTGGGAAAGCTTCAAATTAGAACTTGAAGGCAAGATACAACTAAATGTCCAGTTGAGAACTAAGCAGCAATTAGAAATAGAAGCCGAGAAGTTTAATTATAATATTCAAACTACAGCCTGGAACAATACGAGAGAAATCACCCATGGAATTGTTGATAACAACTATCCTAGAGAGATCAGGGAACTTGTCAAAGAAAAGAGGCGAGATAGAAGAAAATGGCAACAGACTCGTGACCCAAATGATAACACTGTACTTAACAACAAATCGCAACAACTAAAGCGTGTAATACAGAAGTTAAAGAAGCATCAATAGCTTCCTATTTGGAAAATCTAACAGCAGATGCAGATACAGAGTACTCGTTGTGGAAAGCAACGAGGAAGCTTAAAAAGTCGATCACTCAAGTACCACCTATTAGAAAAAGCGACGGTACATGGGCTAGAGATAATAAAGAAAAAGCTGAAGCGTTTGCTGAACATCTAGCTGACATTTTTAAGCCAAATAATACCCAGTCTGATACAGAGCTAGATGAAGATACAAATCATGAAGAGGAGGACATTCAACTGGTCACCCCAAAAGAGGTAGCTAAGGAGATCAAGATAAACTTGAACCCCCGAAAATCACCTGGCTTTGACCTCATTACAGGTGAGATCTTAAAGCAGTTACCTAAGAAAGGGATTGTTATGCTTACATATTTATTCAATGCGGCACTTAGGCTAAAGCATGTTCCTTGTGTCTGGAAGGTGGCAGAAGTTATTATGCTACGTAAACCAGGCAAACCGCCAAATGAGGCCAAATCATATCGGCCCATATCACTGTTGCCAACTATATCAAAGCTTTTTGAAAAACTTCTGTTGCAAAGGCTAAATCGAGTAATAGAGAGAAAAAAGCTGATACCAAATCATCAATTCGGGTTCAGACAAAAACATTCCACAATAGACCAAGTACATAGAATAACAGAAACAATAGAGATAGCACTAGAAAAAAAGCTAATCTGCTCGACAATCTTCCTCGATGTGGCTCAGGCCTTTGATAAAGTTTGGCATAAAGGTTTAATACATAAACTTAATAAAATGCTACCAAAACAATATGCTGACGTGTTAAAATCATATATATCGGAAAGATTATTTAGAGTCAAACAGGAAGATGACTATTCTGAGCTAAGAGAAGTGAGGGCAGGTGTGCCCCAAGGGAGTGTTTTGGGGCCCATCCTCTACTTGTTGTTTACATGTGATCTGCCGCAGCCAGAGAATGTGTCTGTTGCTACTTTCGCTGATGACACAGCTATAATGGCGATTGGTTCGACCTTAGGTGAAGCTACCAACATGCTTCAAGATGCTAGTGATCAGATACAGCAGTGGACTAGGAGATGGAAAATTAAGCTTAATGAACTGAAATCTGTCCATATCAATTTTACAAACAAAAGAATAGAGAACAGTCTTCCAGTTACCTTAAATGGTGTTGTAGTACCATATGCAAACACTGCCAAATATTTGGGGATGACCCTAGATACAAAGCTACGATGGAAGGAGCACATCAGAAAAAAAAAAAGAACGGAGCTTGGTCTCAAATATAGACAACTGTAATGGCTCTTGGGACGAAATTCTCAGTTGTCAATACACAACAAAATTTTGATATATAACCAAATTCTGAAACCAATTTGGCTTTATGGAATTCAACTGTGGGGTTGTGCGAAAGAAACGAACATTAGATGTATTCAAACCTTCCAGAATAGAGTGCTACGGAACATGGTAAGTGCTCCATGGTACATCAGAAATAGTGATATACATCGAGACCTTAGGATCCCTGATGTCTCGAAATTAAAAGTGAAACCAGTGAAATTAAAAGGTTTGCTGCAAAGCACGAATCTAGATTACACCAGCATATCAATGTAGAAGCTATTCAACTGCTTCAACTGCTTGACAACGCCAATACAGTGAGAAGGCTGAAGAGAACTAAAACTTTTGAATTAGTGTAGTGCAGTGTATGCAGAAATTTAGAAAGTAATATATAGTACACCAGTGGGCGACTGTATAAGTAACTTAAATTTATAACAAACATTAGATGTAAATTGATGGTTGGTCTTTTAGACCAGTTTCAATAAAAATAAAAAAATTCCTGTGGAACTTCATACTTCATAGCAATGATTTTAACGTCAGCATTTTCGTGCTTATGTTCTTCCTTTTCAACCGTTGCGTAACGACTAAAAATGTCTGCCACTCTATTTTCCGTCGTTTTGCAATATTTAACTACAAAGTCATATTCCTGTATGGCCATAATCCATCCGGTCATACGCGCATTAGTTGACAGGCATTTCAACAAGAAAGATAGTGCCTGATTATCCGTGTGAATCTCGCATTGTTGACCATATAAATAATATCGGAACTTACTCAAGGCGTAAACAATCGCTAAAATTTCTGTTTCAGAGGTGAAATAACTTTTTTTCAGCTCCTTTAAGGGTCTTATTCTTGTATCCAATGACTCGGAATTCGCCTTCATTATTTTGCTGATATAGTACTCCCCCTACCGCCACATCAAACGCGTCAGTCCTTCTCCGGATGGTATAAGTGTAAATTATTATTAAATAGTTGTTTGATGTTGTCTAATGCGTGCTGATGTTTCTGTTCCCATCTCCACTGTTTGTTACCTTTACGCAACAATTCAAGTAAGGGAGCTATGGTGTTAGAATACTGGGGCGAGAATCGTTTGTAGAACCCGGTCAGTCCTGAGAAAGCTAGAATATCTTTTAATTTCTTAGGTGTTGGAGAATTTAAAATACTCTGAATTTTTTCCGGGTCAGTACTTACACCCTTATCCGATATGATATGCCCTAAGAATTTAATTCTAGATTTCATAAATTTACACTTCTCTTTCTTTACAACTAAGTTCGCTTTTTTCTTAACTTATCAAACACTATATTTAAATGTTCTATATATGTTCTGCAAATGACTTAGACATAACTAAAACATCATCTACAAAAACACAAAATCTTCTACATCATACCCTAATGCTAACTCTAAACATTTAACTATTGCACCTAAGCTCGTGACCAGGCCGAACGGAACAACTTTAAATTGATAACATTAGTTTTGTACATAAATGCTGTATAATGCTGTATCTCTGTGTAGCCCTATTTGCCAAAAACTCCTTGCTAGATCCAGGCGTGACATATATTTTATGCCTTGGCATTTACGAAATAAACTGTCCGCTGTCGGCGCGCAGTCAAAGTTCTTTTCGGCTATACTATTTAAGTTCCGCATGTCTAAACACAACCTGATAACATCATTCTTTTTTTTTAACTATAACTAATGGGTTTAAAAAGTTGCTGTTAGACAGTTCTATAACATTGCTTTCTACCATTCGGTGAATCTCTTTATCCACCCGCTGTTGGTAATGCATCGGGGTCTGGTACGTTCTATGCACAAACTTAGATTCGTCTTTAACAACAATTTTGTGTTCATACACAGTAGTGACGGCTGGTGTTTCCCTAAATACGTCTTTGTGTTTCTGTAATAATTTGTCTAATGCAATTTGTTGTAATTTATTCAATTTATTATTATTCTCCATACTTTTATTATTATGGTCCGGTTGGTGTATGTTTATTTCAGGTCGATTTATAGCTATAAATTCATTATTATGTACTGTATAATTTTCAAGGCGTACATTCAATTTAATTTTATATAGTTTTCCTTTCACCATAAACTCCATTATTTGTTCACATAAATCCAGTTTAATTTGGACACTCTTTAAATGATCGATGCCAATAATTATGTCATATACCAAATTATCTATTACTGGAAAGGGAATCTCCCAGCTCCATTCGTCATTAGCGATGTTAACATAAATCTGTCTATTTTTTCTTTAGTACTTATGGCTGTCTGTAATTGTGTATTGTTTACGGGCAGTACCGGTGATTTTTTAAAATGCTGTTTATTTCTATTAATAAATTTCAGATTTATCACAGATAACTCTGCACCCGTATCAATAAGTATTTCTGTATATACCCCGTTTACTTTAGCCACGACAGTAGTACATTTATTTTTAAATTTACTGCTGCTAATTTTCTTTTGGACGTTAATATTGTTCAGAAATTCATCACGCATATCAGCTGGGTACACACCATTAACATGAAATATCTTATCACTAACTTTACTCTTATCACTAAATTCCTTATGTCTAATATTTTTATACATATTAATATCGCTTTGTTTAGTGTTTTACATTTCATTTTTCTTTGTGTGCTCGACTGTTACGGGTTTGGGAATTTTATTTATACACTGTCCCCGTCTGTGTTCGCAACCCCCCTTGTTTTACTATTACCTTTAATGGTTGATACTGTTGGTTTACTTGTTTTATACGTTATTTTATTTTCCCATTTTGGTTTGTTCTCTCTTTTATTTGCATTTGGTTTCTGTGTATGTTTGTATTCATTTGTGTTTATGTGTGTCTTACCAGGATTTTCATCTTTATTCATTAAGCCTTCCCATTGGGACAACAGCACTAGTAGATCTTCTAGCCGACTTACTCGTCTTGTCATCACGGAAACACGTATGCTCTGGTCGAAATGATAAGCTACTTATGTATGAGTTCGATTTCCATAAGTGGCGGACGTAGGTGTTTTGCTTTCGCCACCTGCTGGATTACGTATTGTACTTTCGTCTGCCGCCGATACACGTACTTCCCAAACTCTAGCCTATCTCGTACCTTCCGCTGGACATGCAGGTTCCAATACCTGGCTTCGAAGGCGATTACAGAATCTTCATAAGTGGTGACCTGATCTCTTATTATTGTATACCACTGTGCTGCCGAACTTCTACAGTATTTTGCGACCAAGTTAATTTTATCTTGATGCGTTAAATGGTTAGCAATGGATTCCATTGTTTCTTCGCACTGTTTTAAAAATTCGATTGGGTTCTCATTATCCTCACCGTAGAACTTGGGGTGCTGGTTTAACTCTTCCATATTGTGTTAGACGTATGTTACTCGGCTACCCTGTCCAGTGTGTCCTAGCTCTAAATTATCTATACTTTTTGTAGTTGTTCTTGTTTATAAGTTTGTGCGTGTAGTGTCTGGTATATTTCCTCAAATTTATTTTCATGTTGTGTTAGTTTTTTCGTGTGTTGTGTAATTTTCTTCCATTTTCATCTGTATTGACTCTATCTGGGTTTTGAATGTGTCCAAAAGTGTTTTATTTTCTTCCTATAATTTTTTTCCATTCCCTCCATGTGTTTTTTAAAATCTCCCCTTATTTACGTGTGTGTTCTTGTAATTGTTTGTTGATTTCCTCTAGCTTAAGGTCACGATTGTCAAGTTGTTGTTTAAGCGTTTCTGCTTGTTTTTGCTGTCCTTCTCCTAATTTAGCATTTAATAGTGCTTCCAATGCCGGCAAAATTTCTTGTTGTTGCGACATTTTGCTTTATTTTTATTATTTAAATTATTTTAAATTATTTAAATATGATTTCTTTAAGGAATTTTTATGTGAGTGTATTAGTATCGATATTTTCAAAGCGTTCTTAATGTAAGCCAAGGTCAACAGTGAGCTACTTGTCTTATCTGTGCAATACCTTTATTTTATCTACCCTTTAAAGCACTTAACATTCCGATATCGTGATTCATATATAAACCTTCGTTTCTAACTCCTACTGACGAATATAATTTGCTTAATACAGCAATTGATTTATTTAAATTTAAAACTTTTAATTTTTCACTCCATTTTTTCTATTTATCGAGTCCAAAACGTTGCGGCGCCAAATTTATATGCGATGTACATGGTCGCATAGAATAAATAAGTCGATATCTTAGATATGGAAATGTTGGCTTTAATCAAAGATTTTCTTAAATTCAGTCTGCACAGAGTTTACTACGGTTTATATTATCATAACAAAATTAATAGACAGTTTTTTAATACAAATAAAATAAATTAATAGTTCTGTTTACACAAATAAATAAATTACTGCTTCTTTGTAAATAAAATTAATAAACAGTTTCTGTTGACCTTCAATATTACTTTAAAATAATTCCTACACACTAATAACATACACATTAATTTCTATAAGTTTCTTTGTATTATTAGTTTATAACTGTTTTATTTAGTTTATTATAAATGGGTTCACTTTCCTGAATAAGATGAATGGTGGGGTGTTTCTCCTTGTTTCCTGGTGAATGTTGACAGCTGCTCCTTCCAGGTAGTCGTCAGGATACCGCCGCTCCTCCTGTGGTTCTTCTTCAGGATCTCCTCTCGTTTACAAGCTCTCAAGGTCGTTGGACGGGTTGGGTACACCTACGACAATCTTCAATTATTAATTATTAGTTAATTAGGCTATATAGCTCCGGCAACTTGATGTGTTCATAGAAACCTAATCGGACAATCTTGAAACTGTTACCGAATTAGCACTCGAATATACAGTCGCGCACTTTACTATTAGTGTTCGTAACTCTTGACAGACCTATCGTACTGAATCAGAGTTAACGATTACACGTTATAGAGAGTAGCGATACTGCTTTTTCTGAGTACTACTGTAGACTGCCTTGCATCTCGTCACGGAACAAATCGACTGATATATTAGCCCATCTGATTGGTCAGAACTGTTCCCTCAGCCTTTCATTACAGTCCAGATAATATCTACTTGTAATAAATTGCATATAGGCAAAGTAAAACGTGCAAAATAAACCGGTATAATTTTATTATTTTTCATGTGGGTGATAAAACCTTTTTTATGAAAAAAACTCATATATTTTGTACTTTATATCATTAACAAACATTACTACCAGATTGGTCTTATTTTTATGCACAATCTGGTATAAGTCTTATGTCAGACATTTGATTTACATAAAAGTTATTTCATTTAATTCGTTTTTTATTGTTAATTCGTAACGCAGTTATTGACACGCCCACACGAGCACTCGCCATATGACAATGCATACGTTCGCACTATTTTACAACACTCATATTCTTTTATACAGTCAAAAATTAACTTAATCTAACAGTTCTGACATGATTCTTACTGTCTATAATACAATGTTCCAATACGCAACTTTTACTTTGACCAGTTCTCATTGAAACATGCTATCACATGTTAAGAGTGAAATTTATTATTTTATATGCAAATCTCACCCATTGCAATATATATATATATGTGTGTGTGTGTGTGTGTGTGTGTGTGTGTGTGTGTGTGTGTGTGTTATATACGTGTTATACAACATATTGTATACATATTATATTACTTATTTTATTTTATGTTATTATACTATTATGTTTTTTTGCAATTCCTAATACTGTTTAAATTACTCATGTATATTTCGTTGAAATTTGTTGTTATCATCTTTAAACTTTAATCAGAATTTACAGAAACAAATAACATAAAAATAACAAACTTTATGGCACTAACAGTTATATTCTGTAAAATAAATAACAATAATAATAAAAATACAATACTACTTTTAAAGTCTATGAACCTAAACACTTCAAAACTATTCAAGAAAGCTAATTTAGAAATACTATGTAATATTAATGATGTAATGTACAACAAATTACAGCAGAAACGTAATATTTGTTAATATTTTGAATGTTAACCGTTGCAAACGTATCGGCCGCTCCATCGACGGCCATCTTCAGTGCGAAAGGACTGAACACTGACAAAGGTCTCACAGTCAGTGAGCCACACTACTGTAGCTAAGACCTTATGACGCCGCCCGTGAAAACTTTAGACAGAGACATAATATATTAGTACACCACCTTAATAATGTCTAAAAAGTTTAGTGTCCTAATTTTCCTGTAAAACTGAATGAGACAAAAAAAAGAATTAAACGATACATATCAGCAAAACAAAAAATTGCATATAAAGCAATATTTAAAAATAAAATAAACAAAATATTAAAAAAACAATTCTCATTATTTAAGATCAATTTAAAAGGACAAAAAATAACCATTTGTGTAAGCTTGTACACTATTAAATGTAAAATAATAATTTACTAAATAAAAAGTAGACACTAATCATCACAAATTTTTTTATGTTTTAGACTGTAATATAACTTTAAAGCTTTAATGTATATGGTTATTATAATTTGGCATCATATATCAAAAGAAATATATACAAACAGGTATCTAAGTGGCGCATTATTAACTAAATAAATAAACAAACATCATTTGTTTTTATATCTCCATAACAATAGTAATTTAAGAATAGTAACAATATAACGATATAACAATAGTAATGAAAAATATTGTTCATTAAAATAGTTAAATAAAATAAAGTATTTTAGTGCAAGAAAAGGAAAATAATTATTCAGTATTTTATTTTACTTTATGTACATAATTTAGAAACTTTTATCAGACAAAAAATTCAGCATCTCTACGTTCGTGAAACATTTAATTAATACTGCCCCTGGCAGATTAGTTGAAGAAGAAGAATTTTGAGCACAGTTGTCACTGCATACTTGAAATTTTTTAGCTCACAGTATGTACCATGATGAAGATGTTACATTGAAGCAATTAGAATCTTTTAAATATCTTGGAATTATTAAAACTTGAAGCTGTACAAATAACGTAACTAATAGAATTTTGTTTAAATTAGAAGAATAGATTTTCTCATTGCAATGAATTCATTAGACACATGTACTATTAAAAACAAAGACGGAAACTTTTGGAGAAATTTACATAGTTGTAGAGAAGCACATAAAAGTTTAATAAGTAAGAAACGCTATCAACAAAGTCTTATTAAAGAGAAACAATTGAAAGTGAAAAGCGGTTAACAATATTTGAAAAAGGAAGGAAAACTGATGCCTCACGACTTGAGAATGTGCACCTTACGAACATTAATGAAAGGAAATAATGCGGACAAGAGATGAAGAAAAGGAAAAAAGCGCGGTATTCTGCCGGATTTAATTACAGAATTGTTGAAGATGAAACACATAAATGTGACATGGAAAAGAGATCACCAATGACAATTCTCCTACATACTTAGGCCTATAACGCTATAATTATAACTGATGTATTATACTTTATCAGATTCAGCAACTGTCTGAGTTGAGATATATATGTTTGTCGAATTATTTAAGTAAATATTTAATCAGTCTTTATTATGTGCTTACTGTGTTTAATTTTAGGTGTTAGTGGCAAAGATCTGGTTTTCCGACAAAAGCATGTCAAAAGAAGCTTTAGAAACCAAGCACTGTTTGTCTGAAAGGTAATGTTGACAGTCAGTTCTGCGTTGGTTGCTCGTGGAATATTCATGGCGACCGCAACAGTTTCGTCGCACCACGCAACAACGTACAATTAAAGTTGCCTCCTGTGTGACTTAGTCTGATATTCTCCTCCGGCAACGCAGCACACGCTTTTGCGCTTCAAATGTCAACGTTCATTTCGCTGACGAATCAGCCTTAACGTCGGGCGCATTAAAGTGGGTCACATGAAGAAATAAACATTTCAGCCCCCAAGGTTTGAACTGGAGTACACAAAGGTACGTCACATCCTGACTCAACCTATAAATCAGAAACAAGAGAGGACTGAACAACTTCTGAAAACGGAGGAAATCTATTTGGTAAATCTGAATTTAAACCTTAGGCGGTAAAAAATTAGTAGGAGAAGTATTTTTTACGTAAACATTTTACTTACAAAATCTATAATACATTTCCACATTCTGTTTCCTACAAGCTGGCAGTTAACGTAACATGTTAAGGATCGTCCTTTTTTACAGGGGACTAAATAAGAAGACAACAAAGAATCCTTTACTTACAACTTTGTAAAATTTTCAATGAACGAAAACGTTAGTATACTATAATTTTGAAGTGAGAACTTCAAACTTCATATACGGCACTATGGTGCCCGGCTCACTCCGTACACCTCGCGCTCGTAGGCCAGTAAACTGATTCAACGGAAAAGCAAGAAACAGGTGGAACGAAATAGCAGTGTTTCCGGCTCAATCAAACCTCTTTTCCGACACTCCTACCCAAATTTCAACACTGCCACAAATATGTGTGTTTTAATCAATGCGTTATAATATAAAGTATTTGTGTATGCTATAAACGTTTAAATAGTATTACAAGAATAACAATAATTTCATCATCATCATCATCATCAACTTCAAGGATTAGACCAAGGATGGTTTGTTTCGTTCTCAAATAGGCAAAGATCAGAGCTGGTCACTCCAGCGCTTCCTCGGACGTCCCACACCTCTCCGTCCCCTCGGCCTATAGTTCCAGAGTTGTTCGGGGATGCGGCAGTCATCCATTCGGCAAAGATGTTCCCGCCAATTCAGCCGATACTGGGCGATCCTCTCAAATATACTCATAATATTAATTTCCTGCTGTATATCTGCGTTTCTTCTATGATCATGGAGAGTATACCCTGCCACGTGCCAGAGAAGTCTCATGGCACCCGCTTAGATGCGACTGGCCTGTCCTTTCATTAAAGTCTAAATCTCAGACCCATAAAGAATTGTAGGAAGTGCCATCACCTTTGTAGAATTTTAGGCGTTTTCCTTTACTTGATGACTTAAGGATTTGCCTGATGGTCCCGCACATAAGGGTGAACATATGCAACTTATTCCCAACGTTGTTGATTCCATTATTAGACACACTGTAGCCCAGGTATTCTAAATTGCTAACTTTTTCCAGGACAGTACCATCTATAACAATTTTTGCCCGTACGGGATCAGTTCCACGAAAAGCCATCACCTTGGTTTTAAGTGTAGGTATTTGAAATCCAGAGTCTTTGCAGATTTGATTTAACAAATGTATACTCATCTGCATTCTGTTTTCAGAGTTCGACAAAATAGCTTGATCATCCGAACAACAATTTTATTAATCTGTTTGGTGTTTGATTACAACTGATGACAAAACGTTTGGCGTTTACTTCATAGCTGCCATCAGAGCGCAGCACTACGGTCATTTCTTTTATCTTAGTATATCACGTTAGATTATAGTTAAATGTAGATCCGCCACCAGAGAGCAGCACAAAACAAGATGTCGTTATTACACATTAAAGCTAATGAAAACGATAATCTTTAATTTTCTTTTTGTAAAAGATTGAATTATTATACTGCGCATATCACACTCCACTTTTAAACTAAATATTGTGTAAATCATACTGTTACATTGAAAAAAAAAACTATTTGTTACATATTGTTGGTATATATTTAAGTATACTGAAAATAATACGCCATGTAATATGAGTCTATTTACGTTCATTGTAAATATTAAAATAGGGTGTTGTTATTTGTATCATTGAACTATTACTGTACTATAGGGTATTGTACTACTATTGCACTATATGGTGTTTCCTATAATAAAATACGTATAAACACTACGAGGGTCAGTTGAAAAGTTCGCGGAGCGACATCTATAGCTCAGTGGTGGTACTAAAATCTTTCCTGTGCTGGAAGACGTATATTTCACGTGAACACTTGTTAATTTCCAGATATGTCTGTCAATTTATTTAATTTTTACCAGTTGTTTGAAATGTTCCTGTCATGCCTGTTTTTAAAATGCATAAAGTCAAACATCGTGTAGTGACGAATTTTTTGTTAAAAAGGTTTTAGCACCAATGGAAAATCAAAACGAAATTGTAAACGTGTTAGGAGATGCTGCGCCTTCAGAAACAACGGTAAGCGGGCCATTCTCGAGTTTAAACGTGGTCGTACAAGCACTGAAGACTATCCCAGTTGTGGACGTCCAAAAAGTGCAAAAAAAAATGGCATTATTGAAAAAATGTTATAGGTTGTTGGAAGACCGCAGATTCAGGAGTGGATGACGTTGCTGAAATCATAGGCATCTGATATGAGCGTGTGAATCACACTTTAACTCAAGAACTTGGTGTGAAAAAGCGTTTTGCAAGATGGCTACCGCATCTGGAGGTGTTGCATTTTTGGGGCGTCCAGTGCGACCACGTTTTCTATGCTCGTACGATCACGTTTAAACTCAAGAGGCTACTTAGAAACCGTTGGTTTTGAAGTCTCGGCATCTCCTGACAAATTTAAAATTTCGTTTAACATTGGCGCTAAACAATTTTTAACAAAGAATCACATCGCGAAGTTTGATTTTGTCTCCGTTTCCAAAACACGCATGACACGTCAATTTTAAACAGCTTCTAAACAATGAATAAAAAATTTGTAGATAGATTTTGAAATTAACAGGAGTTTACATACAATACAAATCTTGCAGCACACGGAACATTTTAGTTTTACCGCTAAGCTACAGTTGTAGCTCCGCGAACTTTTCAACTGACCCTCGTACTGTGCCCTCGCCTCATGTAATTACCCGCTCACTTTTATTTAAATCTTAGTTTTTATAACAAAATCTCTCTTACTCCAAATACATCATGAACAACCTTTTACACGTTGAATCGTATCACTCGCCACTCGACTCTAAAGTTTCCCATTCTGGAGCGTGTGTCACGACACACCAGACTTTTCATGTTCACAAATTTCTATTCAAGCAATGCCAAGGAAATAACATAATGATAAAAAATTTTGCCGACAGTAATTCACAATAACTTTATACAAATACCACTGGCCGGTCGCTTCGTCAATACCGCTACTTATAGTAAACAAAGATACTTGTGTTTAGTAGCCATTTTACGCTAGATCCCATTATAATAATATAATCGATCACCGAGTGAAAGGCGAAGAACTATCGAGAAGATGAGAGAGAGACTTGCGTCATCCCGCTGCTCATACAACGCATGCGAAACGTTACGTAGGTATCGTTTCTGGTTAAATCGACATTGGCTAAAAAGCTTTGGATAACCAGCGAATCATTCAAATTGGTGATAAGACGGCACTCCCGTGCGGTCTAGCAGTGTACTGCACCCGTTTCGGGCAATGACAATGTTGGAGTACTTTCGTCCATTAATCCAGGGTACCCACTGTGTACGTTCCTGAAACGCGAGTGGTGCAAGTGCACATAGACTGTCGTGAGCGGCTGTCAGTGACGTGTCGAAACTGCCGCCTGACAAAATCACATTGTCGACTAGACATCACAAGCTATCTTTAAGTAGATTGTGATAAATCTTTACTACAACCATTCACAATGTGTTATTCAGGACACACTATCCCGCAGCACTGTCGGTTGTTTCTGCCTCTCAGTTGGGCAATAGCCTCTTATCTGTCGTCGAATGAACAGTTCAAGGTAAAGTACAAAACGTACCTGGCAGGGACTGCACGTTTCAATAAATACCATTCCGCGCCTCACAGCTAGCGATGCTCACGATGATATGCTGCATGTTTGCCGTTCGAACAGAGTTCAACAAAATTAACATGTAGGAGTGCGAAAGATTATCGTTGCTACTGCTTACACAGTCGGATGTTATTGAACCTATCTGTGAACCTGGAATTGCAATTTAATTTGTGAATAACTCCTCGCACATTGTGTAAAACTGAGGAAAATTGAAAGCTGTACAGGATAGTATTTAAGTATAACGAAAACATTAATACAACAATTGTATAACTAATGCTCCAAAGTGATATAATCACATTGATAAACGTCACTCGATAGACATTTCTAGGGTTAGGAAGGCATCTCGAGGTCGATGAACAAAGATGCATCAATATTCTACATAACCTTGTATTACGTTAACAGAAATATTTTGTTTTGGAATAGTGATTTGGAAACCAAATGAGTAAATACAGTAAAACAAGATAGCTTAAACATAACAAAAAAGGCCTTCTTCTTCTTCTTCTTCTTCTTCTTCTTCTTCTTCTTCTTCTTCTTCTTCTTCTTCTTCTTCTTCTTCTTCTTCTTCTTCTTCTCCTTCTCCTTCTCCTTCTCCTTCTCCTTCTCCTTCTCCTTCTCCTTCTCCTTCTCCTTCTCCTTCTTCTTCTTCTTCTTCTTCTTCTTCTTCTTCTTCTTCTTCTTCTTCGTCTTCTTCTTCTTCTTCATCTCGTTCTTGTATATGCGACTAGGCGAATCACCTATTCAGGAAAACCCAAAGGAATATTACATTTTACCAACGCTTCCTAGATCTTCCTATACTTTGTTGTCCAACAGCCTTCTATTGCCAAATTCCTTAGGGAACCTGCCATTCTATTCAAACGAACAATCCATCACTTTTTGTCTTCTCCAATACGATCTTGGATATTGAAAACGTACAACTGTGTACGAATGACTTCATTGTAATGTCTGTCTCTCCGTGTGCAGCCTTCAACAGATCGGAAGTAGGCCTATCTTACCTCCGATGCACGTAACATATTTAATTTTTTCCCAGGAACTCAAATTTCAGAACCGTATAATATCACTGGCCAGCCAATACTGATAACGCTCGACGAATTGTGCCATATATTGACCGAAACTTGAGCCAACATGTGATTAACATCATAATGTACATCCATAAGTGATGTCGCAGTCAGGATAGAGGAAAAGGTCTTGCCAAATTGATGTCACAGGCAAATCAATAGGAAAATATAATTTCATTATTAAATCTACCCGCGTATGAGTTATTAACACTGACATTAGTGCAAGCGATCTTATTACAAACATTTATTTAATTTATATTTATGTTATGAACGAATTTTTTTCAGGTTTTTTATAACATTTAGTGTGACCGTTAGTGTGATCGTTACAGTGTGAACTCTTGGAATTTATAAAATATAATTCTTTACCTAATTGCTCAATTAAAATCGCTTTAAATGCTTAGTGTACGGTGTTATTTCTTGTATTTAGTAACAGTAGCACTCAATTTTTGACCAAGCTTTAGATAAAAATTAAATAAAACTAGAAATCAAAAATCGTATTAATCTTATTTCTAAAAATCAGTCTTTGGTTTATTTCGTAACTGTAAATAGTACAAAACACATGTTTCTAAAATTTAATGTAGTTATTTGGCATAAAATTTATTTAATACGTTTCATTATATACAGTTTTATAACTAGTGATATCTGGCACGTGATTTGCAATAATTCAAACATATTCAAGTAATATAATAGGTCATAAAATGTTTTAATATTTTACTGAGTTATATTACCTTCCAAACTGTTGAATACGTAATAAAGAATAACCAAATAACCTACACACATTACAACAACATTCGTTTGAAACAAACAACGTTTTATTCTTATTTTCCTGCTATTTAATACCGGTATTGCATAAACAAAACTTGTCAAAATACAAATGAAATATTGAGCGTAAAACTACCGTTGCCGTCAGATTGGAGTGCCGATGCTGAAATGAGTTTGAACATGTGAAACCAATGCAATAATAACTTTTAATATGTATGTCTTTTTTTGTTTACGACTGAATGACACTAATGCATCACATATACTCTAAAGCAAAGTGTTGAATGTGGATTACAATTTGTTCATCGAAATATTTTTAGTAAATAATATAGACTTATCTTTTATTTATAGTATGTAATGCATTTTATATTACAATAAAACATGCAGTAAGAGTTATTTTAAAAACGCGAAGACGCTATTACACACTTTATGGCCTTATAGACATGTTTTAAATTGATTTTCTTTAAATTTTCGTATAATAGCTGTAAGTTTTGAAATAAGAAGTGGGTAATGATGTCTTAATGTCAATATGCCCATAAATCTATTTTCTGTCATGTCAAGTGCTCATTTAGTGCGCGTGTTATTCATGTTTTCCTGAACTACTGACGTATCGGAATGAAACTTAGACAGCGTATGCGTCATAAATAGCGCTACATTTTTCGTATATCATAAACTCACTGATATTGATATTTATACAACGCTCACAGACCAGAAGATTTCAAACAACGCCTTATCTCTAAACTACGACGTAATTAATTGCGGCCTTGACACAACCGCGCGACTGGCGGCTTCCAGAAAAGTCTCGTGAGCGCATGTTGACATTACATACGGACGCGACATTATAGCTGGATTCCAATGGATCGTGCGAGAAACACGTAGATTGTTCTGTGACGTTGTAACACTGCCCCTTCTGGGGCTTTACTTCTCCAATTGGTGCGATCACTCTCTTCTCTCGGTATTTTCTTCTCCCAACAGTCTACCTGTAGATAAACACGTTTCCCACAGTTGTAACACTTTGGTCTTCTGTCTTTTTCCCATCGTTCAAATCGTTGCGACGCTCTTGAACATCTGAATTGTTTGTCCGACAACATTGTTTTTCTGCACCCATCGTAACGGCAATGTCATACAGGGCTCTTCTGAGTACAATGTGATGGCACAAACCCATTAATGTAGTGGATGCCGACTTGGCAGCTTCAAACTATAGAGGGTGAACAAGAGCTTAAGACCTATTTCGGCGTCTTGCCATTCGTAACATTTGCTGACGTACACATCTCGTATTTATCACCATACCGTAACTCTAGAGCTTTTATCAATTCGGCATAGATGTTCTGGTTGTCAGGTGGGATTTCTGTAATTATGCCGCAGTCCTTTTAATGCAAGAACGAGTAAAACTGCCTTGTTTTTCTCTGTCCAATTATTTGCGCATGCAGAAGCTTCAAATTGGCGGAGGTACGTTGCCCAGTGACTGCTTCTGTGAAAGGTTGGAGCCTTGACGTGAACTGTCCCAACCGTAGGCAAGTGACTTATTCTATTAACTTATTTTCTTCGTTTTTTACTGTCTTTATCTTCTTTTTGTCGTCTTTCTGCTTCCTCCGCCTCCTGCCCGCGTTTCTCATCCCGTCGTTTCTCCGTCTGTAACAGCAGCGCCTGTAAATTTTCCATCATCTGACTGGCATCCATTGTTTGCCGATAAATTACGAATTATATTCGTCTTGTATAAAATGTCCACTGTCTTCAATGTTAACGGTTATGTCGCACTTCTGACCCACTGTTACGACGGTCTACTTGATCGTCGTAGGTACAGTGGAAAACAAAATACAAGACACCAATTAAGTCACTAATCACCAGCTTAAATTTTCACAGTGAAACAGTTCGTAATTAACAACACTGTCTCTTACAACAAATCAAACAAAAATTGTTCACACGCAATAAATTGTCAACTAATATAACACACAATTATATTACAATTGTCCCGCCCGATTATTAAACACAACACTTCGCTAATAACCACTTGAACGCACACAGTAATATCGCCCGATAATCACTCGATAATAGCTCGAACCGGACTGGAAATATCTCGCAACTATAACTGAAAACTAAAGCAGCTCACGCCTTGTGTTTATACAATTCTCACAGACCAGAAGATTCCAAACTACACCTTATCTCTAACCTACGACGTAATTAATTACTTGCCTTGACACAATCCGTGCGGCTGGCGGTTTCCAGAAAAGTCTCGCGAGCGCATGTTGTCATTACATACTTACGCAACATTATAGCTGGATTTCAATGGATCGTTCGAGAAACACGTAGATTGTTCTGTGATGTCGTAACAATACTTTTAAATCACGTTTAAGGAAAATTGTTTTGAAAAAATACAGGGATCTAAAAGACGGAGATACTGATATGATGAATATTTCTACACACAACTTCCCAAATTACAGTTCAACAAGAGGGAACTTGCAAAAAGAGGTAAACTCTTCAATGTGTTTGATTCCGTGTAACATATAATCAATATAAATATTTTAATATGTACAGTTTTTACGTTAATGACAAAATTGTCTACAAAAATAAAAACCACTACATTTGAGTTGAATAAAAACACCGATTTATTGTCTACTATTAAAAACAACCTTTTAAATAACTACTAAATTACTGTTAAAGATATTTTATAAGATTGCCAATGTTTTATAATATGAATCCCAAGACTGAAATAAATGCATCACAGGACAAACAAAAAACTAACTGAGAAAACCTTATTTGAACATCTAAACGCAAACAAAACCAGAAATATATAAATCTAATTTGGCCACACATGCAATGAACACTGGACATGAATTCCCAGACATAACCAAAATGAGACTAATAAAACACATACCACACAAAGGCACCATAATAAATATTTGGGAAAATTTACAATTATACAAACACAAAACACAAAACAAACTAATACCTGAACAAATACAAATCAATACAAAACATGATAAAATTTTCAAAGCACTCAACATCGAAAATACACAAAATACACACAAAATACCACAATCACACACAATAATACCAATTTAAAAAACCGAAAACCGATGGGAAGCCATAACAACAGCCAACCAGCACACAGGTACTCCACAAGATTCAAAATTAGAAAGGCTGATGATGGGAACATTAAGGATCACGAAACATATTCCAAATAAGAAAAAATAACACCTTGACGTGCAATAAATATAAATTTTAAGTATATCTATAATATGAGTAAAATTAAACCCTACAACGGAACTAGTCTATTGCATTATCTAGTTCATTGTTTGACCTATAAAACATTTTCTTTAACCTGGAAGGAGAAGCAACTTAATCTCTAAAAGGAATTATTATTTCCTCCGTCAAAAGACGTTACATATCGCAACTACTCGATTGACTTTGAGATGCTGAATAAATACGTACATATAAACCTACCACGGTTGCTATCATGAAAAAACATTCATAATATTAATAAGAAAACTATTGGAGAAGAACGTTTGGCAGTGGATAAAAAGTCCTAATGATTCACTGTCATTATCATTATGGTTATGTTATGTTAATCGAGATGTGACTGTGAATGTTTTTTTTTTAATACGATGATAATGTTTTATGCAAGTCGGGTTTATTATTTTACCAACCATTTGCTCAGAAAAGCACACACACTCACTTAAATCATTCTACGTCCTGTTTCTGTTGTTTTTCACAATGCCTACGGTCTTTCACAACATCAACTTTGGCTACATCACACGATTTAGTCAGTATTCCATAACGTGTTCACTACATTCGTCTTTATTATCAGTCTGTTATGAACATCCTTCCGCTTTAATACCCTGAGCAAACAGACCATTACACCCTACATGAAATTGTAAAAAAATAGCGACGTAATAACTTATTACCTGTGAAACAAAAGTTTCAGTTGTCCGTATTCTGGTTTTTGCTGTTGGCTGCTAAACGACATTTGGGCTCATCTTCTCCAGGCATTTTTTTTATATGACTATAGATGTACTGTTACTATTTACATATTGGTAAATAACTTTTCCTTGCTCTAGTCTCCTTGTTTCTTATTTATGAAATGTTTTGAATCAGCTGCTTTTCCCCCCGTAATCAGTATTAATTTTTTTCTATCTATCCGCGTTTACAAACTCTTTATATTAACGATATTAATTGATGACTCGTTGGGCACTTGGTGAAACATATTAATACAAAGGTTTTGTAAAATATATAAAAACACTTGGTAAGTTTCACAAATTTTTTAATTAACTCTGACAGCTGTTTCGACTAACTTAAGCCATTGTCAAAGAGCGAGTGAATGAAATTACTGAACACAGGATGTTAGAGTAGTGTAGGTGGTAAACATCTGTTTAGGGCGTATCTGGAACATCTGTTTTGTGATGGCGAGGGGTGGGGAGTGTGTGCATGAGACAAGGGAAGGTCTGGTGTCTTTAAAAACTAAATACAATCATGAATGCAAAATATAAAATTAACTGAACTAAATATAAACTGAATGCAAAATTTAAAATAATGATGAACATTCAAAATAATATAAAATAAACTAAACTAAATAACAGATTTTAATAAAGGGGATACACAAAATTCAGTCTGTTCATTGGTTAAATTTTTGTTATTTTTTATTGCTTTTTTAATTTCTAAAATTTCTAACAAATCCATTTTTCTACCTTTTTGTATGTTGTGGAGTAGTGTTATGTTTTTTGTGTCTATAAAGTGATTGTGTTGTAAGCAATGATCTGCAAAACCTGTATTAGATGTATTGGTTAAAATCGCCTTCTTATGTTCAGAAATGCGATGTTTCAGAGCACGGCCACATTGTCCGATATAAATAGCATCGCATTCTGCACAGTGTATTTCATAAACTCCATTTTTCTCCAGTGTATTAGATTTTTCTTTATTATTGACTAGTAGTGAAAAAAGATTACGTTTGTTTACTGATACCATGTTAAGACCATGGTTTTTTAACCTATTATTAATCTTATCTGTTATACACGGAATGTAATTTGTTAAGTGAAATTTTTTGTTACCCTGATCTGGCTCTATGGAATAAAATTCTTTTAAAGTTATTTTCTTCTGTTTTTTTAAAATTAAAGAATTAATTATTCTTTCATCATAACCGTTATTTTGTGCTATGGCTTTTAAAATATCTACCTCTTTATTGAAATTTTCTTTGGATAGCTGTTTCGACTAACTTAAGCCATTAATTAACTGTCAGAGTTAATTAAAAAATTTGTGAAACTTACCAAGTGTTTTTATATATTTTACAAAACCTTTGTATTAATATGTTTCACCAAGTGCCCAACGAGTCATCAATTAATATCGTGAAAAGTGCAAGTAAAGCAATGCTCGTTACTTTATACAGAAGATGTCTTTTAAAATTCCGGAAGTGCAACAACCATTTGTGGTTTAATAAACAGTGCCTAAAGAATAGTGTTTTCATTAGACTATTAAGTGTTCATTACACAAATGTTACCAGTAGGTGTTGCTGATTCATCATCGTAACTAGATACAGTATTTCTCTTCATCGAGACTAAACATAAACCATTACTCACTTTGTCCAATACTTTATTACTTTTTTTTCAAAATCGACTTTCTTTTTTATTATTTTCATTATTGTTTTAATCACCACCACCACCATCATAGTCACGTTCATAATTGTCCCCATCATTATCAAAATCAGTACTACAACTCCAAGTTATATTATTATTATTGCTGTGATGAAATATTTATACCGATAAAAGTACTGCATGCTTACGTGCATTTAACAGCTCCGATAAAAGTACTGCATGCTTACGTGCATTTAAAAGCTTGAGGGGTCTTTCTCGCTGAAAAAATATTAAATAGAGGAAGAAAAATTATTGGCTTCAGGAAATCAAGTTTTTAAAGTTAGCTTATGATTAAATACAGACTTCTGTGAAGAGATGACTAAACTTTTACGGACATTTGTTAAGTACGGAAAATAAAAGTTTAAATACACAGATATTTAATTATCTAAGAAATAAAAAAGAAAATTCCAATGGCACAAAGAAGTGCCAACAAAATTAGAAAGGATCCCAGATACAAACGAAGATTCAATTAAGGACAGGAATAAATACGTAAAAATAATAGAGAAATTCAAGATGGCAGAAATATCAATAGACATGGAAAGCAACATCAAATTAAAGGAGCAAAGCAAAAGATCGTAAGTGAGAGGATGAAAGCCTACTAAGAAAAGAGAAAATAACAAGAAGTGTATTGCGGTCAGAAATGGGCTCAATCGGAAGAAGTCATCATAATGTTACGACGGTCTAGTGATCGTCGTATGGTACAGTGGAAAAAAATACAAGACACCAATTAAGTCACTAAAAACCAGCTTAAATTATCACAAATAACAGTTTATTATCAACTAGTACAATAATTCCAGTTAGATTCGTCCACACGCAATAATAATGTCAACTAATATAAAACAAAATTGTATTACAATTGTCCCGCACTATTTATAAAATACATAACACTTCGCCACACCACTTGCGACGCACTCTGTAAATCGCCCAACGTAACACTGAGCTCTAAGCGGCAGGTATGGGCTACTTATAGTCTACAGGATTCCACAATATGCGTCTTTAACAAACACGTGAAAATTCTAGACAATACTTCAGCGCGGCCATGGCAGAAACACGCACCGTTGGGCTAGTCGAGAAGCTTCTAGAACGACACCATCGAACGCACGAGACGTGCCGCATTACGTAATAATGCCTCGCATGTTAAGCGTCACGTACGCATTACAGCTGCGGGAATAGCCATGAAAAGTAGAATAACGTTCTCCAATGTACCAGAACGTTCCATACTGGCGTAACACTTTTTCCCCATTACGTAACAATAATAATGGTCACCATCATCATCATCGACCACATCTTGTTGTTGTTGTTCTACTTTTCTACTGTTGTTCTTGTTCTGAACTTTGTCTCTAAGAATTATATTTATTTTAACAATTCTTTACAAGTACAAAAATCAAATATTAACACACAGTAAGCTCTTACAGTTATTAATGCAGCAACTTTCAGTAGGTTTAGTTACCAGGTAAGAACATACACTTTGCAACGTAGACACAGAAAATTAATGTACGTGGCAAGAAAACAAGATCTGTTACTTTATCTGCAAAGAGAGTCTACGGAATTCATTCAGCATGTAACGCGGATTGATTGTGCTCCCCTCTCGTGCACGACCTTAATCTTGTCAAGTGTGTAGGGTCAGTTTGGACGTGCACTTGCGTAATTCCATCAGACAGACGCAAGTCGTGAAGTTTAATCTTGTCTGTTTCCAAGGGTCAGACATTCCCGTTCGTATCGTAATCATCCACTAGCGACTACCAACAGTAAAACAACTACTTCGTCTCTTATATAACGTTACTCCAGAGTTATTATATTGTCTCTCATTTCTCATAAATCCTGATCTTGATCAGTAGTATAAATACTGAACATGAGACAAATCAGTACTCACAATTTTTAATACCATTTAATTCAAACAACAATACTAATACTACAAGACACATCTTGATTATACAGTTTCCTAAAAACTCATTACCCAATTAATAATAAAAGTCAAGAAGTTAAATAATTACAATAATCCGCAACACATGTAACAATTAAATACACGCACATTAGCTAATACCCCTCAGTAACCAACTCACTATCCATATCACGAGACTCCCAAATTGGCGGGTAGATATAGTGGGTTGTCTCCATATGCAGACAAGGACACCGTTGCCTTGTTATGATATATAAAAATGTATAGATGCTATTAGGAAAATCCGGCAGAGTAAATGATTTTCAAGTTTTAGCTAGTCCAGGCTAGACGTTTTCGTGCGGTTCTACATTTCGTCTTACTGTGGAGACAGCGCTTAGTGGCCAGAGGGAAGTAGGCTTGAAAAATTTCTAAAAATGCTGTACCGGTAAAATATTATATATACATTGAATAAATCGGTTTATTCCACGATTAGTAAAATCGTTTTTCTTAGTAAAATGTAAAATTACAGTTTGCATCTGAAAGAATCATGTTCTGTGACATTGAGTGCTGTCCTTTCATCACATTCTGTAGTAATTCGCTTCGTTGTCTGCCTTTCAGAAGATTTTCTTACGTTCTTTTGTCTAGTCTTGTCCTTGTCGATCTTGTCGACGCTTTAAGACTTATCACCCTCCTTTTATTCATTCCACTGAAACTATTTTTGGACATGTGTCTCCAATATTTACGTCTTTTCTTATCTCAATCTGTCATCCACCCATCCATTCAGCTACTACCGTCTCTCGCTTCCTGCAGACTGGAGCCTTTTGTTCTTCCTCGTTGCAGCCTCTTTTCTCCGTTTCTTCGTGTAAGTTGTCCTTCCACGATTACATGATTTCCAGGGTTTCCCTCTGGGTCATGTACGTTGAACCCAATCTAAGAGCATTTTGGGTAACGATCATTTGGTCTCCGTTCCACGCGGTCTTACTACATGAAGCCTTATTCCTAAAAGTGTCACTCTGTTATATAAATTATACTAAAAGTATAAAGTATAAGTGTGTATACTACCATGCTGTCCAAAAAGTAAAAATTCTTTGCGTGTAGGAAGTATAAACATTTATTCACTTCGAACTTACTATAATTCTTTACTTATTTTTGTGCACAGAAGCAACATAAATTGAAGCTATTTTTGTAAAACATCAGTGGTTCTCCTATTACATCTTTACCCATATTATAGTTCTTAAATATTAAATGACGGCTTCTTGCATGACATAACTGCTTTCAAAATACATTATGACCTTAGGTCCCCTATAAATTTGAAAAATACTGTGAAACACCAGGAGCCACATCGGGTAAAATAGATTTGAAAATATTATTTTTTCTAGAAGACTCATTCAGCTTCTATATTTCAGTTAAATATTTTTTGTTTAATTTTGATTTGGTATCTTGTTTTAGTTATCCTTATCTAAGTGTAGGAATTAATGAAATTTGTATATGTTTCTTTGGGCTTTACAGTTGTGTTGTTTAAAAAATATCGTTGCTTCTTACTCACAATCTGTTTTCTCGACAGTTTTACATATATTCCTTTTCCTATGAAACTAATAAGTTTTAATCTCGATCCCTAGATAATCGACTTTAATAAGAATTCTACAACGTCATCATCTAGTATTTTTCGTTTTATGGGTTAGCAGTGACAGTCATTAACGACTTCTATTACTATGTTTGTAAATTATTTTTAAATTTAAAAGAATTTTGAGTACTCCACAAACCAATGGTTTATGGATTATAGAAGCAGTTTTTATGAACACGATATACAAAGTGTTTTAATTGCTGTTATCTCTATGATAGACAAGCCGAAGGGACGGAGAGGTGTGGGACGTCCGAGGAGGCGATAGAATGACCAGCTTTGGACTCTGCCTGTTTGAGACAAGAACAAACAATCCTTGGTTTAATACTGGCAGATGATGATCTATGATATATTATTATAATTTACTCAATGTTATATACTTTGTGCGTACAATCGCCTTAAGTCTGTACTCTTTCATTAGAAAGGCGATTCCCTTTCTAATAAAGGGAATTAGAAATATTCTGATAATAACTCATCAAAATATTATTATTATTATTATTATTATTATTATTATTTGTAATAGGTTAGTGAAAATATGTTTTGAAAATTTTAATGCATGTAGAATATGTATAAAATAATCTCTCTTCTGTTACATAAATTCTGAGCCATAAAACGGATCATTATAATTGGATTCAGAATTAATAGACGAGAATAAAAAACCTGTTCTCAAGAACCTTAAGTACTTTGGAAACGGTTAGCACTATATTAACGAAGGATTTCTAGAACTCGTTAAAGAAATACCCTTGTAAGTACAGCAGTCTGTTGTATGAAATAAAAGGCACATTTGTGAAATTTATGCTCCTACATTGTTTGGCATTCGTTCAAATAGGGTAATAAGACTTCCTTTATAGCCAAATAAACTTCCAATGTTCTTTCACGCTTTATTTGACTCACTTCATGGCACCGACTACTTATTGCTCAATATAGACTTTGTAAATGTAATCATTTTGTTTTTACTTGTTCTTAATTATAACATTAAATTATTATATTATTTTATTAAACAAAGTTTGTACTTTGAGTTTTATTATCGTTGTCAGGGCGTGTATTAAAAAGGAGTGGACGCGTATCAAGTAGTATTTTCTATTGAAATACCAACTTCGCTGAAAGTAATGCATTTGGGCGAAGTTCAAATAACACTTTGAAAGTCCAGGACAATGCCGCTCCATCCTCAGTCGGACGGAATTGTTGAGAGGTTCAATAGAACAGTTGAGCAGCATCTTTCGAAAGTTGTTGACGAGAACCAAACAGACTGGGACCAGTGGATACCACTATTCCTTATAGCGTATAGGTTATCAGTATACGATACAAACGGTATGATGTGCTTGGGCACCAACAAAATTGATGTTTGGGCAGAAGATTCGTCTTCCTGGAGACTTGATGTTCGAATCACCTGAGATTCAGTCCCAAGAGCCTAAGAACTATTCCTCGCAATTACAAAACAACTGCGAGAAATGAATCGCTTGATAAGAGGACAGCTGAAGATGGCTAGTGATAAAATAAAAACTCGCCATGACAATCGCAGCAATAGTGTGGGTTTCAAAGAAGGAGATCAGGTTTGGTTGTACAACCCAAAGCGCCGTCTCTGTGAAACTAAATGGGAAGTCTAAGCTTTACCTAAGCTTCAAACTAACTGGGAAGAACGTCACACTGTGAAAAAGAGAAACAACGATGTTGTTTATTGGATTGAACAGGAAGGACAGCGACAATTCAAGTCGCCTACCTTGATCGCCTGGCCAAGTATTACTTCAGAGACGGTTTGGGACGAACAAACTTAAGTATGGGGTAATTTTACGTAATACGGAACATTCTCGTACATCCGACAAGGTCGTTCTACAAGCTTTTCAACTATAAACCGGTACGTGTTTCTCTAGGCCGCGTTGAAGTATCCTCTAAAATTTTCGAGTGCTTGTTAAGGACACATATTATGGGAACCTGCAGACTATAAACATCCAACACCTGCTGCTTAGTTTTCAGTTTACGTCGGCCGATTACTCAGTGCGTTTTAAGTGGCTATTAGTGAAAAGTGATTATTGTGCGGGACGCTGTTAGTTGACATTATTATTGCGTGTGAACAAATTTACTTGCATTATTGTACGAGTATAATCTTGGTGATTAACGTATGACTTTATAGCACTTGAGTTGTGCGTTCTTTTCTATTTTTGTTTTCTATAACCTTATATATTTTCCATATTCTGCAATTCTATTAACTAGTTCTTTCTTTTGCGTCATATCCCTTATTCTTCCTTTAATCCATAGAATGGTGGACTTGCAATTTCTTCCCTTTTGTAGACAGGCTTTTAATCACGACATGCCTTCTTTCTTTCATCTCATCCGTATACTTCTGTTTGCGTCTTCGCTTCCCACTATGCCCCTCAGACAGGTAGGGTAAACATATTAGAATGCCGTAACAGGTGACCTCAGTGGTGTCCACTTTGATCCGCTCTCCTTGAAACCTCGTCATTAGCGAATTCTTTTACTCCACGATATTTTAGAGCCATTTTTCCGAGCCTTATGTGCATATTCTCCGAATGACACTGATTTTAAATTTCTTCTTTTAAGAGATCTTTTCGTGAGAAATAATTTCATTGGTTGTGCCTGAATATTATTTAAAAAAATAATATTTAAAAATATTTAAAAAATATTTAAAATATTTAAAAAATCACCTTGGACTTGCTTCCTACTGTCCTCCAAATATTTCAGCCTTCTGTTTTTCAGTTCTGGATCATTTCACCACGACTTGCTTTTTCCTTAAAATTTTAATTTATTCTTGGAAAAAAGATTCTATGGAATGAGTGAACGTCACAAATTTAAATTCAACAATTTTAGTGAGAGAAATTAAAAAATTACACAATTTAATTTTTTTCAAACCTCGTAAATATAATAATAAGCGTCAATTTATTTCAGCGGCCTAATCGTTTTGAAAGAAAGTATTTGATCAGTGTGCCCTGGAATAAGGTGACCCATTCAATAATGAAAGGCACCAGTGTGTACTCGCGCGCGTGAACGTGTAAACAAAGAAAAGATTGCATAACCAGAAATAAGGCGGCTAAATGTATAGTGAAAGTGCAGATTTTATGTTTAGGGAAACGTTTTCATTGACGCCGTAATATAATTGTAACACTTTTCTGGCACATTTTGGTCTGTTTTGTTTTTAATTAAAGTCAAATTTCTCAAATTTGTATATTAATATTTTTAATTAGACATTATACACATCACTTTTCTCCTAACTAAATTCTCTACAAAGTTAGTTAGAAATTTGTATTTGTTTATTGGCAAATTAACGAAGTTATTTTATCCCAAATCTAAAAATGTGTGTTTTTCGACTCCATCGTTCTGTGTTTTACACGGTGTGTCTTAGAAAGAAATTACAATAGAGCTCTGGGACCTCTTTTATTCAATTTTTCAGATCAGAAACAATAAGGAACTATCAAATTAATAGAGCTCTGGGATCTCTTTATTCAATTTCTCAGATCAGAAACAAGAAGAAACCATCAAATTAAAATAGAGCTCTGGGACCTCTTTTATTAAATTTCTCAGATCAGAAACAATAATGAACCATCAAATTTATTCTTCACTTTATACCCCAATAATTTCAGTATAGGGTTATTTTACCGTGGAAGGAGAAATCAGGGCGAACTGGTTCGCAAGCCGTAACTCGCTAACAAACCGTTCATACAGACTTTTTACTTCCATGTTCCTTAAGGAAATGGAAGTATGGTGATGGCAAAAAAAAATCGTGTTTGAGATTATTGCAGATTCTGATTGTACTACACTCAAAACATGAAAAAAGTCGTTTTTCGAAAAGTGTCTGTGTGTGTGTCTGTGTGTCTATCTGCCTGTCTGACTGTAGATTTTTTTTCTATGGCAAATGATAACAGCCGCAAACTCAAACAGAATCAAATAAGGTTTTGCATACAGCCCTGATTTGTAGAGTACTCAAGACCTATTGTTTTTAGTGAAGATCGGTTAAGGGATAGGGGTAGTTTACCAGCAACGGTTTTTTTTATCAAGGGAAATTTTTTTTTGGCAAACGATAACAGCCGCAAATTCAAACAGAATCAAATAATTTTTCGCATACAGCCCTGAATTGTAGAGTTCTCAAGACCTATTGTTTTTGGTGAAGATCGGTTAAGGGAAAGGGGTAGTTTACCTGTAACGTTTTATGTTTTAACAAGGGTATTTCCTATGGCAAACGATAACAGCCGCAAATTCAAACAGAATCAAAAGATTATTTGCATACAGCCCTAAATTGTAGAGTTCTCAAGACCTATTGCTTTTGGTGAAGATCGGTTAAGGGAAAGGGGTAGTTTACCTACAACGTTTTTTTAACAAGGGTATTTTCTATGGCAAACGATAACAGCCGCAAGTTCAAACAGAATCAAATAATTTTCTGCATACAGCCCTGAATTGTAGAGTTCTCAAGACTTTTTGGTTTTTGTGAAGATCGGTTAAGGGAATAGGGTAGTTTACCTGCAACATTTTATGTTTTAACAAAGGTAATTTTTCTATGACGAACGGTCACTGCCGCATATTCAAACAGAATCAAATAATTTTTTGCATACATCCCTGAATTGTAGTGATCTCAAGGCCTTTTGATTTTGGTGAAGATTGGTTAAGGGGAAAGGGTTGTTTACGTGCAACCTTTTACGTTTTAACAACATTAAAGTACTTGAAAATTCATTTAAAATTTTTCAAACAATGGTAGGCCTAATTGTTAAAAATAAATTAATTTTGTTGCCAGGCAATAAAATTATAATTTTTTCATTTAAATGTAAATCATGTATGAGAGAAAATATATCGTTCGTGGCAGGCAACCATATCACAATTATGTAATGTTTACGTTTCCATTTTATTATTATGATTACTGCAATAAAAAGGCAGGGAACACACACACACACACACACACACACACACACACACAAAATTCGCGTTATTTCTGGCCTCACTCATGTTTAGTTTCTTACAGTTGCACGCTTTTTAAATGGAAAGTGCCGAAACCCACACCAACATAACGCGTGCAAGCCGAAAAATTCTCCAGCGTGGATAGCGATTTGCTTCCTGTGGATCGCTGGGCAGTGTAACTGCACGTGTTTACAGAGGAACGATTCATACACAGAATTTTCGTCTTTAGGGAATGAACCCTGTGCAAGATGCTGAGGGTCCATGAGTGACTTCGGAGCGCTCCTTCTTTTCCGCGTGTTTGTTCTGTGAAACGTACACTGTAGATTCGCAGCTTTACTCTAAGCAACGCTCAATAGGAAATGTTGAAAATTTTTGTCCACGGTGTACCCTCATATACACTAAACCTGCTCTGATGTTTTAATTACGGACATCATAATATTAAAAATTTGGAAACTTGAGCACTACTTAATGGAGATCAAACATTAACTTATACAAGCCATTAATTTTATGCATATTTTTTATATATGTGTGTACAACGTTATCAGCAACAAAGAAGTAGTTTTTGTTTAAATTCCTTCCCGGGATGTTTGGCCGTAGTCCAATGTTTTCTACAAAACCAGACGTTTCGGCAATGCCATCGACTTCCATCGTCAGTGAAAATCGAGTGCGATAACGTGAGGTGGTATACGTTTGTGACCACAGTACTGTGGTTAATGCTGAAGCAGTAAGTAGAAAAAAGTAGTTTCTATGGTAATATTTCATTTCGAAAATGATTTTAAATATAAATCTTAGAGCATGGAAGTTATGTATGGTTCTCCATACCGATATTTTCTTACTTTTAGCTATAGAATCAGTACCAAAAAGATTGCCATGCAATTTTGAATCACTCTGTATATTCTGTCCGCAGACATCACAAAAAGATGGGTTTCGGTTGTTTCCAATCCACAGAATTTATTTTTATAGCATTTTGACTTTATTTCTGTTAGTGCATAATTCTCATTAATAGTTAGTTAAGAGTTCAGGGGCAATGGTCATGTATTAACTACCGTATTAAGTAGATTTTTGAGCAGAGTGGCATCTTATATCAGATTTGTTTGACTGATCTAAAGATTCTCATTTCTAAGGAGACAACAATGTATGTGTAGGTTTGTGTGTGTGTGTGTTGTGTTTGAGTCTGTCTGTCTGTCCACCTGTGTTCAGTAGAAATTTCAGTGTGCTGTTACCGCGTATAGACTGTTGATCTCGAGAATATAGGTTAACCTATTTATTAACTAAAAGTTCTCGTGTGTATGCAGGTTCCCTTCCTTGAAACTTCTTTTTTTTATTTTTATACACAACTCGTTTCAAGACCTTTCATCAGGTGATAAATATGTTCACTCAAATGGAGTATGTCAATTAATGAAGGTCACACACACATACCGTTATTTAAGCGACTCTCAACCCCGCGTTAGTTACCTCACGATGTGGATCCCGAGCGACATCCATAGCGCGATATCCGTAGCGATGCGCATCGTGAGATAACGCGGGTTGGAAGTCGCTTAAGTAACGGGATGTGTGTGACCTTTGTTAATTGACGTACTCCATGTAAGTGAACATATTTCGGGACTATAAGTCTCGAAACGCGTTGTGTATAAAAAAAGAAGTTGCAAAGAAGGGAACCTGGATGCACAAGATAATTTTAACAATCTAATTGTACATGCAACTTGGAGATTACAACGACTATGGTATAAAAGTTATCCTTCAGCAATTTTCTACACTACACAAAACTAATTTGTAACACCGTATTTGAGTAACATGCGCGTTTCATATTTAATGGACTAATATGGAAGAGATGCAAGAACGGAATCTCAAAAGAGAACAGTTTGTTCTTGTTGGAGAGAAAAACAAACTTGGTAATTGAATAGCCAAAGAACGGTTGGTACGAAGAATAGATGTCAAATACAGAGTGTTGTAGGCAAAATGGTTCATAACCTATGTGTTCATTACACGGCCGTCGCCACACCAGTGGGACAATATTGTGTTTTCCAGCTGTTAGGGTCACTGGAACTCATATTTCACCGCCACTCGACACGTCTCCTTTTCTGTGAATAACATTTTCGTTCGAAACAAAAAGAAAAATGAAAAAAAAAATATTAACACAATCACGAAATGAAAGCGCAAGTTTAATTGCTTTCTGTAGAAACGAAATACACAACAGGGCAGCCAGAAACAAATTTAAGAAGACGTACGAAAAATAATTAAGTAAAAGAAGTGGTTGAAAAGGGAGGGTCGTAGTATTGCAGTAGGGGTTGGTTTATGGTAGTCACTGGTATGCGCCACCGCCGGCGTCGTCGTCCTTAGCATTGATTGGGGCGCTTCATGGGGTGGGTGACGTCACGGCCACGTCACGCATCGATCCTCACCAACAACCCCACCTGGCATCACAAATAATTCATTCGCAACCAGCCAACCGACCAATTGAGGAACAAAAAAATACATATTTTTTTATTACGTGGCTCGCATAGAGTAGTTTTGTCAGTTAAACGTACGCAAATAAAAACGAAGAGGCCTTATTTACAAACGGAATTCGTTTGCTGTAGACATTTTTACATATATATTTTTTTGAGTTTCAAATTTAAAGGAAAAAGTAGCATTCCACTGAATGAGCGCAGACCATCACTCATCTAACACGAACATATTGTAACCTTTACACTTCATCGGTATTTGGGTATTTGTATGAAAGAACCGATCAGTAATTACACCTTCCACCTTTCTACAGATTCAGATATTTTTACTTGTCTCACTGTCTCCTTACTTTTTTTTACTAGCGGGCTATTTTTTTATTGTTGACTTTAATTTGTTTTAAATCAGCTGCATCGACAGCAAACAGACTGCAGATTTATAAGCCTACTTAAATAATCAGCGGTAAATCATAAAAATAATAAACAATACATAATAATGCACAAATATGATAAATATTTCATATTATATTGAATCACACTTTTGCTGTTGAAATAATAGTTGACACTTTTTAGTATGTTCTGCAAGTTTTTGCTAGCAAAGGTCCAAATGTTCAAATACAGAAATTTTACCTTAATATTTACATTCCTCCCTTATTTTTAAATACAAAATTTTAAACTAAATATGGCTCGTTCCGACCCCAACAGACAGACTGTAGCTGTCCACTCCAGTGCTTCTTTGGACACGCCACACATCTCCGTCCATTCAGCTTATAATTCAATAGTTGTTTGTGGAAGCAGCTGCCATCCATTCAATTAATATGTTCCACCCATTTTAGCCGATGGTGGGCGATCTCATCAAGTGTACTCGTAATATTTAGTCCTTGACGTAAATAAACATTTCTTTTGCGATTGTGAAGAGTATATCCTGCCACGTCCCTGCGAAATCTTACTTCAGCCGCTTGAATACGCATGGCCTGAGATTTCGTTAAAGTAGGACTTCATAAAACTTCAGCCATATTTCTTTAGCCCCCTGCTACAAAAAAAATTAAGTCCGCTATTAATTTAAAATTTACTGAAATTTTGGTTTTATTTACAGTGGCATGTAGTACTACACACTATAAATAGACAGATAGGGAATATTTATGTTTTAAGGAAGATACGTTTTTATTTAATTTATGTAAACCTGCGCAAACGACGGTCTTTTAGCAAGCTCGGAAAAGTTCGGTTATTGTGTTATGATACTGGTTTTTTATATTTGGAATTATGATTATGTTATTCGGAAGTCTGTTATTATTAGGTGGGTGATGTATGAAAACAAAACAAATCATGAACCCATCTAGAATCAAAGCTCTACTTCATTGAATCATTAGAATGCTCAACAAAAATTTCAATGTGTTACAAACCTATAGTAGAACATTCCAATAGTGTACTACTACAAAGTTTGTTAAGTATTAGTCAGAAGTAGGCCCACGCTTTAAAGTTTTTGAAGAATATACTGATTACACTTATGAACAGTAATTAATACTCTGTAATTACTTTTTTGTTTAAGAATAATTTTTGCAAAAATATTCAGACATCATCAAAGCCACATCGCGATTTGATAGGCATATGTTCAGAAATTCAATGTTTCAGAGAACGGCCACGTTATCCAACATAATGTTCATGTTTATTACTTAATAATATAATATTTTAATAATTATTATAATATATTTTAATTACACACTTACTTATGCCATAAATAATGTTTATGTGTACACTAAATAAATAAATACACTGCATATGGGAAAAATATTTATAGTTTTAAAAACATTTAAACAGATTTAAATAAAGGAAACAGTAAAGTTATGAAATACTAATTTGAAACTATTATGAAATATCAATGGTAAAGTAGGTAAGAGTCTAGGTTACAAGTGAAGATCGCAAAGGTTTTGTGTTAAAGAACTATATGTGCAGTATTAGACGCCAAGTTATCATTAATGTAGACAGACTGGCTGGGAAATGTTGAAACACGCAACGAATAGGAGCGAGTAGAGTATAATTTCGGTATTTAATTAGACAAGTTAATAAGAGACTGGCAGTACGTTGCGTCGGGGGACTATTAGTGTTAGATGCTATTCTTCAACAAGCTATACATAGGTCTGAAGCCTATTAATACGACTTGTAGTTTGCAGAATGTTACAAAAGAATAGTGGATAGCGAAAGGCAACTTTTGCAAACGTTTCACATATCATTTTTATGTGTCGTATTGCTTTCACGTGTCCAAAACTGGAACTTCAAGAAAACTTCATTAATACCGACAGCACAACATAGACGTGAATCGTGGGTTATGAATAATAACACACAGAAAGAGATTGAAAAGGAAGGTGAATAGATGAATTTAGGAACAAGAGGAAAAGGAAACGTGGAAAAATTAGCAGTTAAATAGGTTTTACAAAGAAGCGGCAGTAGACCTGGTCATAAAAGCAATAAGATTGCAGCGGGTAGGTATTTTTAAAAGTGATGAAGAGGGGGAGGAGTGGACAGCAGCAGTGTTGAGGCTGGAATCAACAAAAGACTGTGGAAGGCCGTGGCGAAGGTGGCATCAAGGAATTCATAATCATCATCATCTTCACAACATGTCATAGGCAAGGTGCTGACTGTTCCGCCTTCAAAGATCATCCAGCCATCTCTTTCTGGGTCTATGCACACACCGGTGTCCTATAGGCTTGTATTTCCAGACTTGTTTGGCCAGTCTGGAATCTGACATTCTTTCCAAGTGTTCTTTCCACCGTTGTTTATAATCTTTCAATTTCCACACACAATAACATGCGTTACACACAAACAGATGGACTACCCATGGGCTCCCCTATACCAGGTATACTAGCCGAAATATTTGTACACACCATAGAACAAGAACACATATTGCACAATAACAAATACACTGATAAAATAATATATTGGCACAGGTATCTTGATGACATTATACTCCTATACAACGGCAACAAAAGACAAACAGAAAATTTCCACAAATATATTAACACTATACACCATAAATTAAAATTCACACTTGTACACACCATAGAACAAGAACACATATTGCACAATAACAAATACACTGATAAAATAATATATTGGCACAGGTATGTTGATGACATTATACTCCTATACAACGGCAACAAAAGACAAACAGAAAATTTCCACAAATATATTAACACTATACACCATAAATTAAAATTCACACTTGAAATAGAACTAAATAATAGCATAACTTCTTAGACCTCACAGTCACCAAAACAAACAACACACACACATACAAAATATACAGGAAACCCACCACATCAGACATGGTCATACATAACTCATCCAACCACCCAACTCAACACAAACATGCAGCATTCAACTACATGCTCCATAGACTCACTTCAATACCCCTAAACACACATGACTACCAAGAAGAATTTAACACAATCAAATATATAGAAGTTAAAAATGGATACAACCCCGATTTGGTAAACAAAATACACAAACGCATCCTAAGCACAAAAAATAAAACACATCAGACCAACAACACACAACCCAGTAAGTACATAACACTTACATACTACAACTCCATTACACACAAAATTGCTAACACATTTAGAAAACACAATTATAATGTAGCCTACAGAACCAACAACACCATTAGGGAACATATAAATATTAACAAAGACACAGACACATACAGTAAAACAGGAGTTTATAAATTAAATTGTAATGATTGTAACCAATTCTACATCGGCCAGACGGGAAGATCTTTTTATTCCAGATTTTCAGAACATGTAAAAGCCCTCACCACAAGTTACATACATTCCACATTCGCCACACATTTACAAAATGAAAACCACAGTTACACAAACATAGAACACAACATGGAAATATTACACTACTTACCAAAAAGTAGAAAATTAAACACAGCTGAACAATTTGAAATATGCAGATATCACGCACTACAACCAAACAACATATTAAATGAACAATTACATTACAGATCACATACACTATTTGATACATTGATCCAAACACAAAATTTGAACCTCAGCGCCAATTCCCTCCCACCATCAATTCCCACCACACACACCTATAGTCCATAATTGTTATTCTGTAACAATGACATTCAGTATTTACTCACACTGAGGAAGAGGCACATCACCTTGAAACGTTTGTGAAAGTGATAACTTAAGTAAGTCCATTTGTGAAAGTTTTTTTATATATAATAATATTTCAATTTTCATTCAAATTAACGACTTGTAACTCTTCTCTTATGGCCTCATTCCTTACACGGTCAAGTTTAGAACACATTTTAAACCCTCTTAGGGACGCCATTTCTGAGGCCTGTATTTTACTGTGTTGTTTCTTGATTGCTGTCCACACCCATAAGACAGTACAGGAACTTTCGTAACTTTGTAGAACTTTTAATTTTGTATCTCGACGTACCTTGTTTCTAAACATACGGCCGATTGTATTAACACACTTATCTAACGTAACATCAATATCATAATTCCTATCAAACCAATATCATTTTCCAAATAATTAAAATGGCTCACCTGTTCTAGAATTTGGTCTTTAATTTTTGTTCTAATGTAGTTTCAAAGAGAAATATAACAAAGACTGACAGACTAGACCCGGAAATAAAAACGAATTGGGAAAAATAATAATGGTTTGGGTTTACATAGCATACACACAAGCTATAAAATAAAAATGATGAATATTATTTTAATATTCCATATTACTAATATCAACATTAATAATACTTTGTTGTTATTGTTATTATAATCATATTTATCATCATCACCACAACCACCACCATCATCCACATGATGCTACTGGTAGCACTACTTCTACTACTTATGTGCTATCAGCGATAAAGAGTCTGAAAGTCAGGGACTGCGGTTGGCATCGATGGGATTCCGTCATTTATTATTAAAGCTGTGGCTGAGGTTGTCGCTCCCGTTCTTGCCTCACCTTATAATTGAAATTTAACATTTAGAGAATATCGACGACTGCGGAAAGTAGCCTCCGTTACCCCTATTCCAAAGAAAGGTCTTAGTATAATGTCTAATTTTAGGCTACATTTAGTCGCTTTTGTTTATTCCAAGATCTTTGATAAGATCGTGTATAAGTACCTTTATAGAAGAATATACCATCTGTTTTCTCGCCACCAACATGGGTTTATAAATTGGCTATCTACGTACAACACCATCTTGGTGTCCTTCCTGTCCGTCGCAGGACCAGGAGTCGAGAGTCGTGGCCAGGTGGACGTCGTCTATTTGGACTTTATGAAAGCTTTTGATAAAGTGCCACACCATACTTATTTTATTAAGTTAACAAGATTTGGCATTAATCTTTAACTAATTAAGTGCACCGAATTGCTCGTTACCAGCGGTGCTTTCGAATAAGGTTTGATTTAAACACGTCCAATAATTTTGTAGCCACTTCGGGAGTTCCGCAGGGCTCACATCTAGGATCTTTCTATTTTAATGTTTATTAATGACAAAACATTTGTCTTAAATTGTGATGTCTAAATGTGTGCTAATGATATTAAGATTTAACTTTTTATCAATTGTGAAGAAGCTCATCTTGCATTTCAACGATGCACAGAAAATGCTGTAGAGAAGAATTGCATACCATTAAATCATAAGAAACTATAATAGGACACCCGCAGGGCCAATCCAGCTTGCAATGCTTTTACGATTGACGGTGCGGCTGTAGAAAGAAAGTAATGGCATGTGATCTGGGTGTTGTTATGCATTCAAAGCTTCTCTTCTCTCGGCACGTTGACAGTGTTTTCTCCAAAGCCCAGTACGATGTCTTGGTAAGAAACAAATGGTTTTGCTAAACTAAGACTAATAAATAGCTACACTGTTTTGTCAAAACCTGCGTTAACGACTAATGCTATAACAAAATATTTATGAAATATATAAGATTTTTTTGCCAAGAATACGAAAATGTTGCACCGGCATATATTTTACACATAAGATTGAAGTTTGACGGATTTTTAAGTTTTCCGGTGTTGCCAACAACGTCCATCAAAATATCCCCTTTAGGAAATAATATGGAGGGAGCGCAAGAAACGTTCTGACTAGCCTTCAAAGATGTAATTAGGTCAGAAAAGAAAAACCAAATGATTAGTGTCACGACTGATTGACCAAATGATTAGTGATTGACCAAATGTTTAGTGTCAGGACTGTCAAATCATAGGATTGCTGACCAAAAAAATAATAACTATTATTACTACTACTACTACTACTACTACTACTACTACTACTACTACTACTACTACTACTACTACTACTACTACTACTACTACTATTATTACTACTACTACTACTACTACTACTACTAAAAGTTTTGTTGTTGTTGTTGTTGTTATTACTTTTGTTCTTTAATATTGTTCAATGGACGCATCAATTACGATTCCATGAATTACGGAAAACCTATTCCAACGTATTTTGTTTCATTTAAAGTTTTCACGATTCTATAGTTTCTCTCATCAAAAACACATAAATTATAAAATTTGAAAGAAGCTACAGTACTAAACTAGGTGTAAGCTTTCCAATTCCACTTTACCACGTTTGCCTGTACAGAACGACGTTTCTTCTCCAGTTTCACAGGTCTATGGTTTTTCTCACTCCATCAGTCCAGTTCTGATGCGGTCTTACTCTCCTTCTTCTGATTGATTCCCTGACCATCTTTGACTTTGGCAACATTCCATCCCCTTGTCTTCCTCAAACATTCCGGCCTTGACAATAGAATTACTTCTACAACTTTCTGACAATTCCCTTTACCATAGTATGTCTGTGTCTTAGCTTCCTTGCTGTTATCCTCTAAAAAGTAATGTTCATAGCTTACAATGTTGCTGTCTATTCTTTGTTCACGTCTCCGACCCACCCCGCAGTACTCTTTCTACCATTTATTCATACGATGTAATTTATTCAGACCATGATATTATTATCCTAGAATGATTAATTTAATCCTATAACCACTCTTTTTGGTGGATGGGTTGTTTGAGTCCGGTCCGAATTGGGCCGGATTCGGGATGGTCTGGGGCAAGCCTCTTTCAGTCAGATGGTATGGGAATTGTGGGGAGACGTAAGCCAATGCAGACCGGACGTTGAGAAGGTGGAGGCACATAGATGCGAGAGTAGTGCATGTTTGGGTTTATTGTGTGCATCTTGTAGTTGGTAGCCAGGTGTGAGAAGGATGAGGCAGATGGAGGCGCCCTTCGTATGACCACTCATCTTCTTAGGCATATACTCTTACACATTTCAAGATTAAACACCCATCTTGATGTAACACTGAACACAAGAACATGAAATAATTAGCTTTCCTTTATCTAACTCCTTCAATTTCTAAATCATTGCTACTCGATCGATATGCTTTGGCTTGTAAAGGATAATTGTTTTTATTTACGTACACTTTAGATTTTACTGATGTTATAATATTGTTCTAAAGGCTTTCGCGGCCGGTGTCAGTTGTATTGGAAATATCTACCGGGCTGTTTGGCCGTGGTCCAGGGTTTACATTCAAACCAAACGTTTCTACACACCATAGTATTGTGGGCCTGACGCACGACACCCCGCATTAGGTTGACTCGAATATCCACTGAAGATGGCAGCCAGTGGTGCTGCTGAAACTTTTGGTTTGAATGTAAACCTTAGACCACGGCCAAACAGGCCGGTAGATATTTCAAATATTATTGATGTTATATATTCACACGTAAAAGTTTTATTTTTATATATATATATATATATAATGTGTTGAAATTATATAAAACTTTTTGCGCAGTCGTGTCTCCAACACAAGTTCAATTATAGAGATCACCGCATAGTGCAATTTTGTGTACCTATGCTAATGCTTCCGATGCGGTCATTGTATTCACCTAATTAGGTATGTAGTGCTGCTTTCACTAAACAATGGCAGTAATTATGCACAACCAATCAACATCGTGCACTCTAATTAATACTCGTACAATCGATACTTATCCGCGGTGATCCGTAAAGTAAAGCATGTGGAATCAATTAAAAATGTATTGTATAATAGTTTGTAAACAAAATTGAAAATTCAGTATGTAAATTTCATTAAAGAGAAAATATTTTATTTTATTTGCTTTTGTCATCTACTGCGGTCTATATTACCGAGCGAATTATAACAAAAACGGTTTAAAATTCATATGTTCGTCGTTCGTTTCATAAAATAATTTTAAAAATTCTTCCACTTTTCCTACCTATAAGTGATAATAACTCGAATTCTTCCTCGATGTCATCGTTTCTACGATGGTCCAAATGCTGAATACCTTTTTTCTATTTGTATCAACCATCTGAGGACCACATGCCAATTTCAATTCTTTATTCCTTGTTCTTTTCTTTTTCTCCAATATTCTTTCATCTCTTCACTATGTCATTTCTTCCTGTCTTTAGTCCACCTTGAATCATGGTTTTTCTCTCTCCCACCCTAGACTCCTATCATTTTTAACACTTTTTCCTAACAAACTTCTCTTTTAATTGCTTCTTCTGCGTTTATATTATTTTTTCTAAATCCTTTTTGATTTCTTTAATCCAACTTGAAGTTGACTTCTTTCCCCAGAGATATCTGAAGATCTGTTTTGTTAATCTATTGACGTCCATTCTATATAAATGTCCAAAAAATACTAGTCTTCTTTTTCTTACTGTTTCTGTTATGTTTTCTATACTCTGATATATTTTATCAGTACTCCTTAATTTCCAAGTTGTTCGCTCCTTATATTCCGCCATCTGACGTTTTTTGCGGGACTAACATTTTCTTAATAATTCGTCTTCCCAATATTTCAAGGTTCTCTAAATGATAATTCAAATGCTAGACATTCATTGCATACAGATATTGTGGCCTCACTACTATACTGTAATGCTTTATTTTTGCATTTTTTGATATAAAATTTTTATTGTAAATATCTTCAGTTATACCATATGCTTTTTCCAATTTATGAATTCTTTCCTCTAAGGCAGATTTTTCTAAACCATTCTCTTGAATTATTTCCCCTAGATACTTAAATTTTCTAACCCTCTCTATTCGACCAATACCGTTACCAGGAATTTTGGGGCATTTTTATTGTTCCTTTTTTCTGCAGAAATTTTTTTTTATGCAGAAATTCTTAAGTTATATACCTTTATTATTCTTATAAATTTATGCCCATTTATTTTTAAAATTTGTCTATTGATGGGGAATCCACCGTTTGTTTAGAACATCTACACAAACCATCCGCGATGGATTATTGAAACTTAAGCTGTGCCCGTCGACTATTATGAAATCTCGGATTACAGTGTTTGTCATTCACAGATTGCACTACTTGTAACTTTTTGTCAGAAAGGCACATCCCTAGAGATGTGCATGCAAAAATGTAGTCCTTCGGCTCTCCTGCTTAGCGGTTATGAGATGAGCTCCCCGTTAAATCTAGCTTACCTATCTTTTGAATGAAAAAGTTACTCAGTGTTTCCACGGGAAAACGACTTTCCCAGGACAAAGTCTCACGACAGTTGAATAAACTAAACGCTGTACAGGGTGGTGTTATACATCATCATCATTAGCCGTGGCTCTACAACCCTTGGTAGGTCTTGGCCTGCTTCAAGAGTCGATTCCATTTCTCCCTATTGCGTGCCCTGGCTTTCCAGTTTCTTATCTTCAGCTTCCCTAGGTTCTCCTATATCTGGTCTTTGAATCTACTTCGGGCCATTCGCCCTTTTTCTACTACCCATTTGTTTCTGGTATTAAATATGTTTCGTAGGCTGTCCTTCCTCCATTCTCTTTGTGTCCAACTTACTTAGCCTGTACATTTTGATTATCCTGACAATGTCCGGCTCTTTGTAAAGATGATACGGTTCATAATTATAGCGCCTGTGCCAGATTCCATTTTTTTGTACTCCTTTAAATAGTGTTCTTAGAATCCGTCTTTCACAGTAACCTAGAAGTCTCTCGCCGTTTTTTGTCATTGCCCAGGTTTCTGAAACATGTGTCAGCACTGGCCTGATAAGTGTTTAGTAAATTGTGCATTTTGTGCTTCTTGAGATGAAGCTAGATGTCAAGTGTTTTTTAAAATCATAATATGTTTTATTTGAGAGATATATTCTTCTTCTTATTTCAGTGTTGATGTCGTTAGTGCTGTTTATCTGGGAGCCAAGATATATGAACTCTTTTACTACCTCTATATTTTTTGTGCCTATTTCAAGCTTTTGAAGGGTAGGGTTTAATAGTAGTTTGTTTGCAGCATACATATATTTTGTTTTCTCTAAGTTTATCTGCAGTCGAATTTTCTTGAGGCGTCCTCTAGAGTTGTAAAGGCACTAATGCGATCTCGTTTTGTCGCTGCAATTAGATGTTAAATGTTGTATACTTTCGTTTAGGATCGTACCTCTTGTGTTTATTTGGGAGTCTCTTATCGCTTTATCTAGTGTTACATTAAATATTAACAAGCATGACAGGCGGAGTCCAGTTCGAGTTGCGAACGAACGTGACACGGTTTTCTACACTTTAACTTTACATTCTACTTTCGAAAGAGATACTTGGATTAATTTAATTAAATGTGTGGTATGCTGAATTCCTTTAAAGTTTTGTACAGTGTCATTCGGTCCACCGTGTCATAAGTGGTCTTAGAATCAATAAATAAGTGGTGTGTTTCTATACTAAATTCTCGTGTCTTTTCAGAATCTGTCTAACCATGAAGATTTGATCGACAGTAGATTTTCCTGGTTGTTAAACTACATTGGTATTTACCAGTAACCTGTTCTTAGTACGGTTGCAGTCTCTCATATATTATGGACGGCAAAACTTTATAGGCCATATTCAGAAGCGTGATTCCTCGATAGTTGCCACAAGTGACTAAACTAAACGCTGTACATGGTGGTGCTATACATATTCTACAAATAAAAATTATTTAGTTCTTATTTTCATTCTGCTTAAATTACTAGGTGTACACAGAGAATGATGTGACTTTTTTCGCTTAGTATGTGTTCTCCTCTCCTTCATATTTTTCTCAACTAGCGCGTTCTTGGGGTTCAGTTTCCAAACATTATTTATTTATTTCCTCATAGTTTTTGTGTATTTATCCTTTCTCAATGTCGTCCACACACGTGTTGTTTATCCACTAATCCTATACAACCCGCCGGAACACCCTCCACCAGGTGTAATGTCGCAGTGGCCAAATATATTATAAATCCTTTCCACAATTGTTTCCAGTACCGATCTGCTTTCTCTTACTCTTTATAAAACGTTCTTAATAGGAATTCTCTCTGTTAAGATTATCTTTCGTAAAAAAGGTCAGGAGCTACTTCTTTCTACTTTTCTTAAAGTCCATTTTTCTGAGACTTAATACAATTGTTCCGATTGTAACTTGCTATACGAGATTGGCTTCTCGTTTTTAGAGAAGCACTTTTACGTGTCAAAAACTTTATTGCAAAATGCTTCCATGAGCCTTCGCTATTTTGCTTTATATGACATTCGGTATTGTAATGTAGGACAGAATTTGGTACTTGAACTTGCTTATATACGACTTCGTCTGGTTAACAAACGCGCTTTCATCGTTTGATCTATGCACAGGTTTGCAGAAGAACGTAGATATTTTTATCTACTCTTCATCCTAGAGTGCAAGAATTTTCTGCTTCTTATAGATGTGCAGGATTATATATTTTTTCTACATATTAAAATATACATTTACTTTTTGTTAGAAAATATAAACTGATTTTTTCATTAACTTAAATTGTTACATCATGAAGAGCAAGTTATGTAATAAAATATTGGTTGGAAAAAGCATTTCCTTCAAAAAAAATGTTAGAAAAACTGTATGGTGCAAATGTTAAAAATGTACCTTAAAGAGTTTTATTAGAAACAATTGCTTTTACCAGCAGGACTTAACAAACATACGATTACAAAGATAACAACTTTGTACGTTGCTAATAAGTGCATAATATTGCCATAGCAACAGTCTCAAGTAATAAATAGTTATTTCAGTCGTTTAAAAGCAAAGTGCGCCGATAATGTATAAAGTGTTGTTTAGTGTGCATCAACATCTGATAATGAACAATACACACATTGAGGTAGTTAGTAATTATTGGTATTTAGAAGCAGTATTGAGTAAGGAGCATACTCATTATATTGATGTTATCTATTCAGTTACTCTTAAGTAAACAGAAAGTCAAGAATACCGTTTTTTAAAATGGAAAGCTGTCACCGACAAAAGCCTGATGTGTAGCTGAAGGATTCGTTTGGTGCAAAGTTTTGTTTTTTTGGTATTATCTGAAGGCACGAAGACTTATAAGCTTATAACATAGAACATGAACAGAACTGATGTTTCAAGTTTTGGATATTTCGTAGGCTTCTCAAAATGTCGTGCACAGCGAGAAAGTTGAATATTGAAATCATACGGATGTTGCACAAAGGTAAGAAAGTAATTTTCAGTATGCACCAAAGACAGTTGGAATTCTTTATTCCTATTTCGATACGATTAAAACATGAATTTTTAAACTTTACGGTAAGGTTAAAAACAGAAAAAGAGTTACATGGAAGAAAAATCTTGTTAATGAAAAGTCTACATTATTAATGTTGAAGAATTTATGATGATCTAAGAACGACATGGTCAGGAGTAATCTACAAAACCAAGAGAAGAAAACTTTTTTATAACTAGTGGAATCGAGGTGTATCGCAATAGGTGGAAGGTGCATATTAACTAAATGGTACTGGTCAGAATATCGATATGTTTTGTATTATATTTCAAAAAAGCCAAAAGGGATTTTTGGGTAAGGACACGCGTTTAGTTATTCATGTATGCTGTGCAAACTATTTTAATTATCTGTCTTAAAGACTTTTATTACTTTTTGGTAAAGGGCATCTCTGAAAACTGGATAACTCGGAGGACTGTTGTAGTACTAGTCTTCCACAGTCTGTTAATAACCTTTTTAGCTTGTATTTGCAAAGGCAAGCAATTAATTGTACTTGGAATTCTGCGTACCTTCCCTAGGCTCCTATTGAAAATTTTACATAATTGAATTGTAATTTTTTCGACCTGATACTTTGAAGATTTCCGTTTCGGTGAAGTCTGTGTTTATGTGGGGGGGGAAGAGAGCGAGAGAGAGTGAGAGAGAGAGAGTGACCGCGAGTTGTTTTACGAGAATTATGAATACTTCAAACGCTAAGTTTCTGCTTCATTAAACAACACCCTTTGGAAACAAACTCTGACAAAAGAAAACAGTACAATTTTTGATAAATGATTAATTCATTGTTAGTAAATTAAATTAATTAAAATTTTACAATTCAATAAATTGTTAATGAAAGCTTTGATTATCTGAAGTTCAATAATTTTTCCTACTGTTTGAAGTTTACATTCCCTGCTACCCTCATTACGCTATAAAAATTTAACACATCAGATATGATCTGCAGACTAATTTAGCCCGCATGCGAATGTAAGGAAATCTAGCTTAATTACTACAGTCATAAATAAAGGAGCTACTGACATATTTCAAAGGCGGTGAATTAATAATCACCGTTGTTAATAATAGAAAATTAATAATGCCTAATAAAAGCATTCAGGATTTATAATATAGCCTGTTTGTTAAATTGGTATCTTGGCTTGTACGAAATATCTTTTAAATGTTCACATTTTATTATTTTAAATATGTACATGATTTATTCGTCTCTTCAAATTAATATCAGTGTTTTAGATTACTCAAACATTTAATACTGATTTTTAAGTAATAATAAAGCTTTTTTAAAGTAAATGTATTACATTTCTAGAAATATTTTACAATTTGTACTGTTTTCTTTTGTCAACGTTTGTTTCGAAGGGTGCTGTTAAATGAAGCAGAAACTTTAGCGTTTCAAGTAAAGCATACATAATGGTGGTACAACAACTCGCGCTCACTCTCTCTCTCTCACATACACACATAACCGAAACTTCAATCTTCAAAGTATGGGCTACAGATCGAATAAATAACGATTCAGTTCTGTAAAATTGTCAATACGAGCCAAGGGAAAGGTACGCAGAATTCCAAGTACAATTAATTGCTTGCTTTTGCAAATACAAAGCGACCCTATTCTTCACCCAAGTTTTTGTCGTTTTTCGTAAGAATATTTTCATGCCTTTGTAAAAAAAAACATGTATCTCTCTAATACGCATTGTTATGTACACATCAGGCTAACGAATTATTTACAAAAACTGGAATATATGCAAAACAAGTAAATAAATAAACAATATTTTAAATATTTGTTGTGTGTAGGCCTACATATTGTTAAACGTTTTCAAAGTAACTCTAATTTTCTATTCAACAGGTCAGACTATATCCATTTTGAGTTGCAATAGGCTAATTCAGGCACATTTCTCTGCGTTAAACCTTGTGTTACAGGAAAACACACACATATACACACACACATACACACCATATTATTGTAGGTTATTATCCGCTAATATAGCCTGTATTCAAACCTCTAACAACGCACATTATATCTGGAAAACGTACGTAGGTTTATAGTAAAATTTATTTACAGCACAGTATGATTATTCTGCATCAGATGACATATGCTCTCATGTATGTTTATACAGGGCTACTTTAATTGAATATGTTCTTCACCTTCTTATTTTTCTTGTTTTTCTCACCATCTTTATCTATTTGTATTCTTCTCTCCCCTACTCTATGTCAATAAAACTAATGTATTTAGTTAAGTCGATTAACAATACGCTTTTAACCATATGTCTGGAGACAAATCTATACCATTTTAACCACCTGTACACTAAATTATGGACTATAGACTTTTTGATAACCGAAGCCCTGATGTCTCCGTTTCTGCCACAGTCACACTCTATTCTACTCGCTACATGTCTCAAAATGTTTCAGTTTTGCTTTTATTGATGTGGTTTCCAAATTTACTTATAAAGTATGCAGTTTACCACTATACAGCTAAAACGATATGGTCACTGTATCGCTTTGATACATAAATTTGTTTTGTATTTCTTCTATTGACTTAATTTTTTTCTACTTGTTTAACTAAGTCTCATAATTATATACAATATAATGTCATGTAGTATTATCGCATGGAAAACGTGGTCATCTTTTTCAGCAGGGATTAAACCAAAAGAGAAAGAAATAATCTGGGAAGAAAATTAATAGCATTGGTGAACAACATATTGTGGGACCAACAAATGTCAAAACAAAATAAACATTGTATGAACAATACAATCGTGAAACCAATTACATCATACGGGTGTGAAATATGGCCAATAATACAAAGAACAGAAAAGCTGTTGGAAGTTACTGAAATGGATTATTTGTGAAGAGCGGTAGGGAGGTCAAAACTGAAAAAAGTAAGAAACGTCAGAATCCGGGTACAGTACTCTATTGTTGACGACATAAAAGCAAAACAGCTAAGATAGTTTTGGTATGTACAAATAATGCCGGATAATCGACTCCCTAAGCAAATTTTAAGATGGACACCATACGGTCGTAGGCGAAGAGGAAGACCTAGGTTGAGTTGGAGAGAGGGCATCAACCGGCCAATGAGAGACCGGGAATTGGAAGAAGAATCTTGGATAGATTGAGACCAATGGAGACTAGGGATCGGAAGACGTAGGATAACGTTATGAACCGATTATATATATATATATATATATATATATATATATATATATATATTGAACCAAAAGTGGTTTGTCCCGGACCTAAGCAGGTAGGTTAGAGCTGGTCACTCCAACGCTTCTTCGGACGTCCCACACATTTCCATCATTTTGGGTTGTAATTCCATAGATTTTTGCGATGCGGCAATCATCAATTTGGTTAATATGTTCCAACTATTGGGCACTTCTGTCAAGTGTACTCATAACATTCTTTTTCTTCCGTACATCGAATTTTTGTGCGATCTTGAAGAATATATCCTGCCTCGAGGCTGAGAAATTACTTTTCGGCATCAAGTAAATGGTCTTTTTATTAAATCTTGACTTCCAATTGTACGACATTTGTACTATTTTGTTGTACACAACCTACGTGTTGTGCCAATATTGTCTGATCATCCGGACGAGCACATGATTTAAAATTTCTATACCCACTAGTATTTTCTCAGTCAAACATTTACTGTATTTTATGAGGAATTACGTAAGATAGTGACACAACGTCGGCGATGAGAAAACCACCACTCACAAGCCGGACACACTATAGTTTGGAGATACCAAAACAACAAAGCACGTTGCACCATCACCAATCCAACATAACTAAAAATCGAAGAATAAGGGGAGCCCACATTCGTGAACATATCGACACGAATATCAAAACACACCGATAATCCTACCGAACACACAACACTGATCACTGGATAAAATCAAATGTAACAAAGGACCAAACAAATACAACGTTCCTAAAGAATATGTCGTAGAAGAAGGGTGTTCATATATCGCGAAAACAAAACAATAAACAACAAAGTCACACACCTAAATATATAAAGAAGTATTGTGTGTGTGTGTGTGTGTGTGTGTGTATTTGCAGGATAACCCGGCGTGCGTTTAAGCAACTTCTATTGGTTACAAAGGGAAACTGAATTGTACAGTTACTTAGGACGTTTAGCTAACTAAGAATGAGGGAAGCGGTAGATAAAGAGAAAAGAAAGGAAAGAGAGAAAAGAAAAGTTGACACATCTGGCTAAGCTAGAAAATAACAGGCGGTCGTAAGAATTGTTAGCGTAGAAGCCCAAGAGTCACAAAAAATTCACTACAGTACACATGTTGTAGACATTAGGTCTACTAGTAAGAGGGACTTCTTCTATCTTCTTCTATATGTGTGTGTGCGCGCGTGTGTGTGTGTCAAGCAAAGTTTTGGCTACACAAACAATTAGTAGCCGTCTTCGTTCAAAACCAAAAACTACTATGAAAAATATAAGTTGAAGTTTGCAGTTAGTCTTGATGCGTGCGGGATCGTGTGAGTTTTGTGCGTTTTTATTGTGTATTCTCTCTGTGTGTGTGTGTGTGTGTGTGTGTGTGTGTGTGTGTGTGTGTGTGTGTGTGTGTGTGTGTGTGTGTACTTATATGTTTCAGTGTTGTGTTTGGTTCTGTCTGAGGAGAGCTACCGATTTTTTGTGTAGCCAAAACGTCGGTATACTTATCAAAAAACACTTACGTCTCTTAAAAAAAATCATTTTGTAAAGTGAAGGGATGATTCAGGCCGATTCCTACGGTCCACGAAGTTCGGTAAGAATAATTCTTCAAATAAATCAACGTAGAATCCCTAATAAGGCATTCACTTAGCAGTGGGCTAATGGTCGTTGATGGTGATTCAGATGAAGAAACGTTTACAGGGGATGGTCTAATGGTTAAGATTAAGAATGAAATGCTAAAATAAAATTTAATTTACAATTTTAACCTTGTACGTTCAGAAAGCACGGAATTACGAAGTGTGCTGGTGCACCTGGGGGTTGATGTTAGTGTACGTGATTAAATATTATAATACGGGGGGGGTGTACATTGTGTGAGCCACGCAACACAGCCTAGCATGGCACTGCCCCAATCTGACACGCCACACCGTGATTAACTGGCAGCGGTCGTACTTTTGACGAAAAGATTCATTTGCACCACAACGTCCACGTGCACGCTGTAGTGAGTGGAGTCAGAAAGTGGTCGCCAGAAGTCCCCTGTGTGTTAATGGGAATAGTTTAAACTACTTTTTAATTAATCACTGTGTGTAGGGTATACGTATTGCAACATCCGTTTGCCAACTGCCAAAGCAAATGGTTTTTGCAGATTTAATTAGAATGGAACTCCCACGTCCAATTTTACATTAATGAACGTCTACCACGCCTTCCTAGACCACTATCGTCGTTTACCTCACAACACATTGTCTTTAACAGTGTTCGTGATAAAGTTAAAGTGTATTATCATATATTCTGTAAATTCAATCACTTTCTGCTACAGTTCGTTTCTTGATATATATAAAGTAATTTAAAATGTATGTTTATGTTACCTCAAGATGTTTGTTTTTCCTATTCGGAACATGTTTCGAGAGCTCCCGTACTCTTATCTTCAGCCTTCGCGATCTTGCGTCTGGTGAAGTATTTGTGTGTTGGCAGGATACTATTAAGGTTTCTTGTTGGTCTCTGGTCTCTTAAAATTGTATTATTGTGTGTGATTGTGGTATATGTATTTGTATTTTGTGTATTTTCGATGTTGAGTGCTTTGAATATTGTGTCATATTTTGTATTGATTTGTATTTGTTCAGGTATAAGTTTGTTTTGAGTTTTATGTTTGTATATTTGTAAATTTTCCCAAATGTTCATTATGGTGCCTTTGTGTGGTATATGTTTTATTAGTGTCATATTGGTTATGTCTGGGAATTCATGTCCTGTGTTTATTGCGTGTGTGGCTAAATTGGATTTATATATTTCTGGTTTTTTGTATGCGTTGAAGTGTTCACAATAACGTTTTTTCAGCTGTTTTTTTGTTTGTCCTATGTAACATTTACATACCCTACCCTATATACCCTATGTTCGGGCCAGTAGATGTTCGGACCAGCATATTCTGTAAATTATATATTTGCACTTTCTATTTCATCTTCAGCCTTGGTACGAGAGTCACAATATATTTACGACCACCGTTTCATTCATCAAACTCAACGTTTCCTGCCGCCATATACTTGAAGAAATTCTTAGACTGATACCTTTCCCTGAATGAACTAATATGATACCGTATTTTCTGTTTCACAAGGGAAGTTGCCGCTTTTGTAACGTACTCGCACCGAATCATAGCGATCCCTGTTACAACGGGGGTATTACCAAATGACCTGCTAGTGGAAGAAAAAAGACATGTACTTAACTAGTTCACTATCGTAAACAATAGCCTCAGATAGATCCTGTTGAAAAATTTATCGTACAAATTACAAGTTATTGGATGATTGTGAAATATTTGAGAATTGCGGAGAGTAATTGTGACAATTGTAGAGTAAAACAACACCTGTTTTTAAAACTGGTTTCATTGTTAATTACAATGTATAGAACAATGCAATGAACAAAAGACAATAAAGTAACAAAGCTGCAGCCGAAATTAGTAGGATAATAAACACTCCTATACTGCTGTCTACTAACTACTGCATTAACATACCCTTGACCACATTTAAGAAAGCATATGCGAATGCAGGTGTTAGTACGAGAACATTTACACCTTCCAGCAGTGTAATACTTCAAAACAAATTTAAGAAAACAGTGATTACAAAGTTCTGTAATCTGCATTTACCTTCCACTTTTGTATGTTTATCCTTGATTGATTTTGGTGGAGTATAAAAATTGTTTGTTGTAATTATCAAACTTTCAAAGCAAACGTTCAATTAGGACGTTATAATTAGAGCTCTAACGCCAATCGTACTGGTGCATGTAAGAATTGAACCATCTATCCTAAGCCACTGTATTGTTGGATATAAGGACTCTCCTGTTGCTTCCTCGTGTATTCCTATTTTCTCTCTGAGTGTCAGTCAGGTTCTTTTATTTTCAATGGAAACTTGTAAAACAAGGTCCCTTTTCACGTTACATTCTGGTTACATATGGCAACAAACAAAGAAATGTCTTCTAAATCTCCCATAATCTTTTATTTGTCACATACTATCAAGTTATACTGCTTTATTTTATTTCTGATGATTGTTTACTTATAACATGTGTTTTCTTCTTCTACTTACATTTCTGTATGATGGCATTAGACGTTCTAATATGTTCGGGCCAGTAGATGTGCGGGCCAGTATATGTTCGGGCCAGTAGATGTGCGGGCCAGTGTATGTTCGGACCAGTAGATGTTCGGGCCAGTATATGTTCGGGCCAGTAGATGTTCGTTGACCTTCCTTCCACACGAGATTTTTCGAAGGCCAGCATTTCTTCCTGGTCTTTCTTCATAATAAAGTCTTAATCTTGGAAATTCTTAGTCTTTTCACTCTCTCTTGATGACCCTGCCACCTCCGTCTGTCACGGAATTTATCGCTGACTGACAAGATACCTACTTTATATTAGTAAAATTAATGCTAATCTCATCTGATCTTGTGCAGCCTTTAATTTATATTATACATTTCATCTTCTCCGCTTGAGTCCTGGATGAACTAGGAACGACAAACGTGTAACATCACTGGAACGGCTGTTAGGCTACTCATTATTGGAGTTGAGTGGATGTGTTTTTCTTAACATTCTTTTGACTGTGCTACATATTTTTACAACCCAAATAAGTAAAGCGAGGTCGGATAATATACATTGGTTAAGAGTCAATTACTGTTTTATTCTTTTCTGTGTCTCTTCGATCGAGTATACTTATAAAATACAGACGTAAACACTTTATTTAATCTAAATAGGACGAAGGACATATTAATTTTTTTCAACTATTTCGACAGATAAATTCTTTATTACTAACATAGAAACAAATAAACAATAAAACTACATTTGTATTTCTATTAATGTTTCCTTTTATAATGTAGTTGACTTGTGCCGGTTGGTCCTTGCAGCAATGTGTTTCTGAAGGGTTCTGTTAAATGGAGCAGAAATTTAACAGCTTGATATGTAGACAAACACACACACACACACACACACACACACACACACACACACACACAAGCGTATATGGTTAGTCCATCAATAACTTCCAGCTCACACAACACACATGTGGCTAACTTCAAAGGGAATATCAAGCACCTGATTTGTAGAATTCAATGTCCGCTGCGTCTGTGATTATTGGCCCGTGTCTAATATTCAAAGGACACAAATTTCGTATGAATCTCTCTCTCTCTCTCTCTTTTGCTCTTTTTGCTCTGTCGCTCTAACTCTTTTCGTCAATTTTAATAACTGAACACCCATATTGAATTTAATTAAGTGCTAACATAGATTTTGGCCAGTAAGGTCAATAAAAATATGTTTTCCACAGAGCAGTTAATTTTTAAAAATTTTATTGGAGTGTGTTACCGTATACTTCTAACAACCGAAGTAAACTACTTTATAGCCTTAATCGATAGAGTGCGTTTATGACTACTTTCGGACGCGCGCAAAAATATTTAATCCTATAACATTGTAATGCTCACTTATACTCGTATTTTGGTTCATTGAACCTTACATTGTTTGTAAATACTGAAATTAAATGCTGTTACGACGGTCTCACTGATCGTCGTACGCTACAGTGGAATCAAATACAGACACCAATGAAATTACTAATTACCAGATTTAATTAGTCATAAGGAATAATGTTGTAATCAACAAGGTAGTCTCTTAAAACAATTAAAGATAAATTTGTACAACGTAAAAGTAATGTCAATTAATAGAGTTTCGCACTAATTATAACAGAGTAAACACTTTCCATTTCAACCACTACTCAATCCGCACTAAGGAAAATCGCTCAGCGTAACTGACTTCTAAGAGACAGCTGTCGCCTATATATAGCCTGCAGGTGTTCCATAATATGGGTCAAAAAACACTCAAAAACCCCAGAGGGTACTTTTGGCGGAATTTACTTATGATTGTAGTAGCAGGACAGAGATTGGTGAACAAAAATTCTAGAAAAAGGGAGTTTTTGGCGGACAATATAAAATATCGGTATGGAGAACCATACATGACTTCCATATTCTAGGATTTATATTTAAAATCATTTTCAGCCAAACAGCCAGGGAAGGAATTTTAACAAAAAAATACTCTTTCTTGCCAATAACGTAGTACACATATAAAAAATATTATCCCCTCCCCCTTCAACTATAATTTTGATTTATAGAAAATCACCCCCAGCCCATTCAACTAGCCTCTTCATTTATAGATATTTCATCTACGTTTCTACAGTGGATTATTAAGATCTTATCAGGATACTTTATCAAAATTAAGTACTTTACTCATGTTACAACAAAAAATGTTTCAGGTAAACTGCCCTTTCCCCGTAACCGATCTTCACCAAAATCAACAGACATTGAGTTCTCTATAGCTCAGGCACATATGTAAAAAATTATTTGATTCTGTTTGAATTTACGGCAGTTATGGTTCGTCATATAAAAAATTACCCATGTTAAAACATAAAACATGAGATTTATAAAACATATCTAAGATTTATATTTAAAATCATTTTTGAAATAAAATATTTTCATAGAACCTACTAACGCTGGGGAAATCTGAGGAGCCAATCAGAGTTGGGCCTACCTGTCACTCTGCTGAATTTGGTGGAAAGCCCTGTCACTGTCGTCAAAGTATCAGCCTTGACAGGGTCCTCTTTTTCTGCAAAATGGGAGAGGAGGCTTGAGATGGAGTGAGTGACATGGTCCCCACCTCAATGAAGTACCCATTGTTTTATAAAAATATATTTAAATTTTGAAAACTGAAAATTCTTTTCTTGTTGTAAATATTTATATTTTATAATCAAAATGACTTTATCAAAAAACAAACATTATTTTTTTATAATAAGTACTTACATATGTTTCTTAATATGCTTACTTTTTCTTCAATGTTGATGATCATTTCCAAACATTCTGACAAAATTATATCTACAGAACAGTTAACATTCCCCAGGTTTCCATTTCTGCTAATTTCTCACTACACCTTCCACTGACGTATTATTAACCATTTCATAAACTATCGTATAATCTTTTCAGATTTTGTGGTACAAAATCTGAAATTTTCAGATTGCCTGGAAACAAAATTATTTTATTTTCAACAATTACCATTGTTTGAAAAAGTTTAAATGAATTTTCAAGTACTTTACTCTTGTTAAAACGTAAAAGTTTGCTGGTAAAGTACCCCTTCCCCTTAACTGATCTTCACCAAAATCTAAAGGCCTTGAGTCCTCTACAATTCACTGACGTATGCAAAAAATTATTTGATTCTGTTTGAATTTGCGGCAGTTACCGTTTGCCATAGAAAATAGGCTTGATAAAAAACGTTGCAGGTAAACTACCCCTTCCCCTCAACCGATCTTCACCAAAAACAATAGGTCTTGAGTACTCTATAAATCAGGGCTGTATGCAGAAAATTATTTGATTCTGTTTGAATTTACGGCTGTTATCGTTTGCCATATAAAATACCCTTGTTAAAAAAACGTTGTAGGTAAACTACCCCTTTCCCTTAACCGATCTTCACCAAAATCAATAGGTCTTGAGAACTCTACAATTCAGGGCTGTATGCGAAACATTATTTGATTCTGTTTGAATTTGCGGCTGTTATCGTTTGCCAAACAAAAAAATTTCCCTTGATAAAAAAAACCGTTGCAGGTAAACTACCCCTTCCCCTCAACCGATCTTTACCAAAAACAATGTGTCGCGAGTACTCTACAAATCAGGGCTGTATGCAAAAAATTATTTGATTCTGTTTGAATTTGCGGCAGTTATCGTTTGCCATAGAAAATACGCTTGATAAAAAACGTTGCAGGTAAACTTCCCCTTTCCCTCAACCGATCTTCACCAAAAACAAAAGGTCTTGAGTACTCTACAAATCAGGGCTGTATGCAGAAAATTATTTGATTCTGTGTGAATGTGCGGCTGTTATCGTTTGCCATATAAAATACCCTTGTTAAAAAAACGTTGTAGGTAAACTACCCCTTTCCCTTAACCGATCTTCACCAAAAACAATAGGTCTTGAGAACTCTACAATTTAGGGCTGTATGCAAATAATCTTTTGATTCTGTTTGAATTTGCGGCTGTTATCATTTGCCATAGGAAATACCCTTGTTAAAACATAAAACGTTACTGGTAAACTACCCCTTTCCCTTAACCGATCTTCACCAAAAACAATAGGTCTTGAGAACTCTACTATTCAGGGCTGTATGTGAAACATTATTTGATTCTGTGTGAATTTGCGGCTGTTATCGTTTGCCAAAAAAAAAATTTCCCTTGATAAAAAATAACCGTTGCAGGTAAACTACCCCTTTCCCTCAACCGATCTTCACCAAGAACAACAGGTCGCGAGTCCTCTACAAATCAGGGCGGTATGCAAAAAATTATTTGATTCTGTTTGAATTTGCGGCAGTTATCGTTTGCCATAGAAAAAAAATCTACAGACACACACACAGACAGACACACACACAGACACACACACAGACAGACACTTTTCGGAAAACGACTTTTTTTCATGTTTTGAGTGTAGTAGAATCAGAATCTGCAATAATCTCGAACACGATTTTTTTTGCCATCACCATACTTCCATTCCTTAAGGAATATGGAAGTAAAATTAGAAAATAATGATAATAAATTCACCAAGTTTATAATTCTGAATTAAATAATTCTGATTATAATTTTATCAGAATTAAAGTTATGTCATTTTAGGGTTTAGAGTTTTCGTTACACAAGACTTGCCTAACGAAACGGATAGACACGTAATGAGTTTCAAACAAGTTGTAAAATGAACAGACTGTGATAATTAATGGGTTTAAAGAATTAGTGTGCTTTCGCACGGCCCCATGTGTGTAACGGATTTATTTCGACTGAAGACGCCTTCCCGGGCTCACTTGCCATAGACTACTCTTCTGTCTTCTCAGGTATTCTGATGTAAGTTTGTGTCTTCCGTAGCGTCGTCCAGGTTATTTCTCCAAGTACGCATATGCCTGCCATAATTTGCGTGATGCAGTGAGATTTATTGTTAAATGTATTTTAGCCATCTCACGTCAGGATTTCGGTTAACACGACCAAGATGTACTGCCTAACGTCTTTTAGCTTATTCAGTTATGGCCTACTCTACTGCCATCTCTCGTCTTCTTACAGAGTTTCTTCTTTTGTCCAGACGCAAGATTTCAAAATTTCTCTGCTAGACGTTACAATAAATGATTCTGATATTCTTTTGACATGTCCCAAAACTTAAGGCATCATAGTTTTACGCGGTCGAAGAACTGTATGATGCTTTACGCAACTTTGTTTTAGTGGCTTTTCTGGTCACTCTTCTTCCACAAGAATCTGTTTAATATCCGAATAGACTTCCTTCCCTTATAAACGTCTTCTCGAATGTCATTCCTGCTCCATCTTAATCTTTCACGGTTGGAGTCAACATTGTTAAAGTTATAAAGTTATTATTATTAGCCGAGCTGTTAGGCCATGGTCGACTGTTGTTGGGGACAAACGTTTCGGTCCCACCGCGGAAGGCCATCTTCAGTGTCAAGAAAGTCATTACCTCGGAGTCTCTACCTCAGTACAGGGTGAGTTGCCGAACACCTTTCAAACACTCTTTTGTCAATGAAGATGGCTCCCTAGGGAGGCGCCGAAACGTCTGTCCACGAGAACAGTCGACCAGGCCTAACAGCCCGAATAGTAATAAGAATTCTAACAATGTTTATTCCTGCTTTTTGAGAAGGTGTTGTACATAAGTCCATCTTTATTCAGCTTTAGGAAAATGTGCTATTACATTTATAGCAGACTTCACAGACTATCACGTAAAACTGATGCATATTTTTTACAAGCTGCAATTTTAAATTGTGTCTAGCACTTGGTAAAAAGAGTCGCCTAACAGCGTTAGCGGCTAATAGAAAGCGACAAGAAGTAATATAAGTACTACTGAGCAAAAATAAATACCTCATCCGTACACCATATCTTAAATTTATGTTTTCTTGGACGGATCTATACCATATATACTGTAATTGAAACGATTAATTTAAGATACCGTAGACGAAGTGATAACAATACCTGGTATGATAATGTAGCATTAGCTTTACCTACCCTGATAACAACTGCAGAAGTTTATTCTCAACTTCAGGCAGTTGCAGATATAGTTCTTACTGACAATGACACTCTTTTCTATCAATTGGGAACACCAGCGACAAAATCGTTACTGATATAACACATATCATTTATTAACCAACTCTTTAATTTAGATTCTATGGGAACTTAGACAGTTCTAAATATAGCTATTTCTGTAGTAAATAGTCAAGATAGGAGGAGCTGGCTTACTGTAATATTTACTGCTGAGGGAAGTGTACGTGTGTACGTGTGCACGTGCGCGCGTGCAGTGTTAGCTGTAGCGCGTTGCGCGGCACGCACGGCGTTTCGTATAATTTAATATTTTATCAGCAACACGAATGGCGACCCTTCCTTGCCAGGCTGACACGCTTTCATCAACTAAACTTTCACAGAGTGTAGTTACAATAACATTGAATTTTACATGGCCAGTAGAGGTAACACAACCTTTGATGACATTAATTTGTAACAAATTTAAAACCGTTATTATGATCACCTCCACATATGATGATGCAACCCTCCTCAGTGACGTGTGCGGTAGGCTCAACAGTTTAACAAGATGTGTGCTAAACATTCATTGGCAACCTCTGATTCCTAATCTCCAGCAATTTCTATCAAACCACTAATTTTCTCCTAGAACTACTTCTCTCATTTCGGTTTTCTTTCTGTTGTAGTTCCCCCAGTATCTTTGTTCTCACCTTGCTCATGCAGATGTGTTGAGTAGAATCAGTTTTTGTAAACGTTGTTCCATCCTTCTTTTACACGATCCATATCACAGGATCTGCCTAGTTATTACATCGTCGGTTAGGTTTTGGGTTGAAGTCTCAAAACGTTTATTTTGCTGCATTCAAACGTTCTTTCGTTCACACTTTTATTGTTCATATCTCAAAGCTGTCACTTGTGATTCTTCTTTTATTTTTCCATGTATATTTCTTCTTTTTTAACGTATTTTATATTTGTATATATTCCCATTTTCATATTTTTATCTGTAGGATTGTATTTAGCGAATTTATTGTGTTTTTCCCTTTTCCATTCCTTTCTCTTTACACAGATTTTTGCTTCCAAGTTTTTACTATTCAATTACTTTCTTTTTATAAAACTAATAATTTTTTCTCTTTATTGTCAAAAATAGGAAATTGATGAATAGGTTTTAACGAATATACTGTAAGAACTAACAAAAAACGTAATTACGGCAAAGGTTTTTTTGATAAGGTATGCTTACGTCTGTTTTACTATTAAGTTGCGAAGTAATAAACTTGAGTAAAAACATCGTACTCCTCATCCTACAATCGTTTATCACTGCCTTTGTGATCTCACAAATAAGTACGATCACCATTCTTCTGGACCTATATCTCCCTTTCTTCTGGTTCTATAGTTGACTATTTTCTTAAGAATTCCCTCCTCTCACGGTCAAGTGACATATTGATTCTACCTTTCTTTAAAAGCAATCACCTTTCTCAATTTCTCACGTTTTTTGTGGCATATTTACTTATGTCATCTCGCTAATGTCATCTCCTATCAAAACGATTTCAGTCCAGGCCTGCATACTACACAGAAACCTTTCCTGTTGCTTGCATTTTATTACAATTGCCTTTACCGCTGTTTTACAAATAGACGACAGAGCTAGTGGTCTCAGTTTAAAATTTTAATTTTTGTGTCCTTTCCTATCCTATTATCCAACCGTATGGTATGTGTCGACAGTATCACGTACTGCCTGGCATATGTGTTTTGTTAACTACATAATTCCAATAGTTATATCACATATTTTGTCGCAAGGATAATTAATGTACTGTGTAACGGTACTTTTTTTGTCTGAAAAGCATGGATAACACCGTTGCCAATTTAGCATGATAAGTATCAGAAGTGAAATAGAAGGTGTATCTTACAAGAAACACTTACTCTCTTCTTCTTCTTCTTCTTCTTCTTCTTCTTCTTCTTCTTCTTCTTCTTCTTCTTCTTCTTCTTCTTCTTCTTCTTCTTCTTCTTCTTCTTCTTCTTCTTCTTCTTCTTCTTCCTTCTTCTTCTTCTTCTTCTTCTTCTTCTTCTTCTTCTTCTTCTTCTTCTGCTCCTCCTCCTTTTTCATTTTCTTCTTCTTCTTCTTCTTCTTCTGCTCCTCCTCCTCCTCCTTTTTCATTTTCTTCTTTTTCTACTTCTTCTTCTTCTTCTTCTTCTTCTTCTTCTTTTACTCCTTCTCATCCTTTCCTATCATAGCCCGTGTACTTTTATGGCTTCTGTATATTATAGTATTATCCATGTCTCATTTGGTGTCCGCAAGCTTCGATTGTCCGTTGGTCTGCATTTATAAGCCTGCTTCGCTACTCTGCTGTTTTCCGTTCTGCCTAAGAGATCCAATTTCCTATGTCTGGGTTCTTTAGTTGTTTTGATTATTGATAGTAGGCCTACACTTAACTTTTCCAATCTAATCAGTTCTTTAGTTCTCGTCTAATTTGAATTTTTATGTCCCATGTCTCTATAAGCGTAGTTACTCTTATTCAAAGTGAGTAGATTTTGTGCTTTTATTCATAAAGTTTTTTGTATTTTATAACTAAAATTATTTTTTTTTACTCTATAAGATAGTTATACGTACATAAAGGCTTACATACAGTTTGTGATTTCAAAAAATAATTCTTAGTCCAATATTAAAATCTTATGGTCAAACTGCAAAAACAAAACCTTTCTGAACGTTAATTGGCAATACAAAATATTTTCAACTATTAACATGGTACGTTTCTAGTACTTTCAAACAGTATTGTGTACTAAGTACGTAATCTACCCTGAATGAAATGATGTATTAACTTTTGATAAAATAAATGTTAGAGAAATGAGAAATATTATTTTATAAATTTTGTAATATATAAACAGTTTATTAAAGTTTGTAATTTTGTGTGTGAGCTCACAGAGAAAGTGAGAGAGAGAAAGAGAGGGAGAGAGAGAGAGAGAGAGAGAGAGAGAGAGAGAGAGTGAGAGAGAGAGTTTGGTATATAAAAATACACAAAATCTAATCAACACTCAAGTTTTCTGTCAACAACAGATTAACAAAAGAAATTTGTTTAGCTTTGTTTACTCTTTCTTAAAACTGGGGTTCTTAAGACTGGTTTAAGACCGTAGTTGAGGTAAATAAAAACCTGTTTGTCAATGTGCCCCACAAACGGGTACAGTCTTATACTACGTTATCATTCGTTGTTTACAAATGTAAGCATTGGATGAGTACAAGCGTTTCATTTTTAAGAAGACTGTTGTGACAAAAAGGCAGCCACTTACTATATAGTAGAATAAAAATCAAATGGTAAAGTAACATGAATTTTTTAAATTAATAATCACTATATGGTATGTATAGTAGAGTGATAGAAAGCAGCCGTAGATATGGTCTATACATCAATGTTAATATAAAGATGCTAATGATTGTATCTAAGAACAAGTTCACAAACTACGCCCTTAATATAAACCAAAGGCCAGTTGAGCGTGTAAGCAAATTTACATATGTTGGTACTATAGTCAATGAACAACGGGACCACTCTCAAGAAATAGAGAGCAGAATTGAAAGGCAAGAATTTCTAGTTCTGTACACTAGAATGAGCAGTTTATTTAAAAGTTACGATTTAACAATACACACAAAGAGGAGACTTCTACGCTGCTACGTATTCTCGGTCTTAGAATACGGTGTAGAATCTTGGAGTTTGACATAAGACATAACTAAAAAAAGATTCGATATTTGGAATCTTTTTACCGTAGAGTACTGAGGATTTCATGGACAGCACGCGTATAACTAATGTTGAAGTTCTTAGAAAGTTGGAGGAAGATAGGGAAGTTATTAACACAGTGAAGACAAGAAAGCTTCAGTATCCGGGACATCTCATGAGAAATGAACAGAGATTTTACTTATTGCAGTCCATACTACAGGGAAAAGCACTTTAAAAGAGTGGATTTGGGCGACCTAGAATATCATGGCGGAGAAATTTAAGGACCTTGTTTGACGTGAATACAACTGACTTATTCCGTGCAGCAGTGCATAAAGTTAAAATAGTCTGTATGATATCCAACATCTTAAACGGATAGGAGCTATCAGTAGAAGAAGATATGTTATGTACAGAAAACACTAACTTATTTATGAAATAGTAAATCGCAAGGACACGTAACACTTCACTCCTAGCACTTGGCTTTACTGTCAGTAACTGGATAGGGTATGTTATGTAATGAAAGGAGTTTTATAGAAGCCTGTACGACTTACTGTTACTGTATGTAAAATTCGTCTCATTAAATTTATGCAAAGGATAATTAGGTCTAATTGGGTTTTAGATTATTTGGGATACAGTTACACCGCTTATTAAATACAAATGTACATAATTGTCATTCAATTGAGTGACGTCACAGCTCCAAAAAACACAAACGGGGTATCTGGTTGTATTGGTAGAATATTAGTTATCATGCTGTAATATTTAGTATAGCTATATCCCTTATCCTTTACGTAATAAACTTCTCTTCAGTCAGATGTACGGCAATTTTGCAGAAGTAGTTCAAAATACAAAGTAGAGTCTGTAGGAAAAAATAAGTCTTCAAGGAAAAGTATATAATTCAGGGAATAAAAAAAAGAGACTGTGAGTACTAAGAAGGAATGCAAATGACTAACGGCAACAATGCAAGATTGTCGTGAGAGGGCGGATGGCTCTCCAATCGATAGCAGCGTGCAAAACCCAACGCGTGACACTCTAAATTACATCGGGGACGAGTTGAACAGAAACATTCCCCGCGCTGTCTCGCGAGACACCCGTGACACTGAATATGTGTGTCTATGTGTGTGTTATGCTCTTGCGAGAAATGTTAAGTACACAGACAACACAGAAGTTAAGTGTCACATTTTATGTCGGGTGTCATTTTCAACTTACTTGTATATGGACACACAGGTACCAGCGCATGTCTCTTGTTGCAAAAAAAAATAAAGGTATTCTATGAAAAATTCTCGTTATGTGTATACTCATGAGTTAACCCAGAGTTTCATAATTTCGCGTGTTATTCGTCTTTTTTTTCTGTTTCTTTAAAATCTATAAATAATCAGCAATATATACACATATATACTACAAAAGAAACCATAAAATTCGTTGTCACACAGGCGTCAGAATATGTTATGACTTTTATGGAAAGATGCGTACTTCTTCTAATTTGCCACCTTCTACTCCCCCTCCTCCATCTCCTCCTCTTCCTTCTTCTTCTTCTTCTTCTTCTTCTTCTTCTTCTTCTTCTTCTTCTTCTTCTTCTTCTTCTTCTTCTTCTTCTTCTTCTTCTTCTTCTTCTTCTTCTTCTTCTTCTTCTTCTTCTTCTCCTCCTCCTCCTTCGTCTTCTCCTCCTCCTCCTCCTCCTCCACCTCCTCCTCCGCCTCCTCCTAATAATAATAATAATAATATATTTTAATATTTTTATTATTAACTCCGAAGTAATGAATTACGCTGGATGTACACACATTTCTCACCTCGCTGAACACCAGGACTAGGCGACCATCGCAAAACTTACCACCCAACATTTACTAAAAGCACACTGGAAATTCAAAAATATTTAAAAATTAATCGAATCACCTCAACACCTTGAAAATACTGACTTTTCAAAGTTTCAAACGTAGAGGGGGTCTTACAGTAAGATAAAGGTGTACTGTAAGTATTAGGTATAGTATATCTGTAATGTGCCACCAGAAATTTGTCTAACTGGAAGTGGAATTTTCCAAATACGGGGCCTACACCCCTCAAGCAAACAATTATTAAGCAAACAATTAGCGAGAAGCGTCTTTAACGACACTATAAATGCGAGAAGGCGGTGCCAATTAAAAAGAAGCGTTAATTATTAAAAAGCTGTGAATAGAAATGTCCGAATTATTGCTTACAGATTTACATTTAAATAAAACATATATATTAAATTTTGTATACAGAATGTATTCAAGCTAAATAAATTCAAGAATGTCGTCAGAAAAAGTATCAGATTAGGAGTTTTAGGAGAGTGTTCATTCTGTAAAACCAAAATAACTAATAAGCTCACTTAACTGCAAAAATCACTTAATATTTTGAAGGAAATGTATTTATTATTAGGTAAATTGTAGTATTAAATAATTTTTTGTTTATGAAAAAACTCCAATCTCAATATTAGTATTTTAGTAGTATTTTAGGAAATAACAATTGTAAAGCAAACAACAGTACAATAAACACCAACAATTCTAAAATATATATTTATTCAGTTAATTAAATTTATGAAAATAATGCCTAATGGCCTGGGTTTTAAGTTTATGCAAATTTTCATAGATATCTATGGTGCTATATATCTTACTTTTTTATGTTATAAACTATAAATAACACATAAGAGTACATACAATTTTTCGTAAAGACTACTTACACATTTTTTGAAAGCGATTCTTAACAACTTTTAAAGCATTGTTAAGATACAGTAATGTTTTCCAAATTATACATAACTACAGCATTAAATGTAAGTTCATTGATATTAAAATGTTAACAAAAATATTTTATCAATTTTAAACTTTAAATAAATAAATATGTGTTACTCATCACTAGCGCTTGTGTTATGTGTTGTGTAATATATATACTTCTTGAGGAAATAATTTTAGTACATTTTAAATCTACTGAAGTAATAAGTATTAGTATATGAGATGAACATATATATATATATATATATATATATATATATATATATATTGCAACGAATCACAGGATCATGATAGGCGGGGCAAGTCATATATTACACAGACAATGGACATTCATATTATATGGGTAGATGGTTAAGTTTGGTTGTTATCAATTGTATTTAGTAAGGTTAAGGGTTTAGTTTAATAAAACTGTGCATTATTATTTATGGTGATTCATGTACTGTGTTAGTGGAAATGTGCGCGCGTGCGCGAGTGGTAAACGTTTCCCGGGTGGCGCGTGAAGTATTATCGTTGTGTGGCCATTAACTGAACTTAGACATATGTATCGCTACAATCCCTATACCTGTCGGACTATTGTTTACGTTCATGTATATTATTAATATGTAGGCAGCATGCATGAGATACGAGTAGTCTGATTACCGCTATGCATGCTGTTACAAGGTAAATGCACTCTAATGCATGAAAAGTGCATGGTCACCTTTACTAACCATGTGACTTCCATCCACCAATAGAATGCTGACTGGTGGTTGGAAATTTTCTTGTGCCTGTCGTTACACAGGCAGTTCTTCTACGCCATCTACCGCGAACGGGTCGTGCACTCCTTGTACAAGAATTCTACCGCTTGCAAGGTGTTGTAAAGAATATTCGTCGTTAGTGACACGGGAAGACTCAGAACTGTGTGTGTAGTACATTTGCACACACCAGTGTTTTAACGCATTGTGCGTAAAATTACAAGCAGTTCTTCACTGCTGCTACCGCGAACGGTACATTCAATTCCTTGTACAAGACTCTACCGCTTGCAAGGATCTGTTAAGACTTTTCGGGGATAGTAATGCGTGTGACGCATAACAATTGATTTTATATCTTTACACACGATATTAATATTGTAGTATTACGTGTGTAAGAAGTGAGTGTAACTGTATCACTGTGTGAGATTTTCCGCAGTGACAGTATCATTATTGTTACGCAATAGTTCCATCAAGACGTTTCCGTGCTAGTGCAAGATTTCCTCATAGGGTGGTCTGCTGATCGCGGTAGACCTTGGTATTCGCGAGAACACTTGAAGAAGCCGGAGAGGTATAAGCTCAATATACCGTTATTAGATTTAACTCACTGTCACCTGAGGTATTACTTGGTCTTAAACTCTATACAAGTTTTGCGAGTAATAAATCCGTAGTACCGTTGTGTGTGCGAAGTGTCGGATTCATCGTGGGAATTGCAGGACATCAGCCCAGCTGTTACAGGACATCAGCCCAGCTGTTACAGGACATCAGCCCAGCTGTTATAGGACCAGCCCAGCTGTTACAGGACATCAGCCAAGCTGTTACAGGACGCCAGCCCAGCTGTAAACGTTTCTGGGAAAACGTCTGTCATTTGTAAGCCACACCTGACGAACCAACTACACCGCAAAGACCGGCCCTTCTATTCAACAACATCATCGTGGGAGTCTTCTTATGTAACGTATCACGTCTTGCGTATGAACATTATTTAACATTTTAAAAGAAAGACTCTTTATCATACATTACATTCTGTACATTTCAAATATACCATATAAACTATAACTTGTGTTTGTACAATAAATAATCTTAAACCCTCCAATATAGACTTGTAATTTGAAATACACATACTATCATATCCTATGCGCCAATAGTTTAGTAATTTGTGTTGTCGCATAGAGATATTTTGGAGCTTAGCAACGTAGGGCTCGTTAAATAGCGGTAAATTTACGCTATTACATATTTGTCTATGAATATAAAATTTGTTGGAAAAATCCGACGTATAAATTTAATTAACGTGATAATTGTATGTGTATTGTTCATATGAAAAGCTGAGGATATAATTTTTCAATTGTGCATATTCTCTTGTATATCGTATATGAACAGATTTTATCAGTATATTGGAGGTTGATTATTAGTTGTTGTATGTTAGATAAGGTATTTACATGTTGATATTTTGAACTGCTTTTTCTGTATGCATATAAACTGGTTACCATATGTTCTAATCTGGTCGTAATAATAATAACTTTCTTTGCTTATAAATCAGTGAATTTAAATTTACTAAATTTTAAATTAAATTTTAATCATTATGGCGGATACTGCAGAAATCAAGAATCTTTTAGCTGCCGTATTAGCGAAGTGGGGAACCATGTCCGAAGAAATGAAAGCCGATAAAGAGGAAAATAAAGCCCGTCAAGAGGAGGTGCAAATGAGTATACAGAGGTTTTCAGCAGAAGCCGAGAAAAGAAGTGCGGAAGCCGAGAAAAGCAGTAAATTGATCCACGACGAAAACGAGAAATCATACGTGGCCATACAGGAGCAATCCAAACAAAGCAAACAAATGGTAGAAGCGGCAGAAAAGCATATTAGCGAGACCGTGGAAACTATGAAGGCCAATATAGAGGCAAATTTGGAAGTCAATAAGTCACGACTTAGTGAATATGAAGCGAAACTGTCTGGTACGGCAGAACAAGTAGTGCAACACATATCTACGATAAATGAATTAATGGCCGAACGTGACCTGCGGATTCAAAAACTACAACAGCAAGTGTCACGATTACAAAATACCTCGTCACCACTAAACTGTACCCCGTATGTATATAAGACTTTAAATGACGTCAGCTCACAGCAAAATTTTTATGAACGGGAGAATAAAATTTTTCAGTATCAAACTCAAACCAAGCACACACAGTCACCAAAACAATATAAAATACCTAATAGAATTACCAATCGGAAATGGTGTAAACATAATGGGATGAATGAAGTTTTAAAAGCCCGTTATAAATATAAAAAGCAGTTCAATAAATCAAATGTGAAAGATGTTAATTATAAGAAAAAATTTGTAGTGTCCGGCCTATATCCTGCCGTAATTAGAGATAGTTTAATTTGCAATAACCATAGTAAGGAAAATGAGAAAGGTATTAGCGTTGAAAATGACACTGACCTAATTGTCAACGCGAAAATTAACGGATGTGTCGGCGAAGTTTTATTTGACAGCGGCGCAGAAATTTCGTTAATGGATGAGCGATTCCTAGAGAGGCACAGGAAACATTTAAAAAAAATCCCGATTCTGCCAGCAGCCCACAAAATCATAAAATCAGCGACGGGTGAATCTCAGAGGGTTGACCGTCAAGCTATGATAACAGTATCCATTCAGGGAATGGAAATAGAGGTCACAGTGCTTATGGTCAAGAAACTCGTGTATAATGTTATTTTGGGAGTGGACACATTAAATAAACTGCACGCGACCATTGATTTTTCAAATAAAATACTAAAATGTACAGTAAATAATAGTAAACACAATATCAGGTTAGGACGCAGGAGGGGTAAGACGGGGTCTGATTGTGAACCTATTACTATAACTCGCCCAGCGGTTCAACTTGCCGATAAGATAACACATAATCTGCGGACTCACAGCAGGCAGATAACGAGCAATGAGCAAGATAAGCTGCAAAGTATGCTTGATAAATTTGAATCTGTGTTTTCCAAAAATCCTACCGTCACGAATGTTTATGAACACAGTATTCAGGTCACGGATGAAAATAAATTTGTACGGAAGACGTACCCCATCCCCCTTCACTATCAACAACAGGTTGATGCCGAAGTTAAGAGTATGCTTCAGAATGGTGTGATTGAACGAACTGATAGCAATTTTTTAAATCCTATGGTTGTTGTTAAAAAGAAAAATAACGACATTCGATTATGTCTCGACATGAGAAATCTAAATTCTATTACAAAAAAATGCTACGACTGTGCTCCGAATGCGGAGAACTTATTCATAAAATGTCAAGGGGTTAAATACATGTCTCGCCTTGATCTCAAAAGTGGATTCTGGCAGATTCCCCTTGCCAAGGAGTCGAGAAGATACACAGCATTTCTATATCGAAATAAATGCTATCAGTTTAAAGTAGTTCCATTTGGTTTGGTTACCAGTTTAGCGGCCATGGTCAGATGTTTGGAGTTAGCTCTGGGACCCGAGGTGGAGGACTTCGTCAGCATATTTGTTGATGATATTTTGGTCATATCCAAATCATTTGAAGAACATCTTGAACATCTCAAGATTGTATTTCAGAAATTGCAAGCCGCTAACCTGACTCTCAATCTTGAAAAGTGTGAATTCGGGAAATCGCAAATTAAATTTTTGGGTCATATTATCTCAGCGGAAGGTATAACAACGGACCCGGAAAAAATACATGCGATCATGGAGTTCCCGAAACCCACAAAACCCAGGGATATCAGAGCGTTCCTCGGATTGACTGGTTACTTCAGACATTTTAATCCAGAATATTCTGGGACAATTGAGCCGTTGTTAGAACTACTTCGTAAGAGTAATAAATGGAGATGGGAGGAGCGTCATCAGCATGCTTTCGACGCGACTAAAAATTTGTATAGTAGAAACCTGCACGTGTTCCATCCTGAGAAAAGGGGCACATATGTCCTGAATTGCGATGCTTCTGATTATGCCATTGGGGGGGTACTCTACCAACGGAATGAGAAGGGCGAAAACAAAATAATTGCGCACAGTAGTAGGTCACTAAAAGGGGCCGAACGTAACTATTTCACATCGGAGAAAGAAATATTGGCTATTGTGTACTGCATTAGTAAATTTCGTTATTACCTGGTTGGACAACACTTCGAAATCCTTTCGGACAACCAGGCCTTATCGTTCATGTTGCGCTGCAAGTTAGCGAACGCTCGCATATCCCGTTGGATCATGGCCATCCAAGAGTACGACTTTACCATTAAGTACTGTAAGGCAAGCGAGAACCAAGCAGCTGACACGTTAAGCCGATACCCTCCAATGGTGGAAGAACGTCATGCGTCTAATAACCAGGAGGTTCAAATTCTAGCTGTCAAATATAAATTAGAAGACAGGCTCAAAAATAAGCTAAGAAATATTGGTATGGAACAGCAGCGTGACACAAAGTTGAAGCGGATATGTGACGCTATCCGGATACAAGAAAACCCTAAGTACAGAATATATAAAGACGTAGTGTATAAAATTATCAATGGCGGATGGAAGATTATGGTACCGGACGCCATGGTGGAAGACCTCACCTGGATGTGTCATGAGAGTCTGGCTCATGCGGGGCCTTATAAATGTTACCTGGCAATGCGGGAGGATTTTGTGTGGCTAAATATGACCAGGAAAATAAAGGCCATACTCCGCTCATGCCACATCTGCCAAACAGCGAAATATCCGAACCAACATACACAGGTTGAAATGGGTAACATTGTCGTCCGTAATAAAAATGACCTTGTATGCATTGATTTTTTGGGTCCACTTCCTCGGGCGGCACGTGGAATGAAGAACCTGGTGGTTGTTACGGATGCCTTTACCAAACATGTTAGCCTATATGCTATTGGTAGACCTACTACGTCGGCTGTCATAAACATTATGCTAAATAAATACATGCCGAAAAATGGTCCCGTAAGGAAGATACTCTCAGATCAAGGTAAGCAATTTACGAACACCAAGTGGCACTCCGAGCTTGGGAAACACGGGGTCCAGACGGTCTTGACAGCGATCCGGAGACCGCAAGGTAACTTGGCCGAGCGGGTCAACAAGGAGTTGGGACGGTTGTTCCGTACGTACTGTAATACTAACCAGAGTAAGTGGCCGGAATTCCTAGAATTTTTTGAGTATGCCATAAATGGAAATTATAATTCTACTACTGGGTATACTCCGAATGAACTCCAAACCGGAGAAATGCCAGGCCGGGTCTGGGGTAAACACATTGAAAGGATAGCGACGCATAATATGCCTATACCAGTTGAGATAAAGAAAATCGAAGCTAGAAGACGCATTAAAAAGTGCGCCGAGGAGCGCACGGAAAAATTTAATGCGGAACATAAACTAGTCAAGTTCAAGACTGGAGAGAGTGTGCTTTTACGAGCATTAAATGTTGGAAGAAGGGAGGACAACACAGCCGCGAAGTTTTTTAGGTTGTATAATGGTCCGTATACCCTGTCGGAGCAAGTTGGGAAAAATACTTTTATCTTAACCAACCCAAATACCAACCGTGCGATTGGTAAATTCCATGCGTCCTCATTGAGGAAGTATTATACAAAGGATCCGTAAACTCAGAAATAAATGTCAGGATATAGGGGTAAGAATGTGTAGTGATTTAAATATGTCAATTCAGGTTTAAATGTTGTATGTAAGTTGGCTCTGTGAATGAACAATAATCTAGTTTTGATAAGGAATGTTGTCTGTGTACGCTATGACCCTGCATTAGATGTCGTTATCTGTGTGTCAAGAACATGTGTGTTTGTTTTGGTTTGAAGGTTACCACGTGTCTTTTGATTTGATGCTTCTGTCAAAGTGACAGTTGGAAATGTTAGTATTAATTGAGGATGTTTATTTGATTTAGTTTGAGGGTATTATTATTATTTCAGTATTAGGAAGTTGTTTTGGTTATATTGAAAAAAAAAAATTTTTTATTTTGTTGTTAGTTAACTAAAGAAAAAAAATAATTTTTTTTTTTATGCGGGAGGGAGTTAATCCTGCAACGAATCACAGGATCATGATAGGCGGGGCAAGTCATATATTACACAGACAATGGACATTCATATTATATGGGTAGATGGTTAAGTTTGGTTGTTATCAATTGTATTTAGTAAGGTTAAGGGTTTAGTTTAATAAAACTGTGCATTATTATTTATGGTGATTCATGTACTGTGTTAGTGGAAATGTGCGCGCGTGCGCGAGTGGTAAACGTTTCCCGGGTGGCGCGTGAAGTATTATCGTTGTGTGGCCATTAACTGAACTTAGACATATGTATCGCTACAATCCCTATACCTGTCGGACTATTGTTTACGTTCATGTATATTATTAATATGTAGGCAGCATGCATGAGATACGAGTAGTCTGATTACCGCTATGCATGCTGTTACAAGGTAAATGCACTCTAATGCATGAAAAGTGCATGGTCACCTTTACTAACCATGTGACTTCCATCCACCAATAGAATGCTGACTGGTGGTTGGAAATTTTCTTGTGCCTGTCGTTACACAGGCAGTTCTTCTACGCCATCTACCGCGAACGGGTCGTGCACTCCTTGTACAAGAATTCTACCGCTTGCAAGGTGTTGTAAAGAATATTCGTCGTTAGTGACACGGGAAGACTCAGAACTGTGTGTGTAGTACATTTGCACACACCAGTGTTTTAACGCATTGTGCGTAAAATTACAAGCAGTTCTTCACTGCTGCTACCGCGAACGGTACATTCAATTCCTTGTACAAGACTCTACCGCTTGCAAGGATCTGTTAAGACTTTTCGGGGATAGTAATGCGTGTGACGCATAACAATTGATTTTATATCTTTACACACGATATTAATATTGTAGTATTACGTGTGTAAGAAGTGAGTGTAACTGTATCACTGTGTGAGATTTTCCGCAGTGACAGTATCATTATTGTTACGCAATAGTTCCATCAAGACGTTTCCGTGCTAGTGCAAGATTTCCTCATAGGGTGGTCTGCTGATCGCGGTAGACCTTGGTATTCGCGAGAACACTTGAAGAAGCCGGAGAGGTATAAGCTCAATATACCGTTATTAGATTTAACTCACTGTCACCTGAGGTATTACTTGGTCTTAAACTCTATACAAGTTTTGCGAGTAATAAATCCGTAGTACCGTTGTGTGTGCGAAGTGTCGGATTCATCGTGGGAATTGCAGGACATCAGCCCAGCTGTTACAGGACATCAGCCCAGCTGTTACAGGACATCAGCCCAGCTGTTATAGGACCAGCCCAGCTGTTACAGGACATCAGCCAAGCTGTTACAGGACGCCAGCCCAGCTGTAAACGTTTCTGGGAAAACGTCTGTCATTTGTAAGCCACACCTGACGAACCAACAACACCGCAAAGACCGGCCCTTCTATTCAACAACATCATCGTGGGAGTCTTCTTATGTAACGTATCACGTCTTGCGTATGAACATTATTTAACATTTTAAAAGAAAGACTCTTTATCATACATTACATTCTGTACATTTCAAATATACCATATAAACTATAACTTGTGTTTGTACAATAAATAATCTTAAACCCTCCAATATAGACTTGTAATTTGAAATACACATACTATCATATCCTATGCGCCAATAGTTTAGTAATTTGTGTTGTCGCAATATATATATATATATATAGTATATTACAAAAGGTATCACGTAATAATAGTGGTACTAATATTCGTAATATTAATAATATTTCCAGTAATAATCATAATAACTATTATAATTTTATTACGTTTCATCCAGCTACGAAACACGTTATTTTTATTGTTTTCTTCCTTGGGTTTAAATTTATCCGGTTTTCCTACCTTCATTTCCGGTGCTCTTAATTTCATACCTCAGTCCACGTCTTGCCTGTTTTCATCTTGAGCTTTTCTGGGAATCCCTCGTGATAGTCACGTTCTTGGACATCATTCCACGTTATTCTCACCTCTTGCAGATCCCCTTTCACCTCTTCGTTTCCTTACTTAAAAAGGAACGGTATACTCCCTGGGTTTATTCTATTAATGTGACAATAGAAGGCAAGCCTTATTTTCCGTACAGTGGCTTTTCCAAACGTGTGTATAGCTCGTGGTTGTACCGTCTTCTGCACATACCGTCTTTTCCAACTATCCTGTGAATTTATTCAGGATCAGTTTCCCGGTCAGATATGTTCTATTCACTGCAAGGCACTCAGCTGCGTACAGGGACTTCCATCAAATGACTATGCGATAAGAATAATTATTATCATTATTATTTTAGAAATCATTATTATTCTTTTAATAAGTAGTAAATATAAATTTTTATATATTTTGCGTAATATAATATTAAATGACAGTAAAAATAACAAATTACTTAAAATTTTGTATTAATAATAACATCATAAAGTTTCTGAAAATTTTCTCTACGTTAATTGAATATTTTAAACGGAAAATTTAGTTAAAAATGTTAATACCTATTAAGTAAATAATGCTTTGAAATAATAAGTTAAAGAATGCAGTATTAAAAGAACCATGTTTTCTCAGTCTCGAAGTGTTACAGAGTGGTATCAGAAACCATATAACTTAAACAAATATGAATTGCAAAAGGAGATTTGTATTACACAAGGCAATTTCTGATATAAATTCAGCAAGCTCTAGCATTGCATAATTCCTGGTTATAAGACACATCGTTTTCCAACGATAAGTAGAGAGTATCCTAATAGTGTAGAGAGAGAGAGAGAGAGAGAGAGAGAGAGAGAGAGAGAGAGAGAGAGAGAGAGAGAGCGAGAGAGAGAGAGAGAGAGCGAGTGAGAGAGAGAGGTAAAATTTGATATGTCCTTCCTGTTGGCAGTGCTTGTTTACCTCAGCCTCTGGTTTGCTCACTCGTAGTTAATCGTTCATTTCAATTAAGTTGTTTTCTAATAGTAGTCATTTGGTGCTACTTGGAAAACGTACCGCGCCCCAGCAATTTGCGGCTTACAATTTCCCGTTGTATAACTTCGCTACTAATGACTTATTCGTAACTGTCACTATAGTTTTGGATGTAGTTTTACCTTTCTTCTGTAATACTTGCAGTGTTCCCACTTAATCACACACACACACACACACACACGCACACACACACACACACACACAGTGAAGATATGTCCTCTAGTGGTCTATTTTTGTGAAGATTCAACTGTACATTTATCTGTTTGTCTGACTCAAATGTTTAGTATATATTGGACAATGTGTTTTGCTACTTTACCTTAAACTTAATTATAAGACCTGGTTGTTGGAGAAAATTAAGAATTAAAAATAAAAACAATGTTTTACGTTTATAAGTTTTCTTGTCTTCCTAAGTAGATTTTATATTGCGTACGCTATTAAAAGTAAACTTTTGTACTGAGCATTTCCATTACAATTTAATTACCGAGTTTGCCTTACTTTATGGGTAATATTACAAAAAAATTATGACGCATAGAAGCATAGAAAGTTTTAGATCCATGCTTTTTGGTATCCAGGCCACTTATAGAATATAAATAGTAAAACAGTTTTACCTTTATCTTTTTCGTCTGGTGGCCTTTATCCTTTACGAAACTCTACGCGTTTAGGGACATATGTCCCATAATCAGGAATATCCCTTGGCGAAGTTCGTCAATAGTTAAAATATTAAAAACAACTTTTTATACAACTTTACACATCACAATAAATATAAATATAAACACAAAAACACATAAAACCCCCCAAAACCTGAGAACACTCGCGTTATCGCTGGTGAGCAGTCGACTACAGTAATTCGTGGTGCGCACCAGCGATATCGCGTGTGTTCTCACCTTTTGGGGGTTTTATGTGTTTCTTGTGTTTATATTTATATTTATTGTGATGTGCAAAGTTGTATAAAAAGTTGTTTTTACTATTTTAGCTATTGACGAACTTCACCAAGGGATATTCCTGATGATGGGACATATGTCCCGAAACGTGTAGAGTTTCGTAAAGGATAAAGGCCAGCAGGCGGAAAAGAAAAAGGTAAAACTGTTTTACTATTTATATAAGGAAAGTTTCCTTAAAAATTAAAAAAGTTAAAACAAGTAAAACCGCATTAAAACCATACATCTTATATTTCTGGATTATCAATTTTGAATTTTGAAAATTTTAAAGGAAAAGGTTTAATTTTTATCCGTGGTTTGACATGGCTAGTGAAGGGACATTTAATTATTCTTAGTGTAATTGTAATTTTGATACAATCCAGTGTTCAATGATATCATGTTTATAGTTTTGAGTGAACTGAAATCGACAATTAAAACATTAGTGGTCCCTTAGTAATCTAATGAGATTTACACCACTGAGCGTTGCATTAATAGAAATTTTATATTTTAATTGGACGCAACAATAACATAGACTATATTTAAACGTTTGGTAAGCCTGATTTACCTGATTGACTTGTCTTTAAATTACTTTTATATGAAAATAATTTGGAAATCAATCTTCTCTGCTGTTTAACCCAAAACCGTACGAATTTATATTGTTACGACATCGTACTCTACTGATCGTCATACGGTACAGTGGAATGCAAAATACAAGAGACCAATGAAATCATTAATAAACAGTTTTAATTATCAACCATATCAATCAAGAAGTTTATCAACAAGATTATTCTCGTACAACAATTTATGTTAATCTGTCTACACAAATAATAATGTCAACTATAAAGAATGTCGTCACTGTAATCACTTTTCACTAATACACCACTTGCGACGCACTGTATAAATCGCCCGACATAACACTCGAACCTCACTTGAATAAATCGCCACTAAAACTGAAACTAATCGTCGCTGAATATTTATATTTATACTCAGCTGAGATTCCAGAATAATCCATAATACGCGTCAACTCTACTCTGTAGCGTAACTGCTTGCGGCCTTGAACACAGTGCGCCGACCGGTATGCTCCGGAATAGCCTCGTTGACGCACGTTAAGAGTCACGTACGCCCGCAACATTACAGCCGGTTCTGCTGGAATAGCCGAGAATCATGTAGGACGTTGCGTAATGGCGTAACATATCATAATGGTCACTCCTAGTTTGTTATGCTGCCAGTCACTCGTTTAACTCGTTAGTTAAAGTGAACAGTAATGCTTTGGATAAAACCTTTTATTGAGAAGAATAAAACCTTAGTACCTTGGTAAGACACCAGTGAAATTAATCGCTCATGGAACTCTGTAAACTCTTCTTTCTTACACCACCAGCGTCTACAGTCTAAAAGAACTGGTGTAGACTTATGTTGTACTGTTTTATGTAAACGGATTATTGGCCCTATATGTTTCCAGAAGTACCTTCGGCAGAGATTATCTAGACTCTTACTGTAGTTATAGAAACAAAAATGGAAGTTACTCATAGTTTGAGAAACCAGAGTTACATGGCACACAGGTAACTCGACAGGAAACCTCTGAGAGACTCCGTGGTAAAACATTTATTGGAACTGACTCTACGTAACTTAAACCTCTGCGTCTCCTCTAAACGTCCAGTAAATGGAAACAGCGATTTTATACAAAAATTATAATACACATTAATAACTACACACATTCTGAATGTACAAAACTGCAAACGTTTCTTTTGTTACAATAAATTACGTTTTAAACTCATCCAACTGTCCCTAATACACAGAATGGACATCATTACTCCTTCAACCGATTTAATTTAATATGTTAAGATTTAATTGATTACTTTTGAACTCCCTGTTTATTATTTTTTGTACGTGACCCAGTGTTTGCAAACATTCAGAATTGTCGGGAAGAGAAGAGAAAAACTTTTGTTAATAATATCTAAACTGGGGTGAAATGTTTTCCATTGCTTATGTGAATTAACAAAATTATTTTCTTATCCTACGGTTGTGGATCTCAAATAAAAGTCAATATTCATTCTGCCAGTGGATTTTACTGTCACATCTATCATTATCGACATTATCTGTTGAAGAAATTAAAAAAAATACGATTCGAAAATGTTATTTTTGGTTAAATGTAATACTGTCATCTGATTCACATCAACGGAAGCATTTACAAATCTACGGGTATACAATATGACTATCATATACAGATATCTATACTTTACTTCCATGAAAGATTTCACCTTTCCACAGAGGTCGTTTAACGTGTGGCTAGCTCGTTCGCTCGATCTATGTCGGTTTTCTTCGATATATTTTCGTGCACGCAATGACATATTTACTCTGTAGTTACATCTAAATGACGCTGAGATATACCTTCAAGAACTGATTAAAATTTCTGTAGATACAATTGAGTCTAATATTATATTCTTTTATCGTTTGAAAAAACACATTTAGTCATACATTAAGGTTCTAAAAAAAACTTGGAATACTGAGCATATCTACTTATGCTATTAAGAAAAGCGAATGTGTTCTTCTTCTTTAATTTTCCAGTATCTTCCTAAAATAACGCGATATTTTTTCTCCTTATATTTAAATGTGTTTGTCGTTCACCCAAAAGCTCTGTTTATCTGTTAATAAAAACAAAAAGTATTCATGTCTTATGCGAAAGGAATATATTATTTAGTCAAGAGTGGAATTCGGAAGAAATTACAACATTGAGACATTATCTGTATCAGCAAAAGCAACGGTTATACTCCTCTACTGTACTTGAATCGTCAAGATATTGTGGTTTTAAAATTAGTCATCAGCAATAAAATGTTCATGTTGTACCAAATCTGTTGCTTCCTATAAGGATTTTTTTGTTTGTTCTTTCCTAACATCAATCTCTCATTTCTCAAGAAAAATAATAAATCTAAGAAAGTTGGGAAATAAAACTTTTAGACGGAAATTTAAAATCAGAAGCTGTGACAAAAATAATTGGAGTAAAAGCAATAAAGTTGAAAAATTTGTCTGAAGCTCACACGTCCGTCTCAATATATTCAAAATTCCGTCTAAAACCGGGCTGTTTGGCCGTGGTCGGTTGCTATTAAATGCCAAGTCTGCAACGTTTCGATTCCCATGGGGAATCTTTCTCAGTCCGCCAAAAAGCGACAGAGAGTAAAAAATACAAAAGCGACAGATGTACGCCGAACACCTGTATCTGGTCAAAGCAACCGCTCAACTATCGGTTTTTAATCGTAATTTTGAAAATAATAAAGTTTTGTTATGTCGTCTTTTGGAAAGGCCAAAATATGTTAAAGAGGCAATTCCATGAGGCCATAGGTTAAAATTGCATGAGGCAATTCTAATGAGGACAAAAGTGGACACACTTAAAAGTTTATGTCAGGGCGGAGGTAAGAAAAGCAGTGAAGCGACGATGAAAGTGACTAGGAATACGCCTTTATTGTCTCTCTATAAATTTGACCACCTATTGTAACAGCAGGTACAAGTTATTTTCATGAACCTGTTCTTTGTTTACATGTTTAGAATGGCCTACATAAGGCATATGTTCTGTGACTCTGTCTTAGTAATAATCTGAATCAATTCACTTTGTATCCTTATTTTTTTAAATACGGATGCACAAGTTCTGCCTCATTCATAAGGGAATTTTTACGAACTTTTTGTATACCTACAATATTTATCAGTATTTGTAGAAAAATTCAAACTGGGAACTTATGAATAATGAAACTTTTACTGTTGATTATATTGCAGGTGTTCTATAATAATAAGAACCGGTCATAGCCAATAATTTTCTATTATTCAGTTAGAGCCTCATTGTTAATTATTGTAAACTTTATTATATAAGCCCAAGTATTTTCAATTTAGTAACATTTCAGGTGACACACATTCGTTCTGTAATTTCTGGCACCATGAGGTGCTATGATTTCTTTAAAACATAATCTATTCTTATCAGTAGTTGTCTACTTCACTGTTAATCTACAAGCATCATTTAAGGTAAGCTCTTTAATTATTCGTCATTTAATAATTTTCAGAAAATCTTGTTAATTTTATATAACAAAAATTTGTTAATTCTTATGAAACATTACTTAGAGAATATTATTAATTTATAATTAACAGAAGCCTAATATAACCATTTAGTTTTCATCCCTGTTTATAATTCAACAGTGTCCGGGGGTGCGTAATTCGTGATCTGAGTTAGTAACACCGGGGCCATGTAGACTGCAAATATTATAGCCTATCCGTCGCCTTTACTTCTAAATTTTTAATACTAATTACGTTTTTTTTAGTTAGACTTACACCGTGGTAATTTATACACTTCATTAATTTAGTAAATTTACTTTAGTTTTCTTTAGAAGATTTATATTTAAATTAAACTATATTTTATAGCGACTAAATGTTTGGTAGAAATTCTGAATATAAAAGCTAGTACTCTTTTACTTAACGGTGTAGTAAATTATAGTTCATTTTCTTATATAACTTGTTCGAAATACCAACACAAAATATGTTCAGGAAAATATTTAAACTATTTATTTATTTAACAATAAATTTTAAAACATCTCTGTTAATATGTTAAAATTTTTAAGTGCATGTTGTTATCGCTGTTATGTAAGTTACTGACAACACTGCGGTTATTTGATTTTAGTTTGATTTTACACAAATATATGTTAGTTCTCAACCAACAGCACAGGTCGTATTTGCCTATCCTTGTTCTATGTTGGCTGGTCATACCAATCATTTCATTGTAGTTTTCTGGTTCCTCTTGATTTTTGTCAGCCTACTTTCCAGACATACTTTCCTGCTTTCTCCTTCGGGTTTCCTTAATGGGATACCTATTTAATTTCGTATTGCTTTCTTTTTCTTTATGGGATACGTAATTGGTACAGGGTAAGTACGTAAATGACGGATATGGAAACGTATACCACATATAGGAGGGAATGAAACATCATCGCGGATAGGCCGTTTGAGTTGAAGGCGAAATACGTAAGTAGATGAAGAAAACACCAATCAGCATATTCCAAGCACTCCTACATCCAATTTATCTAATTACCCTTGATCATTAAGTTGAATGTTAGACTCAAAAATAGTTTTCTTATAGAGTCATTCAAATTAAATGGAGGGATCCTTCTTCTTCTTCTTCTTCTTCTTCTTCTTCTTCTTCTTCTTCTTCTTCTTCTTCTTCTTCTTCTTCTTCTTCTTCTTCTTCTTCTTCTTCTGCATCTCCTCCTCCTCCTCCTCCTCCTCCTCCTCCTCCTCCTCCTCCTCTTCAAGGCTTAGGTTATATACACCTGTTCCGGCACCCATCTCATCCTAGGACCAACCACGTCTCTTCTATCAATGGCTTTATAGTTCAGTGTCGCTTTCTGCAATCGATCCTTTGTGATCCATTGCAGATGATCTACTGTTGATTGAAATTGTCATTGTCTACTGTAAATTGAAATAATTTCACTAAAGTTCTTAATTTCAAGTTTTGCTCTGATATCTTTCTTTCTTATTTATCTTGCAATGTATAATTTAAAGTATTTCGAAGAAACTGCATTTTAGCATTCTCAATCTTGCCGCTTTCTCTTTTTGTCATGACCCACTCCTCACTTGCATAAAACAACTTGGGCATAAATCACGTGCACAAATCAGTTGTCTTGATACTTAGATTAATTTATAATTTATACATAAATTAAATGTTATTTGTTTGCATGTATATTTTTTAAAGTAGGTATTCCTACTATATTAAATAAAGCAAATTCTATTCTAATGATTCAGACATGTTCATATTTTACCGCTAAGAAAAATATATCGAAATTGATATTTACCCTTTGTTTCTTTCCACCGATGTTACTTTTTAATTTCCATTTATAGTTTCTACTTGTCATTAGATACGTCAAAATTTCATAAGATTTTAGCTTGACTTCCTTGTGTTTTTTTTTAATGTTATCTACAACTTGCAGTGAGTGATTGGGAAACATTGATTTCTCATTACTTGTGCTCTTTGCTTTTTATGTATTCCATCTGCTGTGAATAAAGGACAATAAGTCGTACCTAATAATTTCAGACATCACAAAAATTTAATAATAAAACTTATACAGACAAACAGAAGATGCACGGGGCGTTTCGCGCCCTGGTTTGTTTGCGTTGTTCAGGGCTGAGCCCGAATTGGTTTAATCAGTGCAGCGCGGTCGTTTGATCGGCACAAGGTGTTAGTGTGCGGTCCACGAAAATATGACGTAACATGTATGACGTGGGAGCGTCTCTCAGTATTTAGTTCTAGCCAGTCACCACCAGGCCTGAGCCATGCCTCCGTGGCCATTTTAAGGCATCGCCCACAGGAGCTTGGAGACGCGAAGGTGTTGCCGATAGGCTAGACTGCTCGGAGGCTAGTCGTCCGTAACGATGGGTTGCCACTTTATGGGCGACGGCTCCCGTAATTAGGCGCTGCGCACCTCGTGGTTTCCCATGCTCTGAGTTTCAGCCCAGCCGAGACGGCGATACAGGTGCTGACTGTAAATGTTAAATTCTGTGCTGTATGAAGTCAGACGCTGTGCAAATAATAAAACCTAATTACAATGTTGGCTTTCATTTATTTCTTATTACCAGAAAGAAATTCTGAATGGTTCGTAGTACATTTAAGTCTCATAAAGGAAATTGAAATGGCAATGAAACTGTTTAATGGAGACAATGTTCTTTATATTCTATTTCTTTATTGAATTTTTTTACTGTATATTTTTAGCAATACGAAATAGATTACTGCGTATTTGGCATTACTACTTTAGTTTTCCTGCAATTTTGATGTTTACCTTTGCAAACAATTATATTTCAAATAAAATAAGAGTATCTTTTTACTGATCAAGGAATGTCTAATGAAACAGTCCTCCGTGTTATTTGGCCTATTTGATCTGTTATTGATAATAGGTGTTGAATATAGTCCTCCGTGTCAGTGTTTTGTTATTGAAATTGAACAAAGTATTGACGAAAAATCTGAGTATGGAAATTATATAAAAAATACATCTCACTTTGCATCTCGTACTTGCGTCATCAATCCGACTATAACTCCTAACTTCTTTTTAGGAGTTACCTCCCAATGTCATGTCAGTCATACTGTTTATGTCTCTGTGTTTAAGACTGTGTCTCTACTGTCATTTCCGTGGCCTCTTGATCAAGCAACAATTTTTGTTCCCTTTTATTGTAACACGTCTCACATAAGTCGTCCCCTTTTAACACAATAGTAATGTAACTACTGCCTCTGCTTATTACGCTACTTAACAATGATTCATAGTGATTAATATTTCACTAAATTGTGTGATATATTTCTACGACCAATTTAATACATTTGTCGTTCTGTAGTAACTAGCCCGTGGTGCACAGCCGCCCTTTACAAAAAAAACTAAGTTATGTTTAACTTTTGCTTAATGTTTACCTTCTCTTCTGATAGTTCCCATCCGTTTCGGATGTTGGATATCATACAAACTATTTGACCTTTCTGCATTGATGCACGGAATAACTCAGTTGTATTTATGTCAAACGAGGTCCTTAAATTTGTCAGCCATGATATTCTCGGTCATTCAACTCATTCCTTTGAAGTACTTTTCCCTGCAATATGGACTGCAATAAGTAAAATCTCTGTTCATTTCTCACGAGATGTCCCAGATACTGAAGCTGTCTTATTTCACTGTGTTAGTAACTTCCCTTTCTTTCCTCACCTTTCTAAGAACGTCAACATTAGTTATGTACGCTGCCCATTATATGCTCATTATTCTACGGTAAAGCCACATTTAGAAAGATTCCAATTTTTTAGTTGTGGCTTCAGTCAAAGTCCAAGATTCTACACCGTGAAAGAGGACCGAGAATACGCAGCAGCGTAGAAGTCTCATCTTCCTGTTTATTGTTAAATCGTCGCTATTGAATAAACTGCTCATTCTAGTGTACACTGCTCTTGCCTTTTCAATTCTTCTCTTTTTTTATTTTGAGAATGGTCCCATTGTTCATTGACTATAGTACCAAGATATGTAAATTGACATACACGTTCAACGGGTCTTTGGTTTATATTAAAAGTTAATATTTATACTTATATTAAATAGTTGAAATTCTTCTATTTTATTTTTTGTCGCATTTTTATTTCCCACGTTGTATGTATAAGTTGTACATTGTGACACTTTTACCCATTTAAGTCATCATCAGTGTCAATATTATCTCTTCCAGACCAAAATTAATTTTATTAGACAGGTGTCCAGCTAGTCTTACTTAAGTTCCAGTTCGTAATGTTGGCATCAATACATATCAATACAGAATCATTCCATATTAATTAGATGCTCGTGTAATGTTATGCGAACTACCGACTACTTTAGTTTCCATTCATTTGTGTATTGAAGTATCCATGATAAAGTCAACCTTGTCTGTGCATACAGTACGGTACACAAACAAGTGACTCTGACGAACCCAAACAGTGGATATGAATGTACTAAGGTAGTAGTTAATGGCGGAAACTACAAACCGCTTTCCCGTGAACTGTAAGGAGTCGCTTTGTGTCACAGCTAACTGGAATTGTGTACACACTAAACTAGTGAATAGGGAATCACTAGCGAACTGGTGACAGAATATAGGCGGCACTCTAGCGACACTACTTTAGCCACAGACGAGCATCAACAGTCGACACCAAACTTTGATACCCAACAAACAATTTACATTGTATTAACATCAGAGGCTGTATAGTGACGTCTACACGGCTTAAATGTAGCTAGTACGTATACCAAATAAAATTTATGTACACAAACATAAATGTAATTCATTATATTATAGTCTACAAGTCACGTGTATAAATAATTAATTGTAATATTTGTAAACACTTGGGGTTACTCACCGTCTTGTGACTTCTTTAAATCTTTCAGTAACCACGCGTTTCAAGGATAAATCCTCATCATCAGGTTATATATAAACACACCAGTCCTTCTGGAGAGTTGTCAAAAAATCAGTAGTCATAATCAGTCCTCAGTAGTCGATGGCGTGTAGTGGTGCGCACCAGGTCGGGACGCGGCTTGAAGTGCTACAACAATGTGTTCTTAAATGACATACGTACTGTGATGTTTGGTAAAAACTTTTGATTTTTTGACCCTCACCTGATGATGAGGATTTATCTTTGAAACGCGTGGTTACTGAAAGATTTAAAGAAGTCACAAGACGATGAGTAACCAAATGTTTACAAATATTATAATTACATACATAAATGTAAATACACACACTCACACACACACATATATATATATATATCATTTATTTGATATTTATAAGGTCTTTATCTCAAAATGTTTTATTCCCTTATTTGGTACATGTTTCGGGAAAGCGTATTGTTCCCATCCTCAGCCTTCCTGATTTACAAATATTAAATAAAATATATATGCATCAAGAAATAGACTGTAGCAAAAAGTGTTTAAATATACACATACATATTCATATATGTAAATATATATACGTTTACATAAATATTAATTCATAAACTATTTAAATTTTATAATAATTTAAATGAACATCGAATTCTCCTGTTAAATTTTAATGTTTGACATTATAAATTAAAGTATCAGTTACTTTGTAATTGATAAAAATATCAGTTACTTTGTAATAGCTTAATAAAATTAGATATGTTTCCTTTACAATAAAAAGAGTATTCAGGGACTGTTTTCGTACACACTACAATACAAATATTTTTTTCCCTACTAAACAAAGCTGTAAATACAAAGTAAAAACTAGATTATGACTTACACAATATTATAGTTTCACAAAAAGTAGAATTCTCAGGGACGTGGCAAGGTATACTCTCCATAATCATAGAAGAAACACAGATATACAGCAGGTACTCAATATTATGAGTATACTCGACAGGGTCGCCCAGTATCGGCTGAATTGGTGGGAACATCTTTGCCGAATGGATGACTGCTGCATCCCCAAACAACTATGGAACTATAAGCCGAGGGGACGGAGAGGTGTGGGACGTCCGAAGAAGCGCTGGAGTGACCAGCTGTAATCTTTGTCTATTTGAGACCGGAACAAACCAACCTTGTTTTAATCCTAGAAGATGATGATGATGACAAAAATTAGAAGGGTTTATGCTATTTTTTTATAATAAATCTTTCACATTTTTGACACATTTGTTTGCAAGATTAAAATAATTTTAAAGGTATAGACAACTTAATATTCTGGGTATTACTTATTTCATTTTTTACTTTTGCATTGTGAATTCCGCCATCGTTAAATTAGAAATATTTTAAGGAATTATGAAACAACTTTTGAGCTGTCTGTTTAAATATGTCGGATTATTTTTCTCAATTGAAGGATAATAGCCTATTAGTTTATAGTTATTAATCATTTTAGCAAAGTATCTTAGCAATACACCTATATAGTAAGCACACGACATACTTAATGTTTTTAAACATGTTTTCAAAGGTAGCCACAAGTTCAAAATTATTTGTTCGTGCAATATTGTATTGCTGACTTGTCATATAATATTGGAAGGAGTTTGTCGCGATGCATACAAAACATGTACGTGAATTTGAGAAAACTATATCTAGTTCCATTTAAAGGGCTCTCTTCATTGTTTTCTGTCACTGCATGTCTTCTTTCTTCTATGATTTGCAGCTAGACTTATTTTTTGCATCATATCGTTCTTTTGGACTACAAAAAAAAGAATTATTTTGAATTTTTTGTTTAAATACGTTTGATTGTTACTTGAAAATTTTAAATGTTCTTACAAATTAAAAGTTATTACAAAATACAAAATTTTGTATTTTGTAGTAATAACTATGTGTTCCCTTTCAAACACGTGCGTTATTTTTAAACGCGTGCTTTTAATTCCATTTTGACGTATCAAAAATGTTTAATCAGTAAAACTGTACAATGATTCCACGGCTACTTTATTATCAGCACAACAAACAACTATGATAGGAGTGTATCCACCTAAGAGTACTCTGAGACCACGTTTGTAGATTCACAGTCAGAAGTTTCCGCAAACTATTGAAAATATTAAAGTGTCATTGTTAGTACCTTTAAAATGCTTTTATGTTCCTCAATTGTATGTTTACTTTTTACTACAACTCAATGTATAGCTAATCTTAATTTACTTTCCATAGTGACACGGCTCCTTGACTGAATTCAGTGAACTCAAGTGTAAAGATCTATTTAATAAATTGTTCCTAATTGAAAGAGCTAGAATTACTGGTGACACGATCGACTATCGGAACCTTGGTTTTCAATTTACTTTGAAATGGTCATCTTTCCTGTAATTGCCTAACTTTGACAATATTTTCTTTTTTTCTTTGTTTAGGACGTGCCTTAAATGTATAAAAATTGCAAAGAATTTTCAATTATTTGTATTATTAATTTATGTCAGTTGTTATAATTTAGTACCTAATAAGATTATACGTTGCTTAAAAGTTGTTAACAATTATTATTTAAAAGCGTCACTGAGTTCTACATTAACAAATGTTTAACATAACTAGTTCATAGTATTCTTTCGTGTTTGACATTCAACGATGTTCGGGATGCAGAACTCGTGATCTGAATTTATAATATCATAGCCGTACTGATTGTTGATGTTATATCTGGCAACTTTCAATCTCGTTTTTTAGAGTTATTAAACATTTCAAGTTAAACTTGAAACTTGGTAAGTTTTACGCTTCATTAAATTAGTAAACATATTTTAGCTTTCGACTGACGGTTTTTATTTAAATTACATTTTATTTATGATAACTAAAGAGCGTGCAAAACCTTTTCCTCTTGAATAATAAAACCAATCGTTCTCAGTATATTTTGCAGACTTTTTATCTAACAGTGTTAGTTTTTATGTAATTTGATTAAAATATAGACTCAGAAAAAAACTAAGAATATTTTTACGACAACGACCGAAATTTGAATTGTCGGGGCTTATTACATGAGAACTGTGTAATAATTATTGCCCGTTAAAAGAAAGTAATCTTTCAATTGCCTGCTGGTTCTAATATTATTTTTTAGTTATTGCGATAGACGTTCCTGCAGCCAATCTGTACTCTTTTCACTTGTACCGATCTGGACGATTGAGGAAATATTTATCATCGTTTATGAAACGTCAGAGTTCTGGACCTTCATATAAATTTGTCGTTGTCGATGTCTCGCTACCATACAGATATGGACAAGACACCATTTGTCTTGGAATGGACACCACGGTGTAAAATTTTAATATCTCTTGCCTAACCTTATACATTAATTTACTCTTGTTAGCCTCATTTATCCTTTTACTGCGTTCCATCTTATTCCATACATCTACCTTCAAAATTTATGATTATATATCGGATCCTAAGAAGTTAAACAATGAAACTTGCTGAATAATCGTTTTTTTTAATCACCATTTTTTATTGTTCTTTTCGGAAATGCTCTTCAAAAGCTCTACATTAGATTTTTTAACAGATAAAATTTAATTATCTGTGACAGCTCTACCAACAGACTATCCTGTATTCGGGTTGGTAGCCCATACAGGGAATCTTAAGCATATTCAATCCTAGTAGTACGATACACACACTATAGTTCTGTTATTACAATTTTCTTAAATCTTTTACAAATCTGTTTGTGTTGTGTGGTTTAATCTAATTGAAGGGGAAAACTTTTGAGTATTGATAACGAATGTTATAAATTCATCAACGTCTGAAACCGGAAATTGTTTAGGATTATACTGTGAAGGTGACAAATCATTTTCATGATCGTTGTCTTTGTGAATAACTAGTAGAGCAGAAAACATTTTAATTGTTTGATCATGAATCATGGTTGTATTTGAAAAACCGAAAATTATTATAGAAACGCACACGTTCGAAGGGAGGAAAGATGAGTAACAACAAAATTGAAAAAGTCAATTGAAATGACTAGGTGGTTAGTTAAAGGGACTAACAATGTTAGCAGTATCATACCTGACCCGTCATATAAGGGAGTTCAGAAGTAGCTAAAAGACCCCGACCCTTGATGGCAGGAAGGGGTCAGAAAGGAGAAGAAAAAGAGCCAAATATTTTAGTTTTCTTCTGATGGACTTTTCGGCGAACTTTGCAAATTACATGTCATCTTAAAAATTTACTTCTCTTTATTGCATTTTCATGAAATCCGTTGTGTACTCTTACAATCAGAAATCCTTAATTCCAACATCTTTTGACAATTAACATCTTAGCGTTTTGACAATGACTGACTGATACAAAAGTTACTAGTAAGCTACTTGTATTCACATTTTATATTTATATTTTTATTTATTTTGATGTTTTATCTACTAATATTATAGCGGCAGCTAATTTGAAGGATTTACGTTGTCAACTTTACACGTATTAGTTGAAAATCAATTTCACTTGCGTCAACTCCGACGAGCATATCTTCTGTTATGTCCTCCTTCCTGTGAAAATCATTTTCCACACAAACAGATTGTTCTGTATAATGGGTACCGTGAATTGGTGTAAGTTTCTTGTTGGGAAAATATATAATGAAGTAACAAACCATATGCTGTGAGGTTGGCTGCGAATGTTGAATAAAGAAACTATTTGAATGAAGTTACCATTTGGCTGAGCTGAATGCACTTAGTACTTGATGTGACAAACTATACAACCTGCTTTGCGTGAACTGTAAGGACTCGCTTTATAGCACAGATAATTACAATCGCATACAAAGTAAGGCAGTGAATAGGTAATTACAGTGAACCGGTGACAGAGTGTAGGTGTTACTACTGCGACAAGTTTTAGCCACAAACAAGTGTCAACACCAAACTGTCAACACCAAAGTTCGCTACACAAGTAATTTCCATAGCATTAACATGGCAGTCTGTATACGAACGTATATACGATTTAAATTTAACTAAATTAGTGCAGATAAGAAATTAACTAAATTCATGAGAAATAAGTAAAAATACTGTAGTAACCAGTATACTAATCTAACTAGTACGTTTAACATTTTGTCATTAACAAAACAACTAATTGTTTACACACAGCGAGTAACATTTTTGTGTTCATTAATAAATTAATAATTTCTCGTATAAAGATTGAAAAGAAAATGAATGGTATTTGCTACATAGATTTCTTAAAAAGAGATAGAAGATGAAAAATACTGCCTAAAAAACCTTCATACATGTAGAAATCTATACTTCCCCAGACAGAAATTAAATCAGGCAAAAAGAAAAGATAACAAATACGTATCAAATTTTCTAGATGTATTTCTTTTACGTTTTTAGCATTGGTAAACTGAGTTATTTTTCTACCTGACACGCAACTTGAGATATGATGTTTCATTACCAACATTTCTTCTTCTTCTTCTTCTTCTTCTTCTTCTTCTTCTTCTTCTTCTTCTTCTTCTTCTTCTTCTTCTTCTTCTTCTTCTTACTATTATTATTATTATTATTATTATTATTATTATTATTATTATTATTATTATTATTATTATTACGTGTTTCCGGATTGTTATCCGATGACACGATGTCTCCTGTAGATGTTCTTCGCCACTGTCCAATATGAGTTGTTGTTCAATATTGCATCCATATTTATTTTCAGTCTTGGCACTCCTGGGACGTCTGTCTGGTAATCCACTAATATGTGTTGTAAGGTCTCCTCATGCTGATGACATAGAAGGCAGGTAGCAGTTTGGGTTAAGTTGAATTTGTACAAGTACCCTGTCAGGGTTACGATATGACCAAGTCTTCCTCTGGAGCCGAAAGTTTGAACACTTGTAAGGATGTTTCTATATATGGAGATATCTTGTGTACTGACGTGCTGTTTGTATCTTGAACCTTTGGTGGAATTCAGAAATGCATCCTTCCATGTATCTGTGAGTCTTCTGTTGAAATCCGAAGTGGGAGCCAGTAGTGATGTTACACTTTCCTGTATTGGGGAGAGCATAGTTGCTTCCTTAACTATCTCATATGCTTTTTCGTTACCAGTAATATTTACGTGACTGAGAATCCATTGTAGAGTTAACTCAATTTTGTTTTTTCCCAGTTTTTTGATTGTGTGGAATATGTGGACTGTTCTAAAGTAGTATGCTGATGGTTTGTATTGCTGTAGTAAGGATAGTGTATTATCATTATTTAAGTACATATTTTATTTATGTTTGAAAATAATTACATTTCTTTAAAGCATGTATATTTCTTGATAAATTAATCAGAATTTGATAATATTGCTTGCTTCATACCCTGAAACGTTTTTTCTTGTTTATTTTGGCATTCGGGTTTCTTAACCGCTATGTTCTTATTTTCGTACAAGCGGAAAAATAGAATATAATAATAGATTTATGGCATGTTATTTATATGATAGTATAATTTACCTATCAATTAAAATTGGAATTAAAGTTTGTCACTCTTTTCTAAAACGTACAAACACTAACGAGTGTCACTTTGTAAATAAAATAAAATAAAATAAAATAAAAATAATTGTTTAAAATTCTGGAAAAAAGTGTGTTTTTTTAGCCCCTCGGTCGCTTTAATTTGTAGCAGTCAGTATCTGGGGCACGTTATTGTCCATCAGTAATTGATGGCGGAAGCGTAGTGCTACCTACATTATTTTCCTTCTATGGCAAATGACTCCGATAAGGTAGATTACCTTATAGCCGTCTCTTATAATAATCCTTTAAGTAACCCCTTAACTAACTATTTAATTGATGGTAAAAAAAAACATTACTAATAGTACATAATTATTTTATTTGTAGTACTAGTATCCGTGCTAATAAATAGTTTGCTTAATTTTTAATCAACGAAAAGATCTAAATTTACTGTCGTTACTTTAAACCCTTTCAAAGTTTGTTTTCCATCCTTGTACATGGCAAACATAGCTAATGCTAATTTCACGTAATTGCTCGGTAATTCATTTGCAAGTATATAATGTAAATTTGTGGAGTAACTAGATATAATAGGGCATGATATTAAATTAATGAGAGCAGAGAGTATCATAATATCATATTATTATGTAATATTAACTGTAATCCTGAAATAGGCCTACATTACTGGTACTATCGAATTGTAACACAATTGTTACATTGTATACAAGACGGTACAGAATAGATGGCAGAGAAACGAAATCGATTAGTTAAGATTGTTTTATGTGTAAGACTTGGAACTTTGTAATAGTTAAGAATTGTAACTAAATGTGTTGTAAATATTCGCTAGAATATGATGTACCATAATCCAGGTAATACGTTTCCAAATAAAGAGTCAAAAACGCTGCTGTGATAATTCACGAATGTCAGAGGCACAATTTTAAAAAAAACGGGATGGCAAATGGTCGTCTGCTCAAGGTTAAATGTAAAACATGCTTGTCCTTGTTTAGTGTTTCTCTTGACCTGCTAGCGACAATTCTCAGCCCACTAATGTGGTTAACTACTTATGTCATTACACGTTCTGTACCAGCATATTGTTAGAGCCACGAGCCAACGCCCGAGTAAACCAAAAGCAAAGCATAAATTAAACTTTAACCGTCAAACATGTTATATAACGTATGAAATTTAGACGCATCTGTAGAACTATTCATAGTTAACTAAAAAAAAAAAAAGCACTGAAGGATATCCGTATTAAATTTTATAAAACTGTGGTTGTCCCCACATTCCTGTATGCTAGTAAGACATGGACTCTTGGTAAAAGGGACGTACAGAGGATCCAGGCAGCTGAAATGCCATTTCTAAGAGGGAAGAAAGGTTGGTCTTTCCTGGATCGGAAAAGGAACGATGCTATTAGACGGGAATTAAACGTTGTAGCGTTGCGCCAGAAGATTGAAGGCCACAGAAGGAGATGGTGTAAACACTTGTACCGCATGACTGATATCCGTCCACCCGTGGCTGTCTTGGGTTATCACGCTATTTGGAAGAGAGATGTCGGTAGACCGAGTAGAAGATGGGTTCCGGAACAGGTCTAGAACCTAATCCTTGGAGTGATGATTATGGAGAAACATTTTATATAAAATCTGAAATTTAGACGCATCTGTAGAACTATTCATATTTACCTGAAAAAAAAACACGGAAGGATATTGTAACGAAACAAACGCTGTAAGAATAATTATAAATGATAATCGCTGAAACCCTATTCAAGGATGGAACCAGACACTAGGATCAACAACTAACAAACAGAAACCCCAAATTTGAAAATAATGAATGAACCAAATTTAACTCAACAACGCCAACCATTGACCTGACAATGACTAACAAATATAACCAGACTTTACCCAGTAAGATAGGGCAGGAAATCAATAAAAATAACATAATAAAAAACGATAATCAAACATTAAATAAATAAACATAATAAAAAAATAAAGAGTACAACCATTTCATAATGTAACCTGTGTATGACCTATATGTATAATAGGCCAATAAAAATCTGTCTTATTATAAACTAAAGTGAGAAAAGGGGCACAACCCCTTATAGTGCTATAAGTGATAATAAACACATAAAAGGTGGCCTAATAATAGTCACATAAACTACAGTTGAAAAGTGTGCTATTATTTAGATTAAGAAGTGGTCAATCATGATTGACAATAGTGATGTAGGAATTATCACACAAACAATTGTTTAACAGTGTGCAATTAGTTAAGGTAGTAAATTATAATTGTTAGTATAAGGACTATCATTAAGAGTTTTGTTTTATATTATAGAAGTTTCATGTTACCAGCAAATCAATTTAAAATAATGTTATATCAAGGGGTCATAGTTAACTGTCATCCATCATTATAAATTGTTTATTAAGATAAATGGAAAATCCACCAAATACTAAATTTTACAGGACTAAACCACGACATGTTTGGTACAAATGATTTGTAACTTTATTCTTATTAACCACATAAACATTGTATTGACTATTATTGTATAATGATAAAATAATAAGTTAAAGTCAAGTGATAAAATGTAATGTAATGGAACATGGTCATGTAACATTTGAATTTTGCCTGATGGGCCAATCAGAATCCAAGAAATTTTGGTCAGTTTCTATGACAAAAAGAAGAAATTAGACACTTGATTGTAAACCACGATTGAATACTTAGTACGTAGGCTTTCACGGCCGGTGTCATTATGATTATCTTCTAAAACTTCCGGGCTGAAAGGCCGTGGTCGATTGCTTGAAATACTGCTAAACGTTTCGGCCGCACCACCGGTGGCCATCTTCAGTAGCGAAAAAATTGTGTTCGAATAGATGACACGCCGAACACGTCTCCCAATGAACTGGGAACAAGCAACAGTGAGTTACGGCTACGATGCCTCTATTTATAACTTTTTGGCCGCTTCAGGTGTACTTCACTCGCCTGCATCTGGAGTCCATCCATATTCATAAGAATGCGTCCGTCGCTATGAACCGCCGAAACGAACGATGCCAACGATGCGTGTAGGGCACAGCTCAGTGCGTGCCCCAGTGACGGCAGCGTCCGGGCGAGCCCGATGACTGCCTGTTGCTTGGCGAGTGCGTGGTGCGAGACTTGTCGCTGCGAGGATGGGTACCCCCTTTTTTATTTTGGCGGAGGTGAAGGAGACGGGCTGTGATTGGCGGAACCGCTGACGCGATCCACCAATGGCCTGAGAGGGAAGTCTACGCGAACGCTTAGCACGGATTGGCGGGATTTGTTCGCCCACAACGGGTCGATACACTTCCGCCAGCCCGGTAAGAGTCCGGTAGACTGCCTTATGGCGATACCGAGGCAGGCGAGAGACGGGAGGGGCGAAGTTGCCGACTGAAGGTGGCGCTAGGCACACCTAAAGCCGGCACAACGCCCGAACCATCTGTCGGCCTGCAACGGACCGGATTTGACTGGAAGGAAGGTGGTGAAAATACGATTGGTCGGCGCGTGGACAGAAGGTGAGAGGGCAATTTTTGTTAATTTTAAAATTACGGCGGGTCGTCGAGCAGAGCTCGAGGGCGGCGGCGTTTGACTGGTGGAGGTCCATCATCGTTATCGAGGTGTTGGAGGTGAGGAAAATCAGAGATGGATGCTCGATGGAAGAGATTGAACGTGAGAGTTCGCGCAAATCCATCGAGCGACGGAATCTTCAGCCCTCGCCTGATAGCAGCATTTTTTACATACCAGGGAGAGCCGGAGATAAGGCGAAGGGTAAGGGCTTGGAAGGCTTCCATGCGTTTAACGACGTCGGGGGCGAGTTGGGTCCAAAATGCAGGCGCTGCGTACATAAGGACGGCTCGTAAAAAGAGCAGATAGATCGAGAGCTTCGTGCGCACTGGCAGTGGCCCTCGAGGCGATAGGAATGGGTATAGTTTGGCTTTGACGCCTCTGGCGCGCTGGAGCACTGTGGACACGTGAGCTCTGAAGCTTAGGCGTCGATCAAGAGTGACGCCCAAGTACTTCACAGTACGTTGCCAAGCGATTGGGCTCCCTTCAAGGGAGAGGGTCTGGCATCGGGAAGTGAGCTGACGGGAGAAGGCAATCGCCTCGGATTTCTCCGTATTGATCGCCACCCGCCATTTCCTTAGCCAGGCCGGAAGTAATGCGAGCTGGCGCTGCACCACGTCAGTCGCAAAACGAAGGTTTGCAGAACTGGTGTGGTACATCGCATCGTCCGCATAGAGAGAGAGCGTGACTCCAGGCAATACTGGCAGGTCGTTCGTGTACACTAGGTACAGAACGGGGCCGAGGACAGATCCTTGAGGAACGCCAGCGGCGACGGGGCGGACAGAAGAGTACGTCCCGTCGACGCAGATCCTAAATTTGCGGTCGCAGAGATACGACCGCATCAGATGTACAAATGAGGCAGGGAGAGGGGAGGTGGCTAGTTTATAGAGAAGGCCTTCGTGCCAGACTTTGTCGAAGGCCTTGCTCACGTCCAGAAGGACGGCGACAGTTTGATGGTTCCTGTTGATGGCGTCAGTGAGTTGCGTGACAACTCGGACAAGTTGAAGAGTGGTCGAATGCTGCCTGCGGAAGCCGAACTGTTCCTGCCGGATGAAATTATCCAGCAGGGGTGAACCGCCGAGGTGAAAGCATCTCCTTAAATAGTGTCTGGCATGGTTTATTTTCCATGGCCAATCAGAATCGAGTATGACGAGCTGGCTTCTCATTGGTCCGCGCGATACACCTGAAGCGGCCAAAAAGTTATAAATAGAGGCATCGTAGCCGTAACTCACTGTTGCTTGTTCCCAGTTCATTGGGAGACGTGTTCGGCGTGTCATCTATTCGAACACAATTTTTTCGCTACTGAAGATGGCCACCGGTGGTGCGGCCGAAACGTTTAGCAGTATTTGAAGCAATCGACCACACGGCCTTTCAGCCCGGAAGTTTTAGAAGATAATCATCACGATTGAATACGGTTGAGGAGTGCGCCAGAAGATTGAAGACCACAGAAGGAGATGGTGTAAACACTTGTACCGCATGACTGATATCCGTCTACCCGTGGCTGTCTTGGGTTATCAAGCTATTTAGAAGAGAGATGTCGGTAGACCAAGTAGAAGATGGGTTTCGGAACAGGTCTAGAGCCTAATCCTTGTAGTGATGGTCATGATGATGACGACGACGATGATGTTGATGATAATGATGATGAAGATGATGATCAAATCTTTCGACCAGTCGTTCTCCGTATTATCTTTAATACCTGCTCTTCACACTTGCCTTTATTTTATGCCTTTCGGTTTCATCAACCTCAATGCATCATAAAAAATATTCTCTTCTTGGTTGATCTGTCCTTTCGATCCGTCTTCCTTAACAGAATATTTTTCAAAATGTTCAAAATACACGGATTGCATATTCACACCTGGATAAAATGTTTTATAAAATTCATTTACTTTACTATAAGATCACACAAAAGGCATACAATTGATAGCTTTCTAATTTTGTAAGCTTATTATAAATTTTTTTTTAAATATTAACATTTGTCTGTTTTCCTTTCAATCTTATGATTACCATCTTTTCTCACATCTCCACCACCTTCAGCCATGTTTATTGCTCTTCTCTAGATCTAGATACATTTCCTTACTCAAAACAAAATATTTTGTAATAGCCGTTATAACATCTCTATTTATTTAATCATTTAAGAGTAAATATTACTATAAGTAATATTACTTTAATTCTGAAAATCTTGTCTAGAAAATGATACTCCTCTCTTATCCCTTACGTACTATCACCAGTCAAAAGGCTTGTCGCATGACAAATGGCGCCAATCGTACAACTCTTCGTTATTTTGGTGACCCCAAAAAGGGCCGTTGGCGAAAACGCTGTATTGTTTGTTCCGCCGGAGCCGCGCTGAGACGTTCAGCGGTTGCGCCCGTTGTTTGTGGCGTATTTCAGTCCTCCTCTTCTTTCGGCATCGGTTGCGTCGAGTCCGCTGCCGGCCCAGCGAAACCCATCGCTGGTGTGGCACAGGGAGAAGAATGCGAAGAACATCCGCTCTACTCTTCGGCTCACCCTGCGTCGATGTCGTCCGATAGAGGAGAGGAGATGAAGTGCGTCCGATGGCGTGGCGATGCAGTGCGCAAAAATACACGACTGGGGGTCGCGAGTAGTTCAGTGTCCCGAGTCTCAGAAAGGACTCCTGCCACTGGGTCTATTTGAGTTCTTTATATACTTTTTAGCTAATTAAGGGGGAGTCTGAAGCGACCTGCGATTGGTGGATTATACCACCGGGACTAACAAACGAGGTCGCTTCCAGGACTCTCCTGGTCGCGGGGTATATTTACCAAGTCCGGCAATGAGGGAATTGTGGGTCACTCTGTCGGAACGAACATAGAATCTACGCGCCAGGCGTCTCACGGTGTCATCAAAAGAGCGGACACCGAGTCCTCTCCTCAAAAGACGAGAAGAGTACCTCCGGGGGACTTTACACGCAAGCTTCAGTCCCCGGTCGAGTACGCGCTGGAGCGCTGTTCTATGACCACGAGCCAGGCATCCCCAAACAGGACAGGCGTAGGTAATCACGGGCAACACGTACGAGTTGACTATGAGCTTACCTAGCCGGGGGGTCATTGCCGGATTAGATAGCACGGGCCAGAGTCTACTGAGTTGCGCCGAAGCGCGTTGACGGATATATTATGTATGGGTTCGCCAGGTGAGTCGGGAGTCACGTGGAGCCCGAGATACTTGACGCTGTTAGTCCAGGGTACCTCGACGGGGCCTACTTTAAGCGGCCGAGGCCGCTTGCGTTTTCGCGAGAATATTACCGCGGCGCTCTTTGCGCAAAAAATTCTACCGGCGCTGTTTTTATGCCTTGACCGGGATCGCTGGTTGACTCGCTCCTAACAAATCAGGTGGGATCCCTGATTGGCTCGCTGCGTCAGGTGTCACGCGCCGCCAGGTTTTCGCGGCGCTCTCTCGGCTGGTGCCTGGGAGCAGACGTTTGCCTCGGTGCCGTCACAATACATACGTTTGTTTCTGTAATTATAGTGTCCGAACGGCAAATGTTTTGTCTACTCAATTTTATATTTATCAATTTCACCATAAATCTGACTGTATTGCGAACAAAATACAGACACATGTGTTTGCAGACTGTAGTCAATAGTTGACAGAAAAGACAAAATTTATTTCACCGTTATTTTCTACATAAATGTAAAACTAACATTTTATGATATGAAACTAAATTTGTAGTTAATTCAGCTACAGTCGTACGAGAAAAGTAAATATGAATCTTTCAGCCGGTAAGTAGACAGAGGCACACACTCAGCTTACTGGTATAGTCTACGCTGTAGCTTTCCCGAAGCGAGCAGTGTATGCCGAGGGAGGCTCATCTGAATTGCAAATTAGTCTGTCAACGACGTTACTATACGTTCAAGTCGTTACTCTTACGTAATTGAAGAGTTCACTAGCAACAGGTATGCTTCAGTAGAGTATTTGTGTATATGTGTACGCTGGAGGAGCAAACTTCTGCACATGTCGGTAAATCCTGTGTATCAGTTGTAAATATTTAATGAGAAACTAAGCCAAGGCATTTAGACTTAATACTGTATATATTACGCCATGTTATGAATACACACATTTAAATGTACAGTCTGAATGATTTTAGGATATTAAATGTTCAACTCACTTTCATTGAACACAAAATAGTTGATTTCGGTGTATATATTAATGAAGAGATAATGTCTACATTATAAAAACAAATAAACACAATAAAAGGAAAATATTTTTATACTGGTCAAGAAAACCTGATAAAATATACGAGTGAAAAATAAACAATTAACATATTTTCAAAATAGTTTTACAAAGACTAAAATAGTAATATATACGAATTATATAAAGTCCGTAAATTAATTATAAAAAACGGAAAAAGGAAACATATCTAACGAAAAGAATGCGAACATTTGCTTTCTAAAGCCATAATAAACATAACGTTTTTGTAATCGCCGTTATTATGTACGCTTAAACAAATTCTTAAAATTATGAGGGAAATATAATTCATTTAATTGGTCTAAAGGTTTGGGACCATAAAGTTTTATTAAGAACAACAAATTTTTTTTAAATTGTATTTTGAAGATTACTTTTACAAAACGTTACAAAGAATGAGCTTCAAATTAATTAATAATAATACACTATGTACTTTTGTTTTAAAGCAAACTGCTTTTATTTAGCTAAGATGATAATGATTTAGTACATAGGGCCAGAGAACGTTTACAACAGGTGTAGTCTCGAATGTAGGACTAATATAAATTAAACAGAAAATGTGTGAATTGTATGTTTGGAGCTTCATGTTTTAGGACGAACAGAATACAGGCACTGTTGCAAATGTAAACACTTAGGAATAAAAATAAGACAAGAAGGAATGTTTGATGCATTCATTAGGGACGGAAACACTTGAAATAACGTAGAAAATTTCTAACCTTTATGAACTACTCTTTATATCAATTCTTCTAATTTATTAAATAATATATTATATATTATAAACTATAATTGCTTATGCAAGTAGATGTATCCTATTTTGCATGGTTTTAATTGACCTAATGCACGTTTCATTAGGGTATATAAGTATTTTTAGACGTTTCTGAAGATCAAATAAAAGTTATTTTATTAAAGTAAATTTACACTTAGTTAGTAAGGTGCCTACCTTAAAATATAGCCGTAAAAATATAAACGCGATTTCCATTATGAATAAAATATCTTAATATCAAAAACTATCAAAATCAAAGTAGCAAACAATTTGTACTAGTTGATAAACATTGTAACCTAGGAAGATGAGATCTGATAAATAAACTCAAAAACGAAAAGAACGGAACAGTTATTACAGATTACAAAGTAATGGAGAAGTACAGGCGGCACCTAAAAACTAAAAAGTAACAAAAGAACAAAAGAAATACAGCAACACTTCTGTAATAATGGAATTCAGATCAAATAATTTACATGGTATGTACACGTTAGAGAGCTATATTGTAAATATTGTTTCACTGTTAGTTATAGTGAAGTATACAAAGCAGAATAACTACCCCCATAAGAGGGACATTTAACAAAAAAATTACAACTAAAATTATCACGTTTTTTTCACGAGGATTTTGGACGGTGGGAGAGGGAAACGTCGCAATATCTTACGAATTCAGCATGAATCTACTTTAATATAAATTAGCGCAGGTTTATTCAAGAGTACGTCAGAGGGAAGCCAGAATATTCTATGTAAATCCCAATGTCTGTGTCATGCAAATTATGTGTTTCAGTAAAGTTTCGCCTGCGTTGCCGGTTGACGGCTCACGGTCGCCTGACATTGTATGAAGCCAAAAGTTTGTCACTTGTAACTAGTTAGCCAGTTTGTTCTGTACAGCCGCTCTTCTGTTTTGATGTTCAAAGCAAGAAGACGCAGTTTCTTACAACTCTCGACACAAATGACAGTTTCAGATTTCTAATTTTATATATTTCTGAATTGGATACCAAACATTTTCTACATTCAGTCGACGTTCGTTTGTTTTCATAGAATATTGAATACAGGCAAAGCTAATTGCATATTATAGTCTTTTAGACCTTACTAAATCACCATAAGGCAAAACAATACATAAAACGTACCAATTCATTAGAATGGGCTACGTGTATGATGTGGTAACGCCTTGTATATGATATGGGCTAGAAAATAACAGACAAAGGGAAAGAGTGAAAGACCGAATTTTGCAAGGAAGTAAACCCATTTCCCACTGTCCATCTAGAATACTTTTGGATGAAGTAAATCAAAAGTAGAATGGACACCTTACTGTAGGCGGAGAAGGAGAAAACCCAGTTAAAGCTGCGGAAACTGAATCAAGAAGGAGGTGGAACCAAGAGTGGTGGGAGAAGACGTATACAGGTTGTAACAGACAATAATGGAGAACTGGAAATCAGAAGACGACAGCGGCATTAACATACGAAACGTTTGTATAACGTGATTAAGTTACTGAACTACTATGCCTAGTTAAGTTGTGACTTCCTGAATGAAGGAAATGCGTTTCTTTACTACCGTTGAGTAGTAAAGTTCTGCTATACCAAAAAATTTATTTTCTTAAATATACTACAATTTGTTAAAACGGACATCAGTTGTTAGATTATAAGTTTCTATATTAAATATTACGAAAAATTGCCTAAAATTTAGTTGTGAAGGTTATATTGTGATACAAGAAATAGGTCCGAAAAAATGGTATGAGAATTAAAAATATTGGCAATTTTATATGTATATAAGTAGTGGTTATTCCGAAAATGGTCAAATGATTTTTGTAAATACTATTACAGTTCATGAAAGAAAATGATGTGGGATAAAAATAAAATAGAAAAATTTTTCTGCTGATAACGTGAAGAGAACAGCTAACTTTGAGTAACAAATAGGACAGCTGTAAATTTGTTTCGTACTAAGTTCCTTAGGCTTCCACGGCCTCTGTCAACAAAGTTGGAAACACTATTTGCTAGACAGTTAGGCCGTGGTCTATCGTTTATGCCTACAGATGTTTCGGCCCCACATCGGAGATAATATTGAGTGTTGGAAACAATCGTCACGGTGTTCGCCAATTCTCCCCAAAATTTTTACCTCATCACTGGGGTGAATTGGCGAAAACCGTGCCAATTTTGCCAGCAATGTGCAAATTTGTAGTTGTCCTTGACAGAAAGTAACAAAATATTATAATTATTATTAAACTGAAAAGTAGTGAGTCCACTCGTATGCATGCAAATTGCTGTCTCTTTTCTTAGCAATATGGAAACTGACCAGAAATAAAGAAATATGATAACAACGTAGTGTCACGACTGTCTCACTGATCGTCGTATGGTACAGTGGAAACAAAATACAAGACACCAATTAAGTCACTAATCACCAGCTTTAAATATCACAATTAACAGTTTGTAATCAGCAAGTTATTCAACAAGAATATACTTCTACAACAATTCAATTTAATGTTTCCACACAAATAATAATGTCAACTATAAAGAATTACGCACTATAATCACTTTTCACTAATACACTTCTTGAGACGCACTGTCTAAATCTCCCGACAATAACTGAACTTCACTTAATACATCCCCACTTAAACTGAAACTGAAGGTCGCCTAATTCATATATTTATATCCCGTTGAGATTCCAGAATAATCGATAATGCGCGGCAACACTCCTAGAAAAACACTAGGGCGTAAATTGCTTGTGGCCTTGAACACAGTGCGCGCGGATCGGTGAAGTTTGGAACAGCCTCGGTCGAAGTTGACCCATACTAAGAATCAAGTACGCACACAACTTTACAGCTGGTTCTGCTGGGATAGCCGAGAAACATGTAGAACGTTCTGTAATTGCGTAAAAATAGGTAGACATAAAAAGTACAGGTTGTAGGAGAATGTACAGACAGGAGTGTACTGATACACATTGATACACTAGCACACATGCAACAAGCGAATTGTAAATGATATACTTAAATGTTATGAGCTTGTATCAATGATATACTTAAATGTTATGAGCTTGTATCAATGGTATACTTAAATGTTATGAGCTTGTATCAATGGTATACTTAAATGTTATGATCTTGTATCAATGATATACTTAAATGTTATGAGCCTGTATCAATGATATACTTAAATGTTATGAGCTTGTATCAATGATATACTTAAATGTAATGAGATTGTATCAATGATATACTTAAATGTTATGAGCTTGTATCAATGATATACTTAAATGTTATGAGCTTGTATCAATGGTATACTTAAATGTTATGATCTTGTATCAATGATATACTTAAATGTTATGAGCTTGTATCAATGATATACTTAAATGTTATGAGCTTGTATCAATGGTATACTTAAATGTTATGAGCTTGTATCAATGGTATACTTAAATGTTATGATCTTGTATCAATGATATACTTAAATGTTATGAGCTTGTATCAATGATATACTTAAATGTTATGAGCTTGTATCAATGATATACTTAAATGTAATGAGATTGTATCAATGATATACTTAAATGTTATGAGCTTGTATCAATGATATACTTAAATGTTATGAGCTTGTATCAATGATATACTTAAATGTTATGAGCTTGTATCAATGATATACTTAAATGTAATGAGATTGTATCAATGATATACTTAAATGTTATGAGCTTGTATCAATGATATACTTAAATGTTATGAGCTTGTATCAATGGTATACTTAAATGTTATGATCTTGTATCAATGATATACTTAAATGTTATGAGCTTGTATCAATGATATACTTAAATGTTATTAGCTTGTATCAATGATATACTTAAATGTTATGAGCTTGTATCAATGGTATACTTAAATGTTATGATCTTGTATCAATGATATACTTAAATGTTATGAGCTTGTATCAATGATATACTTAAATGTTATGAGCTTGTATCAATGATATACTTAAATGTAATGAGATTGTATCAATGATATACTTAAATGTTATGAGCTTGTATCAATGATATACTTAAATGTAATGAGCTTGTATCAATGATATACTTAAATGTTATTAGCTTGTATCAATGATATACTTAAATGTTATTAGCTTGTATCAATGATATACTTAAATGTTATGAGCTTGTATCAATGGTATACTTAAATGTTATGATCTTGTATCAATGATATACTTAAATGTTATGAGCTTGTATCAATGATATACTTAAATGTTATGAGCTTGTATCAATGATATACTTAAATGTAATGAGATTGTATCAATGATATACTTAAATGTTATGACCTTGTATCAATGATATACTTAAATGTAATGAGCTTGTATCAATGATATACTTAAATGTAATGAGCTTGTATCAATTAGTACGTATAGACGAATCTCTGACGATTCTCTTATCTTATATCAAGAGAAAAATAATAAAATTTGAAATAATTACATTTTACTTAAATTTAACGTATTCGTAATTTAATTTTTTCCGGTCTTCTGTCTACTTTTCCTATTACATAGCTCTGCCTATCTAATACATCCCTGTCTAGTAAATACACATGAACGTCACTAACATTTACAATCTCTCTGTTTCAGGTATGTGAAGAAACACCTTTTCTGTCCTACAATTTGTCACCCCCTGAGGATTAATTCCGATGGATATTTTGTAGCAAGTACGTATATACTTACGATTATTTGGAAATTGTGTTAAGAAATATGGACTATTTTATTCTTTGACAACCATACAATCGATTCATAAAATATTCGAACACCGTGTACGAACAGTGTCGGTTATGCTCTATTTCAAATATATTAAGTTCTCTTTTGATTTTAAATGTATAGATAACGGCATAAAAACTTGTTAAAAATTATCGCGTATACTTTGAAAGTCCATGCATAATGTTCTACAATACCTAAGTAGTTTGAACAGCAAATCAAAACAGTAAGTAGTTTGTTAAAGCAATCAGGACTCTCATCAGGACTGATACCATTTCAAACTTACTAGACTTCGCCAAAAACAGGAGTACGGGAGTAAATTCATTGATTTATTTGAGACTTACAAAAAAAAGCGGTGGTATCATCATCAGTGACATGAAGACGTCAAATGTATCCTAGGTATGCTCTTTCTAGTTCTTCCTGCTCCACACAAAATTGTAATTATTACACGAAGATTCTCTTTTAATTAATTCTTTATATTAGTATTATTATTACTATTACCGGGGGTCCTACAGTCTATACCGCATCCAGCATTTCGATCGCCATTTCTCCCTATCCTTCCAGTCATCATCTTTAATACCTCGTTCTCTCATGCTTTTCCTAATTCCTGTTCTCCATTGTGTTGTCAGTCTTACTTTTGTTCTCCTTTTTTGTGGTGTGTAAGTCGTGTAAGTCAATGCTTTCTTTGCCCATCGCTTCTCCTCCATCCTTATTAATTCTTTATTGCAGTTAAAAATAATATAAACTTCCTCACAGTATTTGGCCGGAATCGATACGTTGAGTCTGTGTATAATATATTACTGATACGTCACATTGTGCCAAACTAATCAGTGCAGTCTTTTCGATGCCGTTTAAGAATCATCAAAGAAATACCATGTTTTCTATTATGTTATAAGAAATATCGAGTCTTTAGCCAGTAAATAATAGAATGTGGAATGAGATATACTGTAACACCAACGGAGCGGGAAGGGCTCTGGAAATGCAGGAGCGAGGAGGATCTACTAATGAAAATGCAGTTGCAGGGGATTATGTCGTGGTCGGCTGTAGTAACGGAAAATCATTTTATAGCTAATGAGGCTGAATATGGAGGTGAACGTCAAAGAATAGTGTCGGTGAAGTCTATGAAATTCTTTATTAGGAAAGGACAATGCGGAGAAATAGATTTCTGATGTAGATCTTAGAGATTAGTGTAATTGTGTTGTGTGTAAGGTTCACTACTGGGTATCTATTACATAATTGTAGAGAAGGGTTTGCAACTGTAACTCCAGCGTTCTCTGACTAAAGCAGGATAGGCGTGTTTCTGATTTACTCAGTTTACGGAGAAAGCGGATACGTGGACACGGGGAGACGAATCTTTACTTTGGTAGCATACCGAAAGTGGTTTGGGGATATTTCCAATGAGGTCAAACATGGCTGTTTACTGGCGCGGGTTTGAATAGAACGGCGGTGTACTTAGAATATGTAGTTCCAACTCAACTGTCGGTAAGAGTGTAACACAAGAAAGATACCGTGCCATTTTTCGAGATATTTGAGGCTTGTCCAATGACTGTTTCGGAGACTAGCTCCCCGCATCCGATTTAGAATATGGTTTTTGGAGACGCACGCCAGTGGAGCCGGTAGGCGACAAGGTGGGGCCACCAAGTAGAAGTTCGTGGAGTTCTTGTGGGGCTGTGTGTGAATGTAGTGTGGACAGCCGAATTGGGTAAGGGGGGATTGGTATTAGTGTGTGCCAAACTAGAAAACTGAGGCAGTGTGGCTGAGCAGCGCTTGATGCTAAAGTTGGAGGGTAGCACCTAGTTGATTAGCTATTTCTGTTTCTGATGGGTGATTTGTTGCCTATAGCCAGTTAGTGAGATCCAAAGGTTTTAAGTGTGAGGCCCATTGTGCCAGACGGAGTCAAATGTTTTGCAGATGTCGGGTAAGACTAAGATGGTTTGCGAGGGCAGATTGCATGTTTACGAAGGCAGCGGTCTTGGATGGCGCTGATCACCCTGAAAGTGTATGTTTTACCAAGGGGAAAATCCCCCCTGCGTACTTGGTAGAACGTTGTGTTCTTGTAGGTGTGGATGAATCCTGGCAACTAGGATTTTTTAATGAAGAGCCTGGAAATTGCTGGGGTGAGATAGTTCCATGTGTGAGCCACAGCATATAAACAATTCCGAAAAGACTTCATCCATAACAGCAATTCGAAATAAATGTTACAAAATTAAATTATTTAGCAATTTATTCTGCTTTTGATGGAAAACTTAAGTGAACTATAAAAAGAATGATAAATAACCTAAGTGTTTATTAGAACTACTAGTTTTTTTAGTAGTTTTCTTGCATTAGTTAATGTGACATTATTAGTAGTAATTTTTTGTTATCACCTGCTGTCTGTTTATAAAGCGATATCCTACTTTTCTTTTCCCGTTATTCGTCTCCACTTATCCTTGTCCATTACTTCGTATACGGCAATTACCGTAAATCAAATCAGTTAAATTTCACATAAATTCAATTAATCAAAAGCCGAAAGCGCTGACAACTTAACGCTCGATACTTGACTACCGATGGTTAACGTCTGCCGTGAACTGCCAGGAATATTAAGAGTAATTACGTGATGTAACGCCTGTGTGCCGGTAATAATTGTTTGATGTATAACTGCGTAGATATCAGGAAGTGGAAACATCATTGGACATAATGGCTTTTACGATCGTTATTCATGTACTAATACTTTCCGGAATGACATGCCTGACTGAACTCATCTCGTTTTACTGACGTATATAACGTTTAACGCGAGGTGTTATTGTCTGTATGATGGAAGGTAATCATGTTTTCCAATTAATGGTTATTTACATGTTTAAAAGCTGTATCAAAGCTGGTTTATTATGTTTTCTTCAAATAAGAATTATATTTATAATTGTGCTTCATTTTATTAACAAAAATGATAATATTATTAATAATACTTTTCTTAGGAAGGTACGATGGTTAGGTGAAATGTTCGCGGAGCGACATCTGTAGCTTAGCGGTAGAACTCACATTTTTCGTGTGTTGTAAGATTCATATTTCTTGTAAACACCTGTCGATTTCCCAATCTACCAGCCGAGTTATTCATTGTTTACCAGCTGTTTGAAATTTGCATGTCACGCGTGTTTTAACATGTGGACAAAACACCGTGCCGTGATTGAATTGTTCGTTAAAACAGGTCTAGCACCAATGGACATTCACAAAAAAAAAGTTAAATATGTTACTAGATTCTACGCCTTCAAAAACAACAATTTGTTAGTGGGTACTCGAATTTAAGTGTGGTTGTAAAGCCATTGATGATGATCCCTGTAGGGAGGAGGGATCGCCCAAATAGGGGCAGTCATTCCAGACACAATTTAAAAAATGTCATGCAATATATTGGAAGAGTGGCGATTGAGAATGGATGACATTGCTGAAATCATAGGCATTTGGCGTGAGTGTGTGTATCAAATTTTAACTGAAGAACTTGTGCAAAAACAATTGAAGTGTTGATTCCAAAAACCAGACAAGTCCAAAACTGACTTTTTTGTGATAATGGCACCTGCAGCTTCTCCATGACTAGTGCTACCTAGTGGTATAATTTGATTCTTCAAATAACAGTTTAGTCCTGAGATGTAAGGTGGAAAAATATTGGGCATTCTACAAAAACAAGACAAGTCCACCATCTTTCCAGCAAAAACCAGATTAGTCCTGGACCTGTCTGGTTTTTTCCAGAAATGTCCGGTAGAGCGCATTACTGTGCTGCTCTAACTAGTAGCTTATTGTTTGAGTAGCATTCAGAGAGTGATGTTAGTTTGTATTATTACATACATTGTCTTCAAAATTAAATAGTTTTGTTCAACCATGGAAGATAATAATCACTGTGAGTGGCCAAAAAAACAACAACAGAAAATTATGAAAAAAGAGAGCAAGAGATACAGACTCCATATCGAAGGTAAATACATTCCTATATGTCAAAAGGCCTTCTTAAGTTTACACGGGATTTCTAAGAACAGGGTCAATAGATTACAACATAGTTTATTGGAAACTGGAAAGTCACCAAAAAGCAAACAAGGTATTCATAAGTCTAGGCCTAGGAAGTTTCCTGATAGTGTTCAATATCTTGTAGAACATCACATTAATTCGTACCAGGCTAGAAAATCGCACTACTCGATTAGGAATAATCCCAACCGGAGGTACCTCCCTGAGGATTTGACTGTTGCTGACATGCATCAATATTTTCTGGGCCTGTACCACATAAACATACCCTACAAATCATACTGGTCTCTTTTAAGTACCTTTAACATACATTTTGAGTACCCAAGATCAAATACATGTGCAACATGTGACTACCTTCAACAAAAGAAAGATTAATTCAGGTACAGATGAAGGTATAAAATCCCAATATACTTTAGAGAAAATCCTCCACTTAAAAAAAGCCGATGCCTTTTTGAAAGAAAAAAGAAAGTTTATTATGAAAGTTAAGGAAGGAGTTATAACATGCATTACCTTTGACTTCATATAAAACATCCCTCTTCCGCACATTCAGAGTGGTCCTGTTTACTATTCAAGACAGTTGTGGTATAATGTTTTTGGTGTTCATGACTTGTCAGATGATTCTGTGAAAATTTATTGGTACCTAGAGCATAAGGCTAATAAGGGACCAAATGAAGTCACATCTATGCTCTTTGATGCAATAAATAACCTTCCGGATAGCAAAAGGTATGATGAGCTTGTTTTGTTTTCAGACGGTTGCCCTGGACAAAATAAGAACAAGACAATGGTCGAGTTTCTTTACTGCTTAGTCCACGTGCTGAAACTTTTCCAAAAAGTCACGTACCTCTTTCCTATCAGAGGGTATAGGATTTTATGCCCATCCAAATGACCAGGATTTTAGCCTAATTGCCTAATAGCCTAAGAAAAGTCAACCATGAAAGTGGAAATTCCAGAAATGTGGGACAAAATAGTAGAGGAAGCAAGGAAGCATCCTTCATCGTTTCATCTGAAGATTATGACCCATGAAGATTTCATTGATATGAAGAATGCTGTGGAGCCTTTCTTCTTGAAAATACCTAAGCCCCTTCTGAAATTTCATGAAGTTAGGATGATGTTGTTTCAGAAAGAAGACAAACACATTTACCTCCGGAAATCATACTATGGGCCTTGGGAAAGACATATTGTGATAAACAAGCAATACCATAGAGATGTTAGCAGCATTGATCTGTCAAATCTGTACAAGTCTCCACCTGGACTGAAGCCTGCTAAGCAACGTGATTTGGTGAAACTTGTACAGTGTCTTGAAGACCCAACACATCGCCAATACTATGAGTTGTTACTGCAGAACATGACATTGAGTACTGAACCTCCAGCTGCAGAGGAAAATGTTGAGATTGACAATGACAACAATTCTGATGGCTGTGATGATAATTAGAAACAATATACAGCACCAAATCAAAACATGTATTTTTTATTTTTTTATTTATTACATAATGAACAATAAAACTCAGACACAATAAATTTTTCGTCTTTTAATTCTGCAAAAACCAGGCAAGTCCAAAAGTTTTTATTTTTTTCTCAAAATATACTTTATTTAAAACAATTTTATTAACTTTTATGCAAAGATATATAGTAGCCAGAGTTACAAATAAACTTTCATATCTTTCCACACAGCAGAAAACAAGCTACACGATTTTTTTCAGTTCCTGAGAATTTAAATTTTTGGACATGCCTGGTTTTTGGAATCAATCCTTCAATTGTGCAAGCTGGGTGCCGCGTTTTGAGTTGTCCGATTTTTGGGGCGTCCGCGCGGGGATCACCTTCACCGTTCGTATGGACACATTTAAACTCCAGCGCTCACTTACAAACAATTGTTTCTAAAGGCGCAGCATCTCTATTACACTTAATATTTCATTGTAGACTTCCATTGGCGTTTGACCAGTTTTAACAAAGAATTCGTGTTTTTGTCCATTTTTCAAAACAAGCGTGACACGTAAATTTCAAACAGCTGGTAAGTAATGAAAAAATTGACAGATAAACTTCAAAATTAACAGGCGTTTATATGAAATATAAATCTTAACGATACACGAATAATTCTAGTTCCGCCGTTTAGCTATAGATGTCGCTCCGCGAACGTTTCAACTGCCCCTCCTAACTCAGGAAAAACCGAGTGTTAGCCACATGAGGGTCCGCATTCCTACGGTGTGTGGGACTCTCACCCACCAAATCCACAAATTCTTACATCTTGGCGTCAGTCCATCCCGGAGCCGCTTTCTGATTAATTCAGCGTGGTGTCAGTAATACTTCGCTGTCATACTTCAGTCACGGTTTTCGTAAAATAACCTCTACGTAGACAGCCAACAAATTCCATCGTTACTCGTCATTAAGCTTTTCCTAAATAATATTATCAGCGATGAGGCGCCTTACTTCAGTTTCGACGCGTTTTCGTTGTTTAATCAATCTGTGGGATTCAAGGCATGTATGAAGGGGACTGACCCTTTGCGGATAACAATATACACATCCACTTTTCCCATTTTATTGAGGTGGGCACAATATTATCCATGCCCTGAGGGAGCCCGAATTAGATAGTAGTTTTCACCGTGACCTCGATTTATTCATCCGTTCAGATCTCTAACAAGTTTCTCACGTCTTCTTTCCTATAGGTCCCAACATTCCTGAAAATGCATATGTTCTGTAACCCTGTTACAACTTCCATTATTCTCTAAAAGTTCAGTTTTCCTCGTCGTGTCATAATAATAATAATAATAATAATATTATTAACAATAGTAGTAGTAGTAGTAGTAGTAGTAGTAGTAGTAGTAGTAGTAGTAGTAGTAGTAATAATAATGATAATAATAATAATAAATAATAAATTATCACCATCATATCATCAATTGCGTTTATGCGGGTGCGAGTGTACTGCATGTGTGAGTGTTTAAGTACAGAAAAAGTGAGGACGAGACATAAAGGGTGAGAGATAGAGAGAGACATAGAGAGAGAGAGAGAGAGAGAGAGAGAGAGAGAGAGAGAGAGAGAGAGAGAGAGAGAGAGAGAGAGAGAGAGAGAGAGAGAGCGAGCAGTCAGGCAGAGAGGGGTAACGGGTTAAGGGCTCTGCAGATGGAATAAATTGCGTTATACAATTAACTGTAAAGGTAGATGATTTTGTTTTTTATAAACGTTGGCATACAAAAATAATTGATCATCTCTGTGTAAATAAAAAAACATAATGATTCTATTAATGAATTTTTAATGTAAACAAATCAATCCTACCTTATAACAAATCTCGATACCAAAATTAATTTATTACACTCACGAATAAATGTCGTTCTTTACAATATAAAAATATAATATAAAAAGTAACTATTCTCTAAAATGGAGAATTGTTACACAATATTTAAAAACCTATCGGTAAAGGAATTAAGTTAAAAAAAAAATCAATTTGTGCATTCTTCCCGCTACGGTGCGGAGCTACAAGAAGACCTCGATTATGACCCCTCGTAAGAGTTTGCAGTCCGCTGGATTGGATTCATCTTGTTTACTCGACACTCATTCGGTTTGCTCCAATAGTTATCATTCGGTTTCTTTCGAATGGGTGGAGAAGCAGGTATACACACGAGCCATTTAAAATCTCTTACGAGTGTCAATGTCGAATATGTACTTCAATTTACATAAAGACACCAAGCACTCTCGTATGTTGGTACACTTGCAGGACATTCCGTTGGTAATTAAACACATGTCAATAGGGTTTGCACAGGAATGTAAGGTATAATCAGGCGATTGACTTCTTAGAATGAAGACGGCTCATTGTCGTTATAAATGATTATCCATACTGGCTATCAAAATAATGTAGTATTTCAGTACTGAACGAATTTATTCATTTAAAGAGGCATATTGAATAAAAATAATATACTAAATATTTCCCAGTAATCCGTACCAAAGCAAGAATATAATTCTTATTTATAAAAAGACTTTAAAAACTGATAAAATAAAATTTCCTATTAGTACCTTAATATATTAAATTTTTAAACATCTGGAGAAAACTTTCTAATCTGGGTATCATTATCATTTAACCCACGTTTCGCAAAGATTTCACGTTTCTTATATTTATAGCAAATTTTCAAAGTTAACATTCATCATTTTAGGATTGATATCACCCTCTTTCCTTTAGGAACAGTTTTATAGAATCTATTTCTTGTAGTAAAGAAAATTTCACTCCACTTAAATTATCTCATTTTAATCTACATTATTGCATAAAAGGTGAAATGTGCTGCCTGAGACTCCTGAGAAGGATCAACGAGAAAGCTAGGAAACATCGATTTCGACATACGACTATCAGAATATCAGAATCACCATCGATATAAATCAGATGTAGTTATGGTCGAGAGAGGATAATGCTTCTTTCTTGTAACACAGACTCACAGTGAAACAAATTAAAGACTCATAGTTGACGTATGCTAACAAGAGAAAATAGTATTCTGTAACTGAGCTCAGAATTATAGTAACATTTTCAGAAACTGGTTAAAAGAAAGCATAAGACATTGTTAACAGTAAAACATGTCGCTCAACGGAAAAAACAAAATTTAGAAAGTAGGCTGATGCTTGACAGTAATGGTGACAAAAATATGAAGAAGATTGTAAAGAATAAAAAGGGAGAAAGAGGAGAAGTTGTCTGAGTTATAGTTAATTAACCGGAATTTGGTTAGAGAAAATATGATTTTACATTTTTATTGTAAATATTAATTTATTGTCATTTTATAGACAAAATTGAAGAATAAAATTACATTAAAACAATTTTAAATATGTTTTATTTAATTAATTTATTGAATGTTTTAGTTTTAATTTACTGTGAGAGTTTTATTTCGTAATATTCGTAATACTCTTCGTAATATTCTCAGTTTATTGAGCATATTCATTCTCATTCGTAGGCAGAAATTTTTTTTAATTAGCGATGGTGTGTATATATAGGTTACGTGTATGTGTGTGTGTGTGTGTGTGTGTGCGCGCGCGCGCGTGCGCCCCCATGCCCGCGGTTTTTAGTGCGTGTAATTTGGAATATTGGTCGTCGTATACAAGCGTATCAAACAACAGTTGCCGGAATGTAGGTATGGAAAAATATTTACTGAAACAACAATCAACCGCATGGGATACACAGCGTTTTGTATTTGCACGCCGCGGACAAAATGCACACTCACACACGTACACGAACAAACACAGCTCTGCTGGTATATACAAAAGTTGAAGATACAACTCAACTGTAGCCTACTTCCTACAGTAGACTATATTCATTAATGATTTTAGTTTATTCCATTATCCACCATTCTTATCTTAATTGTGTCCACGTACTGTAGATTATATCAATCATTTTTACTATTTGTACACAGTGAGACACTTTTGAGGGTACTCTTTCCTCTTCCATTCTTTAAATTTTTTTGTATCTTTATATATATGTTTCTTGTCAATTCGGCGTAATAGTACCTGTTTCTGAATGAAATGTGTCTCTAATAATATGATCACGTTAACATGATCTAGAAGCAAAGCACCTTGTAACCTTCTCAGACATTTGATTTTTGAAGGTCTCATTACTCATTTACTTATTTACTCTATTATTTTAGATTTAAGTAGGTATTCATTAAATAAGCTTTGCAGTCGTGAGTACCTGAAAGTTTTATTGACGACGTAAACATTGCGGGTTGTTCCTTGTTCTCTTACGTAGAACTTGTTCACCTTTCCACGTGAATAGACGTAATCATTTATTCACTCATTCACTCATTCACCCATTCACTCATTCACTCATTCACTCATTCACTCATTCACTCATTCACTCATTCACCCATTCACTCATTCACTCATTCACCCATTCACTCACTCATTCACTCGCTCATTCGCTCATTCATTCTTTCACTCATTCACGCGTTCACTCGTTCATTCGTTCACTCATTTAGTCATTTATTCATTTACTTATTTACTCATTTACTCATTTACTCATTTACTCATTTACTCATTTACTCATTTACTCATTTACTCATTTACTCGTTTACTCGTTTACCCGTTTACTCGTTTATCCGTTTACCCGTTTACCCGTTTACTCGTTCACTCATTCTCTTAATTTTACTGACCAAGTATAGTGCACGCGGGATAGGTTTATCGTCCCATCTATCACTGTACATAATTTTCTTATTCCTCTTTGCTTCTTGACACTGTTATGGTGAATATTGTTGTATTGTTGCTGAAGTAGCAATAGGTACTGCTGTCGTACTGATGAACTCAATTACTCAAATGAACTTGCCTAATCAAATGTTTTTTGCTTGCTATGGTGTTTAAGAAACTAGGCACCACATCCACATACACATGAACTACTGCTAGGATCTGATGATGCTTCATAAACATCACTGCAGCTAAAATAAACTCCAATTCTTCTTCTTCTTCTTCTTCTTCTTCTGCTTCTTCTCGTTCTTCTTCTTATCTGCCTTTCCTTTTCCTTCTCTATTTGAGGATTTATGGTTCAAACCTGTTCCTCACTCAAACTGATCTACCACTGGTCCTGCTTCGTTGCCCGTCAATCGTGCAGGCTTGCGTTTTGACCAGAATGTCGCTACCATCCGTCTATGCACATTGTGATGCGTCGGTGTCTACAGCTTTCCGAAATGGCTGATTGTTCCTCCTGAATATAAAACAATTAATTTATTTTATGTATCATCGTTATTAACTCACTTGAGTGGAGTGCAGCTTTTATGAACGTAGAAATTTGACACAAAAGTTTATAGCTTTGTAATATCATTAAGGTCAGAGTCCAAATATCAGATGCGCAGTACACAAGAGCCACCATTTCCGCTCAGGAAAGATAATTTTTTCCTAAACGTAGAAAATTTTATATTTGTCCAAAGCATTCTGTTTGCAGGAAAATTAAGTGCATCCTTATCTTCGCCCTATACAGATGGATTCAAGTTCCACCTGCTCCTTTCAAACAAGGCAAGTGTGCGCTGTGAGTTCATCTTGCTTAGTGTTATTAGGCGTTCATTGGCTTAGTCGTACTGATGAACTCAATTACTCTAACTTGCTTAATCAAACTGTTTATTGCTTGCTATGGTGTTTAAGTAAATAATCACCACATCCATGTGCACATAAACTACTGCTAGGATCTGATGATGCTTCATAAACATCACTGCAGCTCAAATAAACTCCATACTTTTTAAGTAAAACTGCAAGAGTATCGATGAATATGCAAATACATTTTATGTAATGTGTGTGTGTGTATATATATATATATATATATATATATATACACACACACCCGTATTCCCAACCTCTCCATGACAGTATGTTTATTTATTTAAGCATTCATGCTGCACTAGGGAATGCACAAACGCTCCCCCCTCTTGTGTACGGAAAGTTGTACACACACGCGCGCGCGCGCGCACACACACACACACACAAAACTGGGATGCATCACGTGAAAGCTATCGTTACGTTTATACTATGTACTTATTAAAATTGCATACATATCTCCGGGGATTATTCACGAGTTTCTCCGGCTTGTAAAATATTCATAAAGAGGGACACAGATTTAACGGAAATGTTTTTTTAAAACATTTGCTTCCACAAATGCCGTCGGACGCAACACAACATAAATTCCGAGTTAAATAATTTTTAAATTTACAATCATGAGACGTCCATTTTGATCTTCAGGGCAGCATCAAAATAGCCAATGATGTACTTTCGTCTGACTACTAGGGGTGCTTTAGTGTATAACAAGCATGTGTAAGTACAGTACATGCTCAGCTGTTGCGATCTCTCCCATCCTTCACGTCACAGGTTTATTTCAGTTTTTCCTCCTCTTTTGTAGGTCTCATTACATGCAGTCCACGCTTTTCCAAACTCTCCTAGTTCTACATCTCTAGCGTCTTCTATACTGAACCCAGTTTAACATCTTTTTTGGGCCAACGATGGTCAGGAAAGTGTTCCATACCTTAGAAGCTTTTCATATTCACGCAGTCTAATATTGTTTTGTATAGCCAAATCTGCCACCTGATGAATCCATTGGAACGCTTTGGGGCTTGGACACACCACAGTGCCGTCTTTAAAAGTCTATTTCTACTGCTTAAAGCCTTTGGAAGTTTTTACATCTGCAAGTTTCAGTGTTATAAGCAATCTTGCTTCCTAAAGTGGCAGAGTAAATAATTTTTTTGTGATGATTGTAGGATTTTTATCATGTAGATATTTGAGGAAAAATGAGGCGCTGACCTGGTGCCTAAGACCTCAAACTGAAGCACCAGGGTCACCATAAAGCTTGTGGAGATTAAATCTCCTAAATACTTTTTTTTTCACTACAACTTCAGAGCCAAGTGAAACAGCTTCAGACACCAAGATTTGAGAAACATGAAATATTCCCGTAATCGTTCGAAACCAATTATCTTGGGCGTTCAAGTAGCAAGAAGTGTCCAAAAGAGGTGGTACAAGTTAAGAGAAGTAAACAAGGAAAAGAAAAGCAATTTGAACGTTTTATATTCTTAAAATTCAAAACAGTTGAGACTATGAAAAAAGTGATAAGGTGTTGTTTTCTCCTACTGGCGTTAAAATACTAATTTACATGGTATGTCTAATATTCAACAATACTTCTTCTTCTTCTTCTTCTTCTTCTTCTTCTTCTTCTTCTTCTTCTTCTTCTTCTTCTTCTTCTTCTTCTTCTTCTTCTTCTTCTTCTTCTTCTTCTTCTTCTTCAACTGGCGTTACAACCCAGTATTGGTTTCAGCCTCTTGAAGGATTTTTCACTATTCAACTCTTCCAGTACATAGTCTTCTCTGTGTTCGTATCCCCATTTTCCTCAAATGCTCCTCAACAATCGGGATCCATCTCTTCCTTGGCCTTCGTCTTGATCTCCTACCTACCAGTCTCCATTCTAGAATTTTTTTGTAATTCTGTATTGTTCCATCATTATTACGTGCCCCAGCCAGGCTATACTTCTACTCTTTATAAACCTCACTACATGAGTTCCGTGTATTAGATTAGGAATCTTTATTTCCTTCGTCCTCTCAATGAAACGTCGTCATTTTGCACATGTCCAAAAATGATTTTGTGTATTTTTCCTTCAAGTATTTTAAGATACTGTTTGCCTATTTGCTTTAATACACACTTTTCATATGCATATGTTACAACTGGTCCAATTGTACTCTTGTATAGGCTACGTTTAATTTTAATGATGATAAAGTTTTGAACATAGTAAGAAAACTAGACAATTTGTTTTTAGTGTCATACTAATACGTGCAGACAATATAATTAATAAATATTAACATAAACGTAAGATCAAAGACAAGTCTAAAAACAAGTAGCCTACTTATATAAATACATATTCTTAATTTTGTATATTTTGTTTACTAGATGTATTAAACGATATAGCCTATTATGCATTAAATATATTTTTCAGCATTATTCTTTACGCCTCTAATCATCCATGTCGATCTGTTTTTGTTGAAGTTAATATGTTTTTTGTTTATTGCTATCCGTTGGTAATCAGAGAGCTGTGTTGATATTGATGTTATACGTGCAAAAATGTTTGTGATATTTTTCTAATTATTAAGTTTTAATCATTTTTGTAATTTGTGTTGAAATGAATTTGGTAGATTTATGAAGTTGCATTTGTGTTTTTCCACTAAATATATGTACATTTTCTTTTTTATTTTTACAATGTTTTATGAACGCCACGTTTATGTAGACAATTTATTACTCTGGGAAAAACGGAAAAATCAATGATGTGGTTTATGTTCAGATTTATAGATTAACATACTCGTAGTTACTGTGATGAATGCACTTCAGTGTTCTACTAAAGTTCTGCGCTAATTTCAAACATAGTACATTATTGGTAATTAGTATAATGTTTACCAAGTTAGTGTATTAATTCACATCAATTATAGTGCGTAAATTAATGTATGTATGTATGTGTGTGTGTGTGTGTGTGTGTGTTTGTGTGTGCGCTCGCTCGCGCGGGCGTGCGTGTGACAAGAATTACTTCCTACCTGGATTTGCCATCACTCCACTTCTTCACATCACCTACTTTGCAACGCCTAAATTAACCCGCACACCAACAAACAACTGTCCCTTACAACTTATACGGTGTTATATTTAACTCAATTTTTTTTTTAATAAAATACCTTGTCCCGAAGGTATTTACTTATTTTTAATCAATAGTTGTCTCGAAAATAAACAGGAAATGCGGCAGGCGAATGAGGTAGAGGATGTTTGGAGCCCAGTAAAAAAGAAACCTTTGAAGAAAATTCAGGATAAGTTACATAGCCTATAGGAAACGTATTACCAGCAACTAATAGTTTAAAACAGTGTTAGCAGTAAGTACGAGGAAAAGGTTGTAAGGGTTCACGTGAAGTAGGCCTAGTAGCGTAGAATATTATTTCTTTGTTACATTTCTGTTTTCCTGTCATAATGTTACGCAATTACAGAACGTCCTATATGTTTCTCAGCTATCCCAGCAGAACCAGCTGTAATGTTGTGTGCGTACGTAAATTCTTGAGTCTGTTCCAGACTTCACCGGTCCGCGCGCATTGTGTTTAATGCTGCAAGCAATTACGCTCTAGTGTTTTGTAATAGTGCTGACGCGTATTATGGATTATTCTGGAATTTCAGCGGGGTGTAAGTGGAAGCATTCAGCGACGCTTAGTTTCCGTTTATGTGGCGATGTATTCAAGTGAGGTCTGAGTTATTGTCGGGCCATTTTCACAGTGTGTCTCAACTGGTGTATTAGTGCAAAGTGATTATAGTGCGGAATTGTTTATAGTTGTCATTAATATTTGTGTGGACAGTTGAACTTGAATTATTGTACCTACAAATATAATCTTGTATAATAACTTGTTGGTTCAAATTGTGAATTGTGATTATTAAAGCTGGTTTTTAGTGACTTCATTTGTGTCTCGTATTTTGTTTTCCACTGCATCATACGAATATCAGTGAGACCGTCGGGGTCGTAACAATATGTAGCCACTTTCCCTTTTCCTTGCATGATGTAATACGTTGAGCATGTCTAAACAATTGTAGTACGGTCCAATACCATAATTATTGTAATAATGGTGGTTAATTATAATTAACCACAGCCGTAATAAAAAAGAAATTCATGGTTAGAAGTAGGTATGGATGATGGGCAGGAATTTCTACTCCTCATTAAGCCTGGACGTACAGGAGACGGAAAATTATACTCAGTGCCTGTATTCACAATGTGGGAAGAAATGAATTGCAGACTAAATGCATTACATTTTACAACTGGTTGGAGGCAGCTTTGGAATATGTATTTGTATAATTGCATTCAAGTTTGAAAATACATTGACAATATTTACATATTTTTACGACGGTCTACTGATCGTCGTACGGTACAATGGAAAACAAAATACTAGACACCAATTAAGTCACTAATCGCCAGCTTTAATTATCAAAATTAAACAGTTTGTAATCAACAAGATAGTCTCTTAGAACAAATCGAATAAAAATTGTTCAGACGCAATAAAAAAACTGTCAGCTAATATAAAACACAATTGTATTACAAATGGCACGCACACTTATAAAACACTTAACAGTGCCATAATACATCGAACCGCACTGTGTGAATCGCCACTTCAACGCACTGTGTAATCCCCCGACGATAACTAACTTGACCGTCGCTGAATGGCTATGTTTATACCATCGATGTATAATACCACTGGATAGCGCGCTAGGTGGGAGTGAAAGCGTAAAAAACGGTCCTGCGCGAAAGCAGCCCCCTCCCCTCCACAAAAAGGCAAGAAGGCGTCACTGAGCACAATTTACAGATTGTATGCAGTCGTGCTTCCGTATTTTGTTAACTAGATACTTAATTCAGTTCGGAATTTTTGTCCGTGTTTGATAACGAAACTGTTGTGTAATTTTGATTATTGTTACAGTTATAGTTACAGACAGACTATTCGATTATTTAAAGAGGGGGACCCCATTTGAGCAGCACTTCAAACAGCAAATAAAGAAGAAGAATTTAGGAAATGACAATAAAATGTTACATAATATTTTGGCATATTTAACTACGTTAAAAATTGAAAATATTCAGGTCTGCGGCACCCTAGGAAAACATTTTTGCACGCGGATTTATTACAAACGCAATAAAAGATTCTGTCAAACAGATTATAAAATGATTTACAATTCAAGTATATTTTGACTTACAAGTTTTCTCAAGATCATTTGGACCTGTTAGTTTCTTGCTTAAGATCTCGAAGGGGACATAGTAACAATCCTAATGTCAAGCAGTTTCAATGGGCCTTGAGGAAATTTATATTCAGGAACAGCGTTAAAGCTTCTGACAAAAAAGCAACTGTTTGAGGTTTGACATGCCATTCCAAAACTGTTATGAGTTTTGCAGAAGCAGAAGAAACAGTTGACCTAAACTCAGTCAACGTCTATGAAGAAACCATTAAAAATATTAAATGCTGGAAAATAAAAACTCTTATTATAAAGATAATATTCTTTTCTACTTGTCTTGTTTCATTGTCAGAAAAATTAGATCTTAGTTGAAATGTGAAGAATGTATAAGACTGCTGATAGCCGATGGCAGCAAGCTTAACCTTTACACCCATTTTGTTGATTATATTTCAAAAGGAAATTTGGTCAGGGCTTCCTCAGATGTAATCGGGGTAGTAAAATTTATGTAGTCCCTATTGTACAATAAACAAAACATTGAGTAAAACAATTTAGATACAAAAAAGATTATTATATTGGCGTGTACAACCTTTACTAATAACATATTTAAAGGCCATACTTCTAACAATGATTATGGTGAAGACACTCATAAAATTAGTAATGTTAATAAAGTTAGTAATGTTAGTAGGTAGTTTATTTTACAAAATTGTGTGTTTTAGTATAGCTAAAGAAAAGACTTCATCAGCTATGTTTTCGAAACTTGGTGTTCGTCAAAAATTAAATAAGTTTGTTTTACTTAGCAATTTTTAGCACAGCATTGTAATATGCTATTCATAATCTAAGATCCTGAAGTTTTATAACAAATGTAATATATTTTGATTGGAAATAGTAAGATATATTGTAAGTAAATGCAGATAGACTGTAAACTAAGATTTTTTTTAGGTTGTAAATAATCATCAATGTAAAACTATGTAATAGACAATTTCGTTTACATTACTATTCTTGTTTAGTCAGTTTGCTTTATTTTATTGAAAAAAAAACTATTACAAAAAGAGATAATTATTACACCTTAACAAACCGGTATAGTTAGCGAAAATGTATATGCATAACTTTAATGTTACCGGTAACTTGTTTGTTTTTCATAGATCAGCACTGATGAAAAAAAATATGCAAACTTCTATTATGAACAACAGAAATGAAATTTATATTTACATTATTTTTAAATTAGTATCAAGTGTTCCATTTAATCTGATTGATATGAAATACACAATTTGCATAACAAGACTTTCTATGGAACGATCAAATCGGTAAACTAATGTTAAGATAACACTGTGAGTATGCAGGCGAAGTGGCTTTTGCCTTGATGTGGTGGGGCGAGCGTAGAGTTGAGCGAACCGAATTCACTACACGCAGCCGGCAATCCAGTGTTATTATACATCGATGTTTTATACCCCGCTGATTTCCAGAATAATCTGTCACTTTGGATGACTTGTTAAACAAACAGGCGCTCTCGAGAATCCACTAGAAACAGTGTCATTGAACACACTGCGCTGACCGGTATGGTCTGGTATAGACCCGATAGTTGACGCGTAATTGTCTTTCACGGCAAAGTAGCAGCATTATGTACGCACACACACATTACATCTGGAATATCCGAGAAACTTGTAGAACGTTCCGTATTACGTGACACTTTTCTGCATTGCGTAACACTATGAAATTATGATATTTGGCGTGCTATTCAAAAAATTGGAAAGAGAAAAGATTTGTATTAGTAGGATTGATGGAAATGAATGGACAAACCGTTATTAAATGTTATATTTTGACAGTGTAATGGAAAATGATAAGGAATATATAACTAAGCCCAGTGGGAAAGGACGTAATAAGTTAACTGTAGAAGAAATCCAACAAGCAATAAATGGAATGAAAAGTAGAAAGGCACTAGGACTTAACGGAATAAATACTGAGTTAATAACATATGGTGGCACTTTACTGCATTTATGAATTTTTTATTTTCTAAATAATATTTGAATGGAAAATAAAATTTCGAAAGAATGTAGGCGCGCGAAAGTGATTTCGTTAATATAAAATAGGAGATAGAACAGATGCAAAAAATTACAGAGAAAAAGCTTGCTGGACTCAACGTACAAAATATATATATACAAGAATTCTAAATCACAAATGAAGAATCATTACAGATGGAATAATTCTTGAAGAGCAAATGGGTTGTAGAAAGGGTTGTAGGTCGATTGTGGATGCATTGTTTGTATTACGACAGATAATAGAGAAAAGGCGGGAGTATAACCATATAACCAAGAAACGCATATTGCTTTTGTTGATCTGGAAAAAGAAATTGACCGTCAAAAGTTATAGAATATTATGTGTAGAAGACGGTATCCACAGCATTTGATAAATTCAGTTAAGATTCTTTATAAAAGTACATCTGTATTCCTGGATCTTAATGGTAGGCTGTCAGGTGACATTCCGATAAATAAGGTAGTTAGGCAGGCATGCTGTGTTTCCCCAACCTTGTTTAATATGTAGACTACATTTACGACATGTTGAGAGCATGGAAATCCACAGTCACTTTGGGAACACAGCTTAACAAATAAATTTGTATGGGTTCACTGCTATATGCGGATGACCTAGTTCTTATTCAAGAAAATGAGGATGATTTACAAAGAGCTATGTTTCAATAACAAAAACTGGCAAAAGGGTACTCACTGACAACGTCAGTAAGAATGACCAAAACCATCGCCTTTAAAGGTAAATATCTATTGAGAACTAAGATAGTTATAAACAACAGCACTTTAGAATAAGTGAGCCGTTTCAAATATCTCAGCTGTGCAGTAGGCTATGAGTCTGAATATCATATAAGAGAGAAGATAAATAAATTTATGAATATTAGTGGTACGGTTCATAGACATCTTAGAGATTAAACAAGACACTGCACAAGGATTAAATTTTATAAGACAATTGCAATACCCGCATTGACTTATGCGAGTTAGGCGTGGGTCATGACAAAAAAGGAAAGAGGCAAAATTCAGAGTGCTGAAATGCAGTTTCTTCGAAATATTTTGAATTATACATCGCAAGATAGAATAAGGAATGGAGATATCAGAGTGGAACTTGAAGTAAAGGACATAAATGAAATTATATTAATTTACAGAAGAAAATGGTGGGATTATCTGGAAAGGATTACAGAGGATCGATTGTCGATAGCGGCACTGAGCTGGGATGGGTGCCGAAACAGGTGTATATAACCTAATGTTTAAGAGAAAAAGAAGATAAGTTGTCCTAATTTATCTCCAGCTTTCTCAGAGACAGGACTTTCCGATTTGGACAATTACTGTCGGCTCCAAAAACCTGTTAATTTGAGTTCCCCATGAATCTAAGTTTAGCGGCACGTTTTTTAATATCGGTGATTTAAGCGTACGTCCGGTGGAAAGCGCCACCTTTGCAAGCCAAACTTCCCGCGGGATATCGCCAGTAGAAGCAAGAAGTCGTATCACCCATTGTAGAAGAGACGTGGGTCGTCCGAGGATGAGATGGGCGCCGGAACAGGTTTATATAACGCGATCCTTAAAAAGGAGAAGAAGGTGAAGAATATTAAAAAATTGTTTACTTTCAGTATTGCACAACAGTTGCTCTGCTGCCACGGTGTCTTATCAAAGCCTCAATAAAGGCCTCGTGTGTGGAGTACTCGTATGCCTACATGTCCATATTTGCCGTAACAAAGAGGCATACAGTAATATTTACGACCCACTGAAATGACACATCAGGGAATCAGTTAACGTGTATTCACCGACATGTCTCGCGTCGTTAACGCCTACATTTATCAACGCTTATATGAAACGTTCACAACAGCAGACGACCGATGGCAAACGTTACAGCACAGAAGGCATGTTTTGCTCGACAATAGTTTGTCCCCGGACTGCAATGTGGGACAAGGTTTATTGGCGATAAGTTGCAGTCTCCCCCCCCCGCAACACATTTACCCAGTGCATCGTTCTTCAAACAACAATGTCGCCATGTTGCTTGGCATTTGTACAATCTTGAACGGGGCGACTTGGCGAGGAGATAGTGTTTATGAATGTCAAGTCAAGAAAAATGTCACTCTCACGTTCGTATTGTGTTACTACCTAGGAATGTCATAAAATGTATAACAGTAATATATTGTTACACGGATCGCATGTGACTGCTATCAAATCATTGGATAATATGTTGAACAACAGGAAATCGGTACTGACAACTTTTTTCTGTATCTAGGATATAGTGATTTCTGTCTTTCAATAGTTGTTCTAGGTAATTAGTAAATGCAAGCAACTACGAATGTCACCAACTTTAGTATTTACAACCTGCAAAACAAATCACAGACATTTTTGTCATCCCCAATAATTTTGTTTAATTTTATTACCAGCCATCTTAATACCAACTTTGTCACTACTTATTGCCACACTGCTAAATACTTCGTCCTTGACGAGGCCTTTCGGGGTCCCCACCATTTTCAGGAAATATCTGAAGATGGTGGAGACACCGAAAGGCCTCCTCAAGGACGAAGTATTTAGCAGTCTGGCAATAAGTAGTGACAAAGTTGGTATTCTTGTCATCCAGACATTATCATTTTAAAGTGAAAACGTTAATCGAATTATTCCAGCTATTGAGCTCAACGTTTATAGACAAACTTCTGCCTATTATTATTTTAATTATTATTATTATTATTATTTAGTGAGCTTATAAAATTTCATGCAAACTTATTATCAGCTGAAATGTTATTGTTACGGCGGTCTACTCGATCGTCGTAGGTACAGTGGAAACAAAATACAAGACACCAATTAAGTCACTAATCACACCTTTAATTTTTACAGTTGATCAGTTCGTAATTAACAACACAGTCTCTACAACAAATCAAATGAAAATTGTTCACACGCAATAAAATGTCCACTAAAATGAAACACAATTGTATACAATATACCGTCCGATTATAAAACACAACACTTAACTAATAACCACTAGAACGCGCACAGTAATATCGCCCGAGAATAACTCTTGAACCGCTCTGTAAATATATCGCCACTATAATGAAACTTAAGGCCGCTGCCGCCATGTTGCACAAGAGAGGTTCTTCCCAGTGACTATCCCCGAACTGCAAAACAATCTTTGAATTCGTGTAAAAACTGTCTGAGTTCTCTTACCTCACTTCTTGAGAGGTTGTTTGAAGATCTGTTCAATAATTCTTCCAGTTCCTCTGGTAATTTGGAATTATCCGAAGCACTGGATCTTCGTTGCATCATTCCGGCTACCCAGACCACAGGAGTCAATTTGCCTAGAAGCGTATAACTTTGTAAAGCGGTAGCTTGATCCAAAATATTCGTCACTCTAATAGGTACATTTACGGTTTCGTCAGGTTTTACTAAACTTCTGGCAATTAGAATGCCCGGTGTGCTGACTACCTGGGGTTCGAATATAGAGCACTGGTTGCCCCTAGTATCTACCTCGGTTCTAACCATGATGACCTTTTCGGAGTTTGGCGGAACAGTTACGGCCACTTGGCTTATGACATCCATCGATTTTTCTGCTGTCGTCATTGTTGATAGCATTACCTCTTCGCCATCGATTCTCAAGACATTGTTTTTGAAGTCGACTATAAATCCGTATGCGTTCATAACGTCCACACCAAGAATTGCTTCATCCACAATGTCTGTAACAAGTACTTGATTAAACTCAAGTCGACCGAGGCGTAGATGTATCTCCACTTTTCCATACACTTTTACAGGCCGTCCAGTAGCTGTTCGCAAGCTGCAAGAGCACCAGATTGGCTTGAGATCTTTCACCACGTCGGGGCGCACAATAAAAGCTGTTGCGCCCGTGTCAATTGTAATCGAGGTTGGCCTTTCTTGAACAACTCCGGTAACTACCAAGCTCCCGCTGTTTTTCTGAAGTGTATAAATACCGTATTGTCTAGGGGCTTTGTTCCTCCAGCTACTCAGCACACGCCCCGTTGTACCGACTATTGCTCGTTTCCCTGCTGCTGAATTCTAATCCGACAATCACGTTGTAAATGTCCAGGTTTCCCACATCTATAACACTTCGTTCTTCCATCCTTTTTAATTTTATTCTGTGGCGCCGACCGTCGAGTTTCTGTTCCTTGTTTTTCTTCCTCATCGTCTGTGCAATCGCGATCTTTTAACGCGCGCACTTTATGACGTGTCCAACCAGACGCTGATTTGGCGGCCTCAAATTGCAAAGCATGTACCAGGGCGTCCGCACTGTTCTGGTATCTTGCCATTCGTAACACTTGCTGTAGCTCGTTATCTCGGACACCGGCAGTAAATGTCTGCATCGCAAAACTCGTTCGAAAATCTTCTGGCGCTTCAGGATAGGCCAGTCTAATTAATCTGTCGATACTTGCTTCAAACTCTTGAAGGCTCTCCCCGGCATGCTGTCGCCTTGTTCTCAACTGGGTGCAGTACACATCTCGTAAATGTTTATCACCATACCGTAATTCCAGAGCTTATATCAATTCGACATAGGTGTTTTGGCTGTCAGGTGGCACTTTCTGTAGTAGTTCTGCCGGGGGTCCTTTTAATGAGAGAACGAGTGAAACTGCCTTGTCTTTCTCCGTCCAATTATTTGCCCATGGAGCAGATTCGAATTGGCATAAATACGTCGCCCAGTGCTTGCTTCCATCAAAGGTTGGAGCTTTGACATGAACTGTCCCTAATGCAGGCAAAGTGACTTCCTCTGTTAATTTATTTTCTGTGTCTTTTTCTGTCTTGTATCTTCAGGCACTGCTCAACTTCAATTTTAATTTGCTCTCTTATGTTTGCCATTGAGTTTTCTACTGCAGATATTTTATTTGACATGGTTTCTTCTATGTCAGATATTTTTGTGGACATCGATTCTTCCACACTCGAAACAGATTTCTCTACTTCAGCTATTTTTAATGTCATTGATTCTATATCTCCGATATTTTAGTATCTTGTATATTAAGCTCACCTCTTATGAGACCCAACTCTGCAGCGGTTTGTTCTTGTGTCTGCTTTTGCTCCTGTATTAACTCCTTGATGTCTTCTGTTTCACGCTTCCGTTCTTTTTGTGTCTTTCTTCTGTTTCTAGAATTAATGCTTTCTAACGTTCCTCAGCATCTTCTCTTTCCTGCCTGCGTTTTTCATCCTGTCGTTTTTCAGCTTCTTCCGCCTCCTGTCTGCGTTTCTCATCCTGTCGTTTTTCTGCTTCTTTTCTTTCTTGTCTTCGTTCTTCTTTTTGTCGTCTTTCTGCTTCTTCCGCCTCCTGTCTGCGTCTTTCCTCTGCTTCCAGCAGGAGGGTTTTCTGTCTCTCTTCCGCTTTCCCTGCATCCTGTCGTCGTCGTTCCTTTGTCTGCAACAACAGCCCTTGAAATTTTCCATCATCTGACTGGCATCCATTTTTTCCGATTAATTACGAATTACTCTCGTCTTGTACAAAGTGCCCACTGTTTCCACTGGTAACCGTTCTATCCCAGTTCTGACACCACTGTTACGACGGTCTACTTGACCATCGTAGGTACAGTGAAAAACAAAATAAGTACAAGACACCAATTAAGTCACTAATCACCAGCTTTAATTTTTACAGTTAAACAGTTCGTAATTAACAACACAGTCAACTACAACAAATTAAATAAAAATTGTTCACATGCAATAAAATGTCACTAATATTAAACACAATTGTATTACAATTATACCGTCCGATTATAAAACACAACACTTACCTAATAACCACTTGAACGCGCACAGTAATATCGCCCGAGAATAACTCTCGAACCGCTCTGTAAATCTATCGCCACTATACTGAAACTTAAGGCCACTGCCGCCATGTATTTATACCTGTGCTCACAGACCAGAATGTTCCTTATTGCGTCTTAGCGCTCGTGTGAAATACGTAATTAACTGCGGTGTTGACACAGTCCGCGCGACTGGCGCCTTCGAGAAACCTCTCGAAAAATGCGTCTACAAGCACGCACGCCACACGTGTTACATCGAGATTCTTCTGGCACATTCGACAAACACGTAAATTGTTCTGTGATGTCGTAACAGTATTAGAATCTATTGTCATCCATATAAGTAAGTACATAATACTGTATTAAGAAGATGTTATAATGCAACATTGAGCGTCAATATCTTTGTAAACTCTAGGCTTTTCTAATTAATTTGAAAAGAATTTTCAAGACTACGCAGAACATAATGAAAATTAAAATACTCTAGAAACTTAATCTCCATTTTTGTTGTTCACCATTATTTTGAGGTCAATGTTATTGATTGATTAATGAACATTTAAATATGGTCAGGAGACGTGTGTTTCTTTAATGACCTAACATTCAGTTTACTTTATAATTACTTCTAAAACACTACCACCTTTATCGCCTGCTAGTTTGGTCGGTCTGCTGCCTAAAATCGAACCCCTTTGTAATTTCGTTGTAAACGAAATTAATTAGCGCTTAGTGCTCATTAAATTAATGACAAGAGGATTCAACCCAGACTTTATACGCTCTGTGATTAAATTACGTGACGGAACCGAGTTGCGTTAATTAATCAGTGATTAGTTTAGTTAAATGGATTTTCCTTTTATTGTATTTTTCTCTCTCGGCCAACCAAAACAAACAACACTTACTTTGATAAACGATCACCGGAATCATTATGATACGAAATGTAGGTGCGTGGGCATTTGTAATTTTAAATTGCCAGGAGGGTAAGAACATTATAAGATAGTATCAACGATCACCTAAATAGTAGCACATTGTTATATAAGGCAAATAATACACAAATAGATAGGACATGTATTTCAATTTTTTTGTACAAACGTAATTGTCAATAATGATAATGTAGTTCTTCAAGTATATTAATGTTCAATTAGACTTACGTCTCAAAATTATCTGCAATTTGTGTTTCCACACATTAAATGCACAAAAATCCTACTTTCATCTTCATATCCTCAAACTTGAGGTTTGTTGGCTTGCGATTTCTTCCTTTCTGTAGGCAGCCACTTAATCACCACACACCTTCTTCCTTTTCTTACAGCGTCCATGTACTCCTGCCTAGTCCTTCTGCTCCCACTACGCGCCTCGATCATGCAATCGATTAGGATAGTGAACCAGTTTGAATGGCGCAGGAGGTGCCCAACACTATTGCTCCTCCTTTCAACAGCTAATCTAATCAGTATCTAATCAGCATCCTTTTTCACTTAATCCCTTCAAAACCTCTTCATTAGGTACTCCCACCTCCACAATATTCTTAATGTCCTCGTACCGCACCGCATCTCGAAACCTTCAAGGTAGCTTCTCGCCACTTTCCTGAATATCCAGGTTTCCAAACCATACGTACAATACACTCCATTAATTATCATTCCATTGTTGCTGGCTTTCATGCACTTCTTTAGCGTATTCTACACATAAGTTGAACAATGTTTGAATAATCCTTGCCTATAATACTTTGCTTGGATTCTATCTCGGCTGATGGAAGCTCTATGATTCTTGTAGACTTCCATGATAATTCTTCTATCCCTATAGTCTACAATTACATTTTAAGAAATTTTAAAATTACATTTCAATTACGTTGACCCTGCAAAGTACATATATTACACACCACTAATTTATTTTAAGAGTTAATATTATTTAAATAACTGTTAACACTTAAATACGACATGGCGTCAATATCAGTTAAGATTTCCATTAACGAGCCACTAAAAAAAAACGGCAGTATGTATTCTATTAATATTTGCAGATGATTAGGGGAGTTTCGGAACTTACCAAGACGATGGTAGTTACACGCTTAGATAACGTAATGAAGCTTGTAAGAAATTAACTTTGAACAAACAAGTATATGGTATTAGGAAGAGAAATTCAACATATGCATGCAGAATGGAGATAACGTCTGTCGTTATGTCATATGCAATCTATGTCACGATAACGTCTGTCGCAAGGATGTAATATTTTTTTGTAGGTGCAAAGCAGGTTCAAAATCTATCTACTGTATAGCAAATGTCTATCTACATAGCCTTTGGCATTTGTCAATTTATATATTTGGAGTATGTCTCACTATAATATCTGAATGCATCAAATGATATTCTTAAACGTAGTACACGCGTTTCAGGCTTTAGCTGTACAGATCCTTATTGTTTTTGATATTCATCGCCCCAAAAACATTGAGGCGGGAGGAAATATGTGAGGTGTCAAAATTGTAAAAAGTCGCAAAATACGTGTAGAGTATCGAGTTATAAGGAATTTTATTACCAATCAAGGAGTAGTGTTTATTATACAATTTTTATAATTTAGTGGCACTGCTGGCCAAAATGAAACTCAAAAGTTTCAAAAAATTCTGAAAGTCTATGGGGTGATCAAGCTATGATAATTTTTTACAAAAACGAACTCAGTATCTTAAAAAATTTAGCATAATTGATGTCTCTTAAAACCCCTAAAAATTTTGGACAGGTTTCAAAACGTTTGACTTTTTTTTATGAAACAGTCAAAGAATACCTATAATAATGTATAAAGAATTTTTTAGTACTTACAAGTACACCTCTAGGTATTCCATTCGCTGAATTTTTTAGTTTTTTATCCAAGATGCATTTCGGAACCGTTGTGTTCCATCTTCAATTGGATCATTTAGTAAACTTACATAACATTTATAAAAAAATTCCACTCAGGTGAGCGTCGTCGACACAGATGTATATAACACGCAACATAAAACACAGAACTTAAAAAATTTAAAATTTTAAAAATAACGTTAATATTACAACGAAAACCGAATCCAAACGGACGATTTGAAAATCATACGCACGTCATACGGAAGCCGACTAACGATAAAACTACCCGACGCGCGACCTTTGTGCGTACTCTTCGAGGCAATCTAATATTTTAAATGTAATTAAATCCCTATAATCCTCTTTCCTGTTAAGCAGTGTTTTTTCACCGGCTCTTCGTTTGTATTTGTAAATATGGTATTGTTCGTATATTTTTGATGCTTCTTTGTTCGAGCTATACCTTAATACTTCTAATGAGGTGTTGAAATTGATGTTGTGTTGTGGGTGGTTTTAGGTGTTGCGCCACAACTGACGAAGGTTTACGGTGATTTCTGGCAGCACGTTCATTGAACCACCGATAACAACTACTTTCAAATAAAATTATTAGCTATGTATATTTACATAAAATATTACCATTCAGTTTGTATTTATCTACAATAATATACATACAATTAAGTGTTAGTTCTAATTCATTTGTAATTTGGCCAGTATAGTTATAAAATTATTAAAAAAGACACAGACGCCGAGCAATAATTTGAAACGTTAGTGTTTATCGTACAATTGTGAGATCTAGTCAATTGTTACTTTCCTAAATAAAAGTACTAGCATAATCGGTTCCGTAATTATTTAGGTAATTAAAAATGTATCTAATCTTAATACTTGAATTTAATAAACTAATTAATCTTGGTGTAGTTCTTGAGGTAATTTTTATTTTTCTGACAATTGTTTTACCATTTGCGGCAGCTTGAAACGTTAAATTTAATGTTCAAATCTAACCTCTTAAGGCAACTAGCAAAACAATTGTTAGGAAATAAAAATTGTCTGTAGAACTATATCAAGTGTTCTACAAAGTTTCGAGCGACCAATCGATACGTGTAATTTATTCAATATTGTAGTGTACCTAATAGTAAAAGTAGTTTTTAAATATATTGAGCAAATTTCGCAGATCAAGGAGCCTACTAATATATTTTTAAATTACATTGTAACACTATAATGTTGGTAAATACTAGATGATAATGATGTCATAACATCATATCATATTATCAAATAATACTCGTCAAATAACCGCACGTCATACGGAAGCCGACTAACGATAAAACTACCCGACGCGCGACCTTCGTGCGTACTCTTCGAGGCAATCTAATATTTTAAATGTAACTAAATCCCTATAATCGTTTTTTCTGTTAAGCAGTGTTTTTTCACCGGCTCTTCGTTTGTATTTGAAAATATGGTATTGTTCGTACATTTTTGATGCTTCTTTGTTCGAGCTATACCTTAATACTTCTAATGAGGTGTTGAAATTGATGTTGTGTTGTGGGTGGCTTTTTAGGTGTTGCGCCCCAACTGACGAAGGTTTACGGTGATTTCTGGCAGCACGTTCATTGAACCACCGATAACACTATGCAACATGATTTTCTATGTTTCTGTAGTCTTAGGTGTTCCTAAAGCATTTTTTTGCGCTGATTCCAGATCTGCAATCCGTTTCTTTCTATCACGTACAGTTTTTTGTAAATCAAGTGAACTCATCTTTTATTTACACGTAAGTTTCACAAGCGGAAATTTTATTGTGGGGGAGGGATTAGTTGGCCACAGTTGTTACACCCAGCTGGCTGTTAGGCGGGAAACAGTAGTTCATTGTTTACATGCTATAGTGCTGTGAGGTTATATTTGTGCTGTCATATATAGTTTGTGAACTTTCTGTAGAAATGAGTTCCCGGAAGTGTTTGAATAACCCAAACGTGTTCTGTTATATTTGTGGTAGCTACGTAATTGGTAAGCAAAGACAGGACATTAATAGTTTTGTGAGAAACGTGTATTACGCGTACTTCGGCATAAGGCTTGGTGATGAAGACAAAAGCTGGGCACCACACAAGGTATGTCGTACATGTGTTGAGGGACTGAGACTGTGGAAAAATGGTACAAAAAATCAATGCCTTTTGCAATCCCAATGGTTTGGAGGGAGCCGCAAAATCATGTTAACGATTGATATTTTTGTATGGTTAAAATTCAAGGTCATAACGCAAAAAGTAAGAAGGATATACAATATCCGAACATTCCTTCGGCCTTACGACCAGTTACGCATTGTAATTCTCTCCCTATCCCAGTTCCACCTCCCGTTCTTGAAGATGTGCCACTGGCGAGCAGCTCAGAAAATGAAAGCGATAATGCTGATGATTACAACCGGAAGAAGATTCTGCACCAAAATTATTCAGTCATAATGAACTTAATGATATTATTCGTGACTTGAACCTGACAAAAGATGCCGCCCAATTGCTTGGGTCAAGATTGAATGCAAAAATCTTCTACTACCCGGAGTTACGTTCTCTTGGTATAGGCCCAGAGAGATGGAATTAATGAAATTCTTTAAAGAAGAAGACTCTCTGGTTTATTGTTGTGATATTGAGGGTTTATTGAATTTCTTTAACGTCACTTACAATGCAAGTGAGTGGAGGTTATTTATAGACTCGTCCAAAACTAGCCTCAAAGGTGTACTTTTACACAATGGAAATTTGTTTGGTTCAGTACCCATTGCACATTCAGTTCATCTCAAGGAGACGTATGTAAATCTCAAAGCTCTGCTAAAATACGTGAATTATGAAAAATATTCTTGGACAATTTGTGGGAATTTAAAAGTAGTAGGTATGTTACTTGGTCAACAATCCGGATCCGGCTACACAAAAATGTCTTGTTTCATTTGTGAATGGGATAGTCGAGCCAGAGACAAACATTGGAAGAAGACAGACTGGCCCAAAAGAAAAACCCTCCAACCCGGTTCACAGAACATAATAAATGTACCACTTGTTCAACGAAGCAAGATACTATTACCTCCTCTGCACATCAAACTCGGATTAATGAAACAGTTCACTAAAGCTCTTCCAAAGATGGTGACTGTTTCCAGTACTTGGTAACAAGATTTCCGAAAGTATCTTATGAGAAACTTAAAGAAGGGATCTTCGTGGGACCGCAGATAAGAAAGTTAACGAAAGACAATTTGTTTGAAAGTACAATGAATTTTTCCAGCGAGTGGAAAAAAGGGCCTGGGTTTCGTTTAAAGAAGTTGTTGTCAACTTTTTGGGCAACCACAAACATCCAGAATACAAAACCATGGTTAAAAGAATGTAAATGGTTAAATTAGGATGTAACATGAGTGTAAAGCTTCACTTCCTACACTCACACGTGAAGGGAGACAATCACGGAAGAGAAGTTTCAACCCACGTCGGAAAGATCTTGAAGCAGTGAATTCAGCGAAGAAGAGGAATTAAATTGTCATATATGTGTTGTGTTTTCGTAATAATTATAACATTTTTAAGTGAGTGTATACCATTGTCTACTGCACCACCATGTGTTGTGATTTTATGCAGGATAAAACATAAACAATTTTGAAATCACAATCAAATAATAATAATTTTCCCTGTTCACAAAATTCGATTTTTTAAAACTTCGAAATTGAATTGTATAAAAACCTTACGTGATACAGAAAAACTAAAACCAGATTTGAAATCAGCATGAAAAATACTTTTAAAATCACCTTACAGTCTTAAAACATCGTACCAAAAGTTTTAAAATGTTGCATAGTGTAACAACTATTTTCAAATAAAATTACTAGCTATGTATATTTACATAAAATATTACCATTCAGTTTGTATTTATCTACAATAATATACATACAATTAAGTGCTAGTTCTAATTCATTTGTAATTTGGCCAGTATAGTTATAAAATTATTAAAAAAGACACACACGCAGAGCAATAGTTTGAAACGTTAGTGTTTATCGTACAATTGTGAGATCTAGTCAATGTTACTTTCCTAAATAAAAGTACTAGCATAATCGGTTCCGTAATTATTTAGGTAATTAAAAATGTATTTAATCTTAATACTTGAATTTAATAAATTAATTAATCTTGGTGTAGTTCTTGAGGTAATTTTTATTTTTCTGACAATTGTTTTACCATTTGCGTCAGCTTGAATCGTTAAATTTGAATTTAATGTTCAAATCTAACCTCTTAAGGCAACTGGCAAAACAATTGTTAGGAAATAAAAATTGCCTGTAGAACTATATCAACTGTTCTACAAAGTTTCGAGCGACCAATCGATATGTGTAATGTATTCAATATTGTAGTTTACCTAATAGTAAATGTAGTTTTTAAATATGTTGAGCAAGTTTTGCAGATCAAGCAGCCTACTAATATATTTCTTTATTACATTGTAATACTATAATGTTGGTAAATACTAGATGATAATGATGTCATAACATCATATCATATTATCAAATAATACTCTCAACGATTTTGTCAAACTCGTACGTCTGTACTCTGTGTGAATTTACGAGTAAATATTTTGAGAAGGATTACGAAGACTTTCTTGTGAAAACGTTTTTCCACTCGTGTACTTCTCAGTTTGCCATATTTGAAGTATTCAACGCAGTGGTAGGCGTATCGTTCGTCTTAGGCTGTGCGACGCAGCTGCGTGTTCTCCCACGACACGAGCACAGCGTTGGACGCGGCATTAGAGTCGAGACATCTGTCTGTTATTTCACAAGTTGTATGTAAATAACGCGACACAATGTAACATCTCTTTCTTGATGGACTTTGTTGCTCGTACACAGGAAACTGCAACCAGACCACTTCCATGGATTTTGATTTTCTCACGATGTTTTCCTTAGTGCTACAGTGTTTTCTTGTGTCCCACTCCTCTTAGTATGGAGGTTTTTCATACTATTTGATTCGAATATAAGATTTCTGTATCTAAATCAGCACGTGGGTTGAAAGTGAAGGGCATTTCGTACATTTTTCTACAAGTGATTTGAGTGTTGTTGCCTACACTGGGCAAGAGTGGTGATCCCGAAGACGTTCTTCCCATTCATATTGTTACGACATTAGAGAACATGCTACGTGTTTCTCGGCTATTCCAGCGGACCCCGGCTATAATGTTGTGTGCGTACGTGATCTCAGCATGCGTTAGCCGGTCTGTTCCAAATTTCGCCGTCTGCGCGCACTGTGTCAAGGGCGCAAGCAATTACGCTCTAGTGTAGTATGGACGATTCTGGAATTGCAGCGCGGTATAAAAATAGGCATTCAGCGACGCTTAAGTTGTCATGTTTAGTGGTGATTTATTCCATATGAAGTATTGTGGGGAAGTATTATGTGTTTTGTAATTGTACGGGACTCTATTAGTTAACATTTTTATTGCGTGTGAACAAATTATATTTGATTCGTTGTAAGAGACTATCTTGTTGATTACAAACTATTTAATTGTGATAATTAAAGCTGGTGTTTAGTGACGTAATTGGTGTCTTGTACTTTGTTTTCCACTGTGCCATGCGACGATCAGTAGGACCGTCGTAACAGTATGAAACGGCCTATATATGAAATACATGGAAGCCGTGTAACGGTTGGATGATGTTAACGATGATGTTTGGAATGTGTATTTCTTGGGGTGTTTGTTTTTACATTTACAGGACTTTCGGTTAAAACGATTTTTGTCGATATTTGTTTAATGTCTTTCAATATTTATTTCAATGTGCCAATGATTTTTTCTAGTTCTTCGCGTCTTCGGCTGCGGATGACATTAATATGATACGCGTTAAGCTGAGCTGTGTTTTGGTGAACACAGAAATTAAATAATCAACATTAGTATAACATAATTACTTAAAATCACTTATTAATAGGATATTCTTACGCGGAAAACCTAAGATTAAAAACAGTATTACTTATTTCTGCGACTATAAAAACATTGCTAATGTTTGTTTCACAAAACTGTTTTCTGCTTAATTACGGACTGAGACAATGAATATAACTAGTGGCAAATATGTACATGTACATACAAACGTGGACAGTACCTTGCAGTTACAGTCTCTTCAATTGTTTAAAATTATATTAGATTTTTCTGTAACTAGATTACTGGTAATAAATTTAAGAACTTAGTATTTACACGTACCGTACAATTATTTAGAAGTAACTACAGTTACTAATGAATAAAAAATAGTAAATAGAGATATAATAAATACACATCGTATACTACGTAATAACTATAACTATAAAAATAAAAATACATAAAAATAAAATCAGATATAAATCCGTAACCCCACGCCACACACACGCACACACACACACACATCTTTTTTATTTTTCATATACTCTCCTGTAAAATAAACAACAGTAGATAATTATCATTTAAAGTTATATAAATAATTATCATTTATAATTATAAACAAACCTGAAAGTTTATAAACGATTACTGTGGCAGTAAGAGAAGAGTTACAATATAGGCCTACCCCTTGTTGATGAAATCCGTTCTACTTATGTTCTCCTCTTCCTAACTGGCTTTAGTTAGACTCTCGTCTTTTCCCAGTCCTCAAGCACTACCTTTATCTATCCATACCATCGCCCTTTTTCAATCCGAGTGTTTCCACGTTTTCTCGTGTACCATCGTTCCAAAATCTCCGCGGCCTTGCTTACTCCCGTTTGAACATCCGCTTAGGCCCTATCTCAACACGAACAAACCACTTTATCCATATTTTTAAAAACACGAGTTACAATTATCTCTTCCGGTGTTAGCCGCCTTCTGACGTCATCATTGCAAATTCTTTGCATTATTGGTACTTCTGTACTGTCTCAAGTAGTCCATCTTGACTGCTTATAAATGCTGCTTTAAACTGCAACGTTCAAGGTCCATAATTTAGAACTGACTCCACTGTTAACTGTGCAATATATTTTAACGCCTATCGACATGCGTTTATCTGACCATAGTAAAGCAATCATATTTACTATAGGCAGCAATTTTTACGTCTAGTTCTTGCTAGACGAAGGAAGATGAAATCGAAAGTTCGGTAAGTGCAACAGAGCAGGGGTAACAGAAAAGGAAACAGAGAAATACAGTTAAAGCGGTAGTGAGGGTGAAGTGGACTTGCACTGTGGTAGTGAGGGAAACTTTATAATAGAGGGCCGCTGTCTTACGCACTGTTAGTGGAGGGACGGAACAATTTACATTTTACCCAGCATATACTACGTGTAAAATTTATTCAGCAACAAAACAAATGAAAACGCTACCTACGGTTCTGTTGTAGTGTGCGTTAATTTTGCAGATATTTGTTTTATCTGTTATTCAGTAAACTGATTTATAACTTGCCGTATGTTTTCTGCGGTATTCTCCTTGGGAAACGTAAATTTAATATACGCATTTATACGTACTTCTGTAATTTAACTTTTCTTTCTTTTTTAACGTTTTTAAATAAATAAAATTTTCTTTTCTGTCTTATTATATATTTATGGAGATTACTACCATTATTATATTAGGGAACCCCATAAAATTTACATAGAGATAAAAAAGCAGCATATAGAAAGATTATAATACAAGTACACACGCACACACACACACACACACTCATATACATGTGTGTATACAATTATACCGTCAATATAATTGTATATAATAATGTCTTCAATAAAAGGTGCACAGCAAATACCGTGCAAAAACTGCGACTTATTTTTTTCTGCGAGAATATCCGTGAACACGTCCGCGAATACGAGTTCTCAGTAGAGAAACAAGAAGACAATACATCCCAGACAAAGCACACCAAATAAACAGGTCACACATTTGATTTCAAAAACATAAAAATCTTGGCACGAACTAACAATAAGGAAATCAGGTAGTACAGGAAGGAGATGGATATCTACCGGATGAGGGAGGCAGGCGTCAACGACAGAAATGAACATACTAAATTAGCGACAACTTGGAAATTTCTAATGACAGTCTCAAATTAAGAAACAACATGTGGCACCAACACACGCATCCCAAACTCGAACGCCCCTATGGCAACAATCACAAGGGAAGCAAGATATAAAACGCGCGCTGTATGTTAATCAGCATCAGAACACCTTGAAAATATTCCGGGATTATGGAACGAAACGTGTATATACACACATATATATACATACAAACATATAAATATAATGTTATTCGAATGTTTTATTGTTCAGGGGCAAACGACATAGTTATCAGGCACATATGTTTCAAGAAAAAGCACTATATGTGGATAAAAGGCAAGTATTGTCAAAGAGTCCTTCAGACTCGAATAATTCTATTCGTAGTGGCAAGAATATTTCAGTGCAATATATAACGCTGAAGTCTCCCATCCAGATAGCACAGCAGCGTATGAACCAGTTCCTTGCATCCCAGTGGAGAAACTCGAAAAAGCTATCAGCAGCATAAAAAGTGTTAAAGTAAACGACCTCATGATCGACCAACAGGCATTTAAAATATCAAAGAAAGTCGCAGCAAAACAATCATTAGGCTGACGGAATTCTACAGTGGCGTAATAGGCTCTTACATTTAGCCCGCTGACTGTTCATCCAGTATTACATTGCCCACCTTAAAAGAAAGGGGGATCTACGTGTCTCTGCCAACTACTGACTACACCGGCTCCTCTCTCATATCCTGAAAGCATTTTAATTTATCCTCGATCACCAAATCCGCACTATCGTCTAGTTCTCTACCAACTAATGTGGATTCGTAAAGGAATGAGGGACAACTGGTGCAATATTTGCAGTCTCGCAGCTGACGTAGGAACATCCTCTCTCCTTGGATGGAGCATGTGCTTTTTAAGATAATGATAGATGAATTCAACTCCGACTTTCTATTCTTTGCGATTAAATTGCGTAACGGATTGGAGCTGTGTTAATTAATCAGTGATTAGACTCATTAAGTAAATTTCCTTTCCTTTTTGTCTATATTACTTGATAAAGTAAACTAAGATAAGATACGACAAAAACCATTATGAAATCAAATGTTTGAGCTTGTGTATTATTTATATTTATTAACGACGAGAGAGTAGCAAGATTATTTAAAACATGGCAGGCTAATTTAGAAAATCAGAAAACATTCTGTCCAGGTGATACTTTTGTATAAAGCCTTCGACTATTCAACCATGTTACAGCTCTCGAGAGATCTACTACCAACTAAATAATTCTTAAACAAAAGACTGAATTTGTATTTGAATCAAAATACCGGAGTTTCAGCCAAATAATATAAATACAACGTTTCAGCCACATAAGCAATCAGAAGCTATCTTTCGGATAATTCCATGTATATAATATACATGTGGAGAGAAGGGGTTCAGAAGCAGGTTCAATAATGAAGGAAAGAGCAAAATAATAGAAGACCATGAGAAGAAACAGAAGGATAAACAAAAATGAATAATCAACAGAGATACGAAGTGTGAATGTAGTATTTCGTAAAGGAAAAGAAAGAGAAAGAGACAGAGAGCAAGGAAGTGTAATAGAGAGCGGTCGGGAGATCTTTCAGTATTCAGGTTCGGTAGTAAAGAGTTAAACGAAATGTGGGACAGGAAATGTGTAGAAATTAAACCACATGGAAGGAATATGTAAAGATGCTTGGGAGGTTATCAATAAATTAACATCACATAAGGCAGAGACATTTTTACACATATGAAATATAAAAAAAAACTTATGACATAACGTCTTGTTTCATAGGGTCAGACCGTTCCTATTTTTTTTTAATAGAAGACGTTAATTTTATCTGATCTGTCGGCAGCTCTACATTCTATTAAATAATTTTAAAATTTTCTCCATTGCTTGTCCTCTGATTCACATTTCAGTACGCAAATGCATGTGCGCCTAAATAGTCGTGTATTCTATAGTTTGAGAGTACACACAAATACACAGACGGACACGAGTTGTGCTACTTAAAACCCAATGCAAGAAAAGCCTTTAAAATGAACAAAGTTTCAGGAACGACAACGCAGAGACGAGGGAGCGGGATGAATAAAATACATTTGAGATTCAACTTCATAACCGTATTAAATGGGTTTACGGTTGGTTACGGCAGGGAGGTTGTGAAGCCCAAGAGGCGTGCACTGGGGAGAATACGTAAAACTCATGTTCGAACAAACGAGCATTCACCAACTTAGTTTGAGCAAACAATTTACCGTAAGTACATCAGCAGATATAAAATTTTCAATAAATTTAATATTCAAATTTATAAACGTAAAATTCGTTTCTCAGCATGTAGCTTCCTTTAATTGTGCAGCTACGCTTTTTACGTCCATTATTTCTTACTTTTTTGTGTGTCTGACACAATTTATTAAAGATTTTATTTTATTTTTATATTCTGTTTCCACCGTTCGACACGACGATCTATGCTACCGTCGTGACAGTACTTAGCTAGAAAGTATACCTACATTCCAAGTGTTTAGCTAGACAGTAGACCTACATTCCAAGTGTTTTTAATTCAAAATAGTAGTGTGATATGATGTGACAGCCGTCAAAATTGTTGGTTCAGCCGTGGTTCAGTGTTTGTGTTAATTTTAAATTACTGAAATGTAATTTGCTAACAGCGATAAACGTGTATATTTAACAACAGTCACACACGTTGAATAGATCTTCTACGTTTTACAGTAAAAAAAATATATATATAATTCAAAGATTCTAGCAAAATGTAAAATGAAATCCACATCTACTTTTAAAAACACTTTCTGAATGTCAAGTAAATGCAAATATTTGAACTAATAAATAAATCTAGATTTGTTTCTAAATGATGTACTAATTGAAAATTAAGAAAGAAATGCAAAGAATTGCGTTGGTGTTAATAAAATGATTTTCAGAAGATTAGAATATATCATCTTTGTAATAACTTAAAAATAGAAAAAGTAAAACTAAAAACAAAAATTATACAAAACCTTGATTAACTGAGCAATAATGTGGCATATCGCCAACAAATATGCTAAATTTAAAAAAAAGAATACAAAAATCAGCGTCAAGTTTAAAAAAGACTGGTTTACCTGTGTAAGTACTGTGTTTGAACAAGATAGTCTATGTAAGTCTTGCTATGGGCAATACATTGGTAATAATTACGATGATAATAATAATTATTACAATAAGAGTTTACACTCCTGTTTGTCTTAATAATAAATAGTGTGTGTACATTTAATAGTTTTAAAAGACTTTATGAAGGATAAGTCGTATAAGTTTTTGAAATAAATAAAATTAAATTCTATTTATAAGACAAAACCGTTCGTAAGTTTATAGACATTAACGGATAAGGAGTTTAATGAGACATAATAATGAAAGCAGACAACCTTCAGTCATAAATTTACAATAGTTCAATGGAAATGTTTAAAATTATTAATACTTTACAAGCTAGTATTTACGTAATGTAGAAATAATTGCTTCTTACTTTGTTTAGTGCTACTGTTCTTTAGTAATTAATGAGACTTTGCGAAGAAACGAGATAACAATCTCTTGACGCGTTTCACAAGTTTTCTAAATCCGTTACTGAGTTCGTTAGATAATTGCAAGAAGACCATATTTAAATCTTCAGAATAACGACAAGTATCACTTATGATAATTAAGCTTACTAAAGTTTGTTTATTTTTGCGCATACTGTTTATTATTTTGGACTCCTAGTACTTGGATGAAACAGCTATATATGACTTGCAAACACAGGAAAGGTAAATATCGCGTAAAATCAGTAAGGAAAGGAAAGCAATAAAATCTCTTTTGCGTTATTCAGACATGGAACTCAAGATACGCACTGAAACAAACGTCGACAAGTCAGCAACTCTGAGGCAGAATACCGAAGGGAAAAGATCGTTTTAAAATTTTCTCGGAAGCAGGCCAAGTAATGGATCCAAGCTACGTGCTTGGATCCATCAAATTTCCTGTTAATACTAAAGGAGGCAAAGTATGACGCACAGAAGTTTTTGAAAAACATTGTGACGGAGTTTCATATGATTATTAATAAATATCGTACTTGTTATTAGACACTCGAAAATAAAGGGACTTTTTATAACCTAACCAGACCGAGAAGTGTCAGTAAGTGTAATTATGATAAAGTAATTATAAACAGAAAAAAGACGTAGAGAAAGGAAAAGATTGATACACAAGGAGATATGAGCAGATAAGGAGATTGACACACTAACACTAATTATTAGACGGCATACAGAATCACAGTGTGTATTGATATTTTGTTTAAATCTCATAGCATATCCACTGTTTTCCTGTACGGTTTATTTTCAGATCGGGAGAAAACACCCTGCAAAAAAATTTAAAATTGTTTAGCCGACCCCTTGTATTTTGTATTTGTCTAACTAATAAAACACAACATTAGTTGCCTAAATAAATTGATGAAATTATTAATTAGCCAGCAGAAAAGATAATTCACCAGAATTGCTACATCATCATCTTCTTAACGGTTTTAGGCTTTAGCGGCCTGTTCTTATTCTACAGTTTACCTTTTCTTAGCTCTACCGACTTTTCTTCTGACTCTAGGGTTGCAAGCTTTTGTTATCTTTGGTATTCTACTTTCTTCCACTCTATCTGTCCATTTTCTTCTTTACTCTTTAATCCTTTCATAAACTGCAACAATATCTAAATCAGTTCTTAAGCTCCTCATTTCTTACATGATCTTGTATATTACACCTTTTAACTAATCTCCGAAATTTCATTTCTGCTGTTTGTATCTTCTGTTCACCTTTTTTCTTTATGACCCAAGTTTCAGAACCATACAGTAGTGTAGGTATTGCCATTCTTTTATAAATTTTTATTTGCGTTTCTTTTCTACATTTATTTTTCAACGTTTTCTAAATCGTTCCACACATTCTTGTGAAATTCGTCACTTTATTTTCTATATCTCTATTTTGATCATATTTAATGTCACGTCCAAGATAAACAGAATTATCACTGTTGCACACCACTATAGAAAAATTATTCCGATTAGCGCTTTCAAGCCTCTCACCTCATCGTCAGATCGGAATTCTGATCTGAACAATTCCGATCTGACGATGAGCTGAGAGGCTTGAAAGCGCTAATCGGAATAATTTTTCTATAGTGGTGTGCAACAGTGATAATTCTGTTTGTGACCACTAACACAACTTTCTTCATTAAACGTCCAAGATAGTTGAAATGTCTTACTTGTTCTATACATGTGCTGTCTATGCATATTTTGGTCCGAACCGGTTCATCTCCTATAAAGGCGATTACTTTTGGCTTTGATTCAGATATGTTTTCCTATTGTATGTAAGACGCATATTGCTTGCTAGAGATCGTCTTCCGAAGTGGCGAATGGTTTCGGGCATCCGCGAAGAGAATGGTTTTCAAGCTTTTATTTCGATGGATTTTGAAACAGCCGTCAGGGGATTGTTGTTTCCATTTCTTTGAGAAGATATTCTGGATTAAGGTTATAAAGTAGGGGTGACAGACACAATTTTGTCTTACGCCTTTGTTTGTTGTTTGACCGAGATAGATTCTTCTATGTCGTCTATGATTATTACGGCGTATCTGAGCTAGGTATTATGGTATAACTTTATTTTCAAGTATGTCTCATAACTTCGGTCTGATCACTATATCAAAAGCTTTGTTGAAATCGATAAAGGCAATATGTGTTTTTTCTAACTTCTTTTCACATCGTTTTCCTATCACTTATTGCATGGTAAATAGGTTTATGCAAAAGCGTCCCAACTTAAAACCATGTTCTTCTTCCTCTAGAAGAGTTTCTGCTATGTTTTGTAGTCTTATTGTTATAATACGTGCGTATAATTTATAACATGAATTTAGGAGACTAATTCCTCTGTAATTGTTGGTGTCTCTTCTAACTCCCTTCTTAAAAAGGGATTCCGAGGATACTCTTGGAATTGTGAGTTGTTTATTGAGACCACCGTATACGGCAACCAACCCTATGCCGGCTAGGGTGATAATGAAATATCTATTTCATCGACCTTCTCTGGTCTAGATCTGTCGGGTTCTGTTATAGGACAACCTCAAAAAGGGTGTGGCTCTTCACCACGCACGACGGTCTTCAGTAGGTAGAGGCTCTGGTCCAAACGGCTCTATGTTCCGTAAATCCTACTCCTGGATGTGAAAACATCCTAATATCCCAAGAATTGCTATAAAGAGACTAAATTAAATATTGGTGAGTAAACGTAATACGAAAGTATAAATTCGGCTTTACATACTAGTGTAAATACTACAGTTATATACATGACAGAAGCGTAGAGGTACCCCCCAAGTCGGTGAAGAGAACAGAAACGGTATAGATGGATGTCTTTAGGAGTTTAGAAACGTGACTGATCGCAATGAGAAATACAGTTGATATCGTTTACAATGGTCCAGCAAATTGAAGCCAATATAACAGTTAGTAAGTATACTTAATATTTGATTTTAAGAATTATAGTATCTACTAAGCACACTATACACTAAAAGTTACAAAGTATGATCCTGAATGGCTATAAGTACTTAAGTGAATAAAATGTTTTGTATAATCTTTGTTTAAGTACAAATAAATCTTTTGAAAAACCTTAACAGTAAATACGAATAAAATTGTTTTAATTCTAATTACGTTTTTTTATCGTAATACTAAAAGTATTGCTTTAGTTACAAAAAATACCTCAACATTCAAACTCCTTTTGTCACGAATAATGCATAACACATTGTCACAGTCACTGTACAAAACGGACCTCTAATTTTGTCTGTTGTCTACATTTTGGTTTACAATATAACTTACGTAATGACTTGTCAAAATAAAAAACAATAATTTGGACTCGGCCTATCCGTAATGTCAGTAATATTAATATAAGTGCAGATTGTGTTCTTGACAGATAAATTTTGTAGCACTAAAAAAAGAAAATTTTTCTTTGTCATCTCCATTATATTCAGAATTGTAACAGTATTTGTTACAATCTTTTTTTTCTGTTTCAATTGCCTAAATTGATTCTATTATACTTTCATCTCAGTACATTTTATTGGCTTGTACACCTTTATCGATTTCAACGTGTTCATTTAACATTTCATAGTAGTTCTGTAAATTTTTATCGTTTTTCATTCCTACATCTACTTCATTCCTGCATGACAACCTGAAGGGTTTCTCTTCTTCTACTTCTACTGCATATTCTACCCAAACCAATCGGTTTAGCGATATATGGAACTAAAGCCACTTATTTACAGTTATTGCTTTTAATTTGTGTGTGTGTTACTAAAGTGCAGTAACGGGTAGGTTAATAATTATCAGGACATATTAAAACTGCTAGAGCTGTGCAGCAAGGGTTAAAACGATTGCGATCAACACAGAGTTGGTTCAGTTCGACGGAAGTTGCAGGACGATGCACATATATTAAACGTATGAATGTTTGCATACGTAGCCACGTCATATGTGGCGGGTCAAAATTTGTATTTATTTAAGGCTACTTCTTCCAACAGGGAGTGAAAAGCGCTTCCCGTTTGTACATGGGTAGCAGAAAGTACGCACGCAAACACACACACACACACACACACACACACACACACACACACACACACACACACACACACACACAGAGTGTACGATGCTCTGGCGTTATTCCTTTTTACTATTATTTATCACAACTGCATGCATTTCTAAAGGGATTAATTAGAACTTTCTCATATATACAACATATTCATACAGAAATATAAATTTAACAACTTTTTTTTGAAAAGCACGATTTATTTTAAGTAATCTCTACCACAAACATAGTTGGTCAAAGGAAAATACAAATTTTTGGTGTTATACAATTCTTACATTTATTATGACGATATTTCTTCTATAACGTATCCTTACTGGTCCGGTGAGCGGCTGGGAACACCTCATCGTTCGAATATTGTATGATATTATTTAAGCTAAAGCAATCAACAATATTATTCGCACGGGAAAAGCGCCATGGAATTTGTCAGGAGTATTTTTCAGAATTATAGCAAAGGTTATCCTGGGTTAAGAGGGGACAAGTGCCCTTAAACACAGATTCTGAAATAAACTATATAATACTGTTTCTTGAGCCTAAAAAAAATAACCCATAGTCCATACCTCGTATTCTTCCCTCTCCCACCACCAGGGGATGAAAAATCCATTTTTTCATATTTTATTTTTTTCCACCCGTTCTAGTCAATAAAAATGAAAAAAATAGGGTACATACTTGATTAGAAGACCTTTTATGCGAATTGTTTTAAAAGTTCGTGGCCCTTATTTAGGTTTTTAAAAAAATTCAAGCATCATTAAAATCAAAAAATCTCTAAAATTAGCCCATGTAACAAAAGTTTTCTTTCTGTGAATTTGTGAAACTTTTAGCAATTTAAGTCCATTAATCTTTTTTTATTTTTTGAAATGGTGGTCCTAGGTCAAAAACACTTTTTGAAATTTTTAGATATTTTTATTCATTTTTTGCAAACATTTTACAATTACCTTGACACATACCCCTTTTTTATTGAATATAAGTTAAAAGTTACCTAAGAGTGTCATAAAACGTCAATATTGTAGTTGAATAACAACATGAGTTAAGAAAGAAAAACATAAATAATCATAATTTTCAAATCTCTTTTAGCCCAGTTATGTTAGATTATAAGCTCATATTAAATTGAAACAAGAGCGACCTTTTATAATCAAATATTTACATATAGAACATTATTTTACGAAACACTTCACCTCTTAGCACAGTATCAAACCACCCCAAAACAACCCCTAAATTTTGGAAAATGGGTTTTTAATCATAACTTTTAAACGATTTGTTTATTGTGAAAATATAAAATACGTGCGTAAAGTGGAGAAAATTTTAGACAATAATGTTCTTATAGTTTTTTTTACAAAATTGAAAGATTCTCGAAAAATTATTGAAGCGTAAGTAAATTTGTTGCTGGGGGAGCGAGGGCGAAGTTAGATCGCACAAATTTTAGACGGCGCGAAACTAGTTATTCACTTGTAGTTTTATAACTAATTGTCGAATTCAAAAAAGTAAAAGACATCGTTTAGAGATTAAATGTACTATGCACCTGTGTGGTTCTTTATTTTAATAAGTTATTTTTTAATTGAAATATTATGTACTATATATACGTAATAACTCCGAAAAGTCGTTTTAGCCTTAAAGTAATAATATTTAGCCTATTACCCACAGTTTGAACATACAGTCGACGTTGAATGTACTTTCATTTGAAGTTTGTTGCCTACCTACTTATCTGCTGGCGTGTGGAGGGCAGACAGTAACGTTTACGGCCCATCGAGATGGCCCAGCCGGGGATTGTTGTAACATGCATTCGGGTCACGTGCAACGTTCAGTGTCGTTAGTGTCAACACCTGTCAACGCTCACACGAAGCGTTTACAAAAGCAGACGACCACTGTTAAGCGTTAAAGCAAAGAAGGCATGTTGGCTAGGCAATAGTGCGTCCCTAGTCTGTAATGCAGGGCAATGTTGACTGGCGATAAATTGCCATGTCCCGCGACACTATTTACACCAACGCATCTTTGAAACACGTTCTTAAAAATCGGTTTTCAGTACAAATTTGTTAAACAAATGTTGCTTAAATGAGTCAAATTTGAAGCTAATTCAAAGGCAGGTAAAGCAGTACCCTTGTTACTAATTCTACTGACTGTAACTGCCACACTACCCCTTAGCTAATATTATTATTTTATTTGGTGTTCTGCCCTAAGGCAGTTGGTAAGGGAGCTTCAATTCGTACAAGCTCTCTAAGCTGTCCTATCGCATGCCAGTCTCTTCGTTTCTTCGTGACACCCTCTGATTTTAAAGCTATCTATTAACTTCATTATTCGACGCCCTCTTCTTTTTGCTCCTTTTATGACACCCTCCATGGCAGTTGTAAGCAAGCAGTCTCTTCTTAAACAATGACCTAACCAATTTCTTTTCCTATTTTCTCTTACCTTCAGGATTCTTCTCTCTTCCCCTGTGCTTCTTAAAACTTCATAATTCCTTATTTTATCAACCTACCTTACTTTTTCCATTTGTTGCCAAACTCACATCTTAAATGCTTCTAATCTTTTCTCATCCTCCTTCCCCAGTGTCCATGTCTCTGCACCGTATAAAGCAACGTTCCACACATAACATTTGGCCAAACATTTCCTTAAATTCTTATTAATTTTGTCACACAGCAGTCTTTTCTTCCCATTGAACGCCTCTTTCGCTATAGCAATCCTTAGATAATAAGGTTAAATAACACCTAAAAGTTATGTCTATACTAATAATACCTGTGTCTCTCTAGCCATTCACAGCTTAATCGTCATTGTCATTTATGTCTCCACAACACTTCATGGTTCCTGTCTTATTCCTAGGAATAGGAATTTTGTATTTATCCCTGTTTTTTGTCCAGCCTTTCAGTTTCTAATATTAATCCTTTCCAGGCCTTGCTAAAACTACTTCTTTTCTTAATTTTTTTCTTCCTCTTGAACACAGGAGATTATAATAAAATATTTTTCTTGTTTACTACATACTTTTATGTTGCCAATCCATCTCAGTATATTTATTTTAATAGACGTTAAAACACAAGTGTGGGCGTAGAAATGGTATGCCGCCTACGCTAAACACCAACTTCAGCCAATTCAGCCGCCACCTTTTAGACGTATATTATCACCGTACTGTCAAAACTCCCAGCTAATTATCGTTCATCAATTTGTGTTCATGTCCATGCTTCCCGGGCGTATTAATACCTGACTCCAGGTTTGTATTTTTACAATTTAAAGCATTTGATTATCAAGTAGTGTACTTAGAGAGGCACTTACATTTTATTCGAGCACGCTATTCAATGAAAAAATAAAATAAAATAATATTATATAATATAATATAATGTAATATAATATAATATAATATAATATAATATAATATAATATAATACAATACAATACAATACAATACAATACAATACAATACAATAAAATGCAATACAATATAATACAATACAACATAATATAATATATTATATATTTTCAAAATGTAATTAAAGTGGCATATTTCTTTACATGAAAGAAAGAAACTCTCTTGAAGAATTGGTTGGCCAGTAGACCGTCATTAATGTATATTATATCAGGGGTCCACATCTTCTGCATACGGGTTTCGCAATCCCGATGTGCCCTACCTGGATTCTCACTTTGCTTGAATTTGTCTTGAGTGAAATCCCTTCCTTTAGTCTTTTCTGTCTAGTCTCTATTGACTTGCTCTTGTTCTTTTCTGACCCCGACGCTATTAGAGTAATCGAGGGTAAGGGTGTCTTCCTATTTCAATTATAATTTCTTACTTTTGGGTGGCTTAGGATCTTAGAGTGCTCACTGATGCCGATAGGTAAGCACTGGAAATATTAAGAAACTTTCAGTATCATAATAACTGATACCTACAAAGCCATCAAATCCTCTCTGAGAAAGAGAAGGGTGAGGGCGAATCCCCTGTGTCCCAAAACAGGGGCCTTTCGGCTAAGGTATTGTAACTCTGACAGAAGAGTCTCTGGTGCTCTGGTAGTGCAACATGCTAGTAACCTGTTCATGTAATACTTTGAAATACTTGTAGTATCCAAAGCAGCCTCGGTCTATGAAGCCATAAGTAGAAGAGGCGTGGGTCGTCCGAGGATGAGATGGTTGCCGGAACAAGTATATATAACATAATCCTTGAAGACGAGAAGAAGAAAAAATTTCTTTATAGTTCTATGCGTTAATCCAACTAAGAGCATTAAAATATTATGTTTCGTCATTTGTCTTACACAGATGCAAGACGTTATCTTCATAATAGAGAGCAGAATAGTAATTCGTGTCTCCAAAACTGAGATATATGAAAGGTGGTTAATATTAAACGGGTAGACAAACTTGCCGATGAATGCGTATTAACAGTACACAAACTGTGTACAACAAACAAAACTTGTGTGTGGGTTCGCGCGCGTGTGTTTCTCTGACAGTCAATGTGAGTGTGCGTGTTAACGCTTACTGAGATTGCTGCTGTAATAACTGGACATTTTTAATTCTTAGGAAACTGTTTTTACCTACTCTTTTCCATTCAGATTTTAACATTGAAAATGTTTATAAGGACGTGTCGCACATTTGCGGCCGATCGTTGGTGCGTTATCGAAAATGGGAACCGGTGAGTTTCCATAGAAACTACTTCTTTGTTGTCAATAACGTAGTACACATATAAAACTTCGCTTATGAATGCGACTACATTTAACTATAATCTGTACATTGGTAAATGAAGAATGAATTCATTGATTGGTGAATGAACATATATATATATATTTTTTAGGTTTATTGAAGAATTTTCAATGCCCTTCTCTGTGCATTGCATTTGTGTAATGCCTGTGAATTTTTTCTTGTTTAGTAATATGAAACATGGTTGAATTTTTAACTTATTTTTGCTTTTTAAGTGATAATTTGAACTGAAACTACTTCCACTAGCGAGCTTAACCATTTCTAGATGGTTTCTTTTCTTCTTTAATATATACAATCGATGCGCTTGAAGTATTCTATTAAAAGAAATTCTAACTTATAATATTAATTATGTAATTAATAATAATATATACATTTGGTTTAATTATTGAATTATTTAACTAGTTTTAAATGTGAGTTGAAATAATTCTTTTGACTACACGTTCATCAGTTTCCACGACTCCTAAAAGTAATCTGCGTAAACTGTTTTTAAAAATGATAAAAAAATAACAATGTCTAAATTTGTTTGTAATTTTTTTGCACATTTCTAATACGTGGTCACCGGTTTTGGTCAATTCATTTATTGAATTAACCAATTAACACGTGAACGATCAAATGTTAAGGACCAGTTTATATTATTAACTTAACGCTTAAAGCATTGGTGGTATAAATAATGAAACGTAGATTTTAAAATACAATAAATAAAACATTCTTTACAACTTAAAACAATAAATTAAAAAATTACAATCTTTTATGTACGTTCAAGACAAACTAAAAAACTATCAATTTTATGTACTAAATAGAAATTAGATTTTAATTGTAAGTATTGTTCTTCTACTTACAAATCATCAATTATTTCTACTTATTTTATTTCTCTAGACTTAAATCATTTCTTTTGAATCTAACATTAAACACAAATAAATATACAATGAAGATAATTACAAATTGTATTAAATAATTTTGTGTCAATTGAATAAGGCGGTGTTTACTAATAGAGGTTATTGTTTTTAATTTAAGATGGTTCAGTATTAAAAAATAAATATTTGTGCTTTGTTTATGCTTCTCTTTTTTATGCTTGGTGTGTCTGGATATGCTTTAGGTCGAGGACAAAATTCTTGATTTTGGAGTGGTCTGATGTCAGTTACCCTTTTTTGTTTTTATATCAGTAGTGAATGTATAATAACATAATAGTATAAAGAAACATAGATGGGCCATGTTATACATATGTACTGGATAGAATACCAAGGCAGGTTACGAGCTATAAGCCTGTGAGTAAGGAAAGTGTTGGAAGACAGAAGATAAGGTAGTGAAGCCGGAAGAGGCAGATGTGTCTAAATCTGGCAAGCAAGAAGAAAAGAAGAAGATAACATTTTTGAGTTATTATTGAAGCTTGGTACACAACTTACATAAACGTTACAATGAAGATGGATATCTCTTCATAAGTTAATTAACAAATATTCTCCAAAAATTGACTTATATTATTAAGAGTGAAAATTTTAAATAATTTTGTAAAACGTATCCAGATCTACCAGCTGCTAATTTGGATATTCTTCTACTTGTACAATACGTTAAACCAACATCTTTGTAATTAGTTATAAACGAAATTAATTAGCGCTTAGTGCTCATTAAAATAAATAAATAAGAGGAGGATTCAACACCGATTTTATACGCCCTGTGATTAAATTACGTGACGGGCCGAAGTTACGTTAATTAATCCGTGATTATCTTTCTTAAATGGATTTGTATTTGCCCTCTCTCTCTCTCTCTCTCTCTCTCTCTCTCTCTCTCTCTCTCTCTCTCTCTCTCTCTCTCTCTCTCGACGAACAAAACACACAGTATTTACTTTGAGAAAAATCTAACAACGTCATTACGGACTATTACTATTAACAAAGTCAGTCTATTAGTGTTTTTAAATCGCCAACAGGTCAAAATGAAATTTCTAACAATGGCTAATTAAAAAAAGGTAGATAACAGTGAAATTGAGAGAAGTAATTTTTTCTCGTCAAAATCATCATATTCACAATACATCATAGGCAAGGTGCTACCTGTTCCGCCTTTAAAGATTCTCCAGCAATGTCTTTCTGTGTCTACCCACACACCTGTGTCCTGTAGGTTTGTATTTCTAAACTTGTTTGGCCAGTCTGAAATCTAGCACTCTTTCGAAGTGTTCTTTCTCCCTTTTTTTGTAATATTTTGATTTTTTATTCACGTTAAAAACATGTAACTCTTCTCTTATGATCTCATTTACGATATGGTCAAGTTTAGAACACCTTTTAGCAGCTCTTAAGAACGCCAGTTCCGAGACCTGTTCCTTACTGTCTTGTTTCTTGGTTGTTGTCCATAATTCACACAGTACAGAGGCTGTAACGTTGTAAAACTTTAATTTCGTATCTCGACGTACGATGTTTCTAAACGTACGGTTGATTTTCCCACACATAATCTGGAACTTTGTGTCATAATATTGTTCGATACAAATAATTGTTCACTTAACAACAATATCATAATTCCTATCATAACCAATAATACTTCCTAATTAATTAAAATGACTCCCCTCTTTGAAAACTTGATTTTAATCATTATTTTTATAATTGCATTGTATGCAATAATACATTATTGTCATTTAAATTATATAATTATTTTTATACATATCATGTCGCATAAGTTCAACATTATGTGCGTGACCATCAGGCGAAGTCTTAAGTCCGCAAGTACAGAAACACACCTAAAATTCTACAAAAAGATGGCACTTTACACGCTTTATTATGGGTCTGAAAATTGGACTTTAACGAAGGGCTAGGCCAGTTGCATCCAAGTGGCTGAAGTGAGACTTCTGAGGCACGTGTCATGGTATTTTTCAAGCCCGTATTTCTTCATGATCACAGATATACGGCAGGAACTGAATATCATCCATATCGGGTGAATTGGTGAGAACATCTTTGCCGAATGGATGAATGCCACATCCGGAACAACTATGGAACTATAAGCTGGGGGGGGGGACGGATAAGTGTGGGACGTCCGAGGAGGCGCTGGAGTGACCAGCTCTAATCTTTGCCTGTTTCAGACCGGAAAAAAACATCCTTGGTTTAATCCTTTAAGATTAATGGATTAAAGTATTTGTTTAATCATAATTATTTTTGTTCTTATTACTTTCTTAAAGTAAATTGAAGAAGTATTTTTGTCAATTAAAAGTTGAAAATGGGACAACTGAACAAACACAATTTTACTAACAACGATATCCATCTAACACTACATTCTTAAACAACAGTAGCCTTCTGTCCTCAAAACTAATCATTAATCCAGTAGTCTAGTATTCCAGTAATCCTTTTAATCTTCATCGCTCAACGTATGCAGTTATTGTGATACTGTAAAGATATGGTAAAAGGAGACTTAAAATCAGCAAATCGAATTCCAGAAACGACACCGGAGGAACGACAGAAGGCACAAAATAAATTTGAGATTCGACTTCCATAACCGCATTAAATGGGTTTACGGTTGTACTAAACGGCAAGAAGTTTGTGAAGCTCATGGGACTCTCATCGGGAAACACGTAAAACTCGTGTTCAAATAAACGAGCATTCTGGAACTCACTTCGAGCTAACAATTTACTGTAAATACACAAGCAGACATAAAATTTTCAGTAAATTTAATATTCAAATCGGGGAACGTAAAATTTATTTCCTAGCAAGTCGCTTCTTTTAATTGCGTTGCTACGCTTTCTGCATTCATAACTTTTACTTTTGTTATTCCCGGCAAGATCGGTTCGATGGTTCTTATGTATAATATCTGCATTCCAACCTAGATATTTACTCGGATTTCGTACTTAGTCCTATGTGAATCTGTGAGGAGAAATTTTGTTCTGTTAAATATTATCATTTTAAAAATTGTTTTAAGTTCAGTACACTGAGTTAAGTTTTAAGTACACTGAGAGTCGTTTTATTTAACACGTCTGTTTTACTGCTTACTCAGAATATTTGGAGGCCAATGCGATATATAAGTGCATTTTTCAGGACACTGGGCAACGCGATATAAACTGACATAAGTATACGTTTGATTGTGTCCTTATACACTGACACGCTTACAACGTCACACAAAATTGGTTATCTGTGTACAATTACACAAGAGCGGTAAAATTTTGAGACAACTGTTTCACCAATTACGTTACGGCAGTTTCAGAGGTTGGATTTCAACTGACAGGTTTGAAATGTATTTTAGGCGTGGGAGGGTTCGAGGTAGTGTATGACTAAGGGTGCATTGGAAAGTCCCATGTTACGTTACTTGTAGGCTAATTGGATTAAATTAGACCAAAGTTATATGTCATTTATAAACATTTAACAATTTGTACTATACTTTATTTGTATTAGGTTAATAGACACAATCTTCCTTATTTGTAATATTAATACATTGTACACATTTTATATTTAGACTAACATTAGTTTAAGTAACAACTTGTTGTAATTTTCTTCACACAAAAGTATACTGTATACGTTTCATAATTAGCTAGTGACGGTACTTTTTGTTAAAAACAGTGAACATCTTTGTCCAACGTTTACCTGGGACTTCCCAATGCACCCTTTGCCATACACTAGCTCCAACTCTCCCGCGACTAACATACACTTCAAACCTGTCATTTGAAATATAACCTCTGGAGCTACCGTAACTGGTGAAACAATTGTCAGAAAAAATAAAATCATCTGTAGAACTTATTAAGTGTTTGTTTATTAAATTCAAGTATTAATAAAATGTTCTAGCAAGTGCCTAGCGACCGTTCGGTCAAAATTTTCAAAACTACTCTAAAAACGTTTTCAAATATCATAGAAAATTTGTTTTTAAAACATACTTGTTGCTTTTTAAAAACATTGAAAATTAGACAACGCAATTGTTTATCTTGAGTCTGATTATACTAAATTACAACAAAAAATACAATTTTTTATATACCAAATTCTAAGAAACCATTACGCTGCCTGTTTTTACTATTTAATTTGGCTTATTTAAGAATGATTACCTTTGCCACGTTGTCATAGACGGTTTTTGGCCATTTTTTTATTTAAGATGTTTAATATCTCAGCACGCATCCTAGCAGACATCCTTACATGGTGAAAGCACATAGCCATATAAATAAATAGTTTCAGTAACTAGACATAGACGTCCTGCTGCGATTCCTGAACATGTTACTCAGCACAATGGTCAATGCACCGTGGTACGTGTCATGATGTCGTCTGTACGAGAAGATAATAATTAGTCTACAGTACGCAGTTAAGGAGACTAACAGAGCACTTCGACGAGCTAGCAAGAAGGACATTAGGTGACGCGGCACACGCCAGTCGATTAAAACGCCTCAGCCGAAAGGCCATACCAATCAGATTTTTCACGGGTCAACCCTCTACTCGCACTGCTTACATGGTGATATTTTTCTTGCTTCACGTTTCGATCTCTAGAATCTGGAATCGACCTCAGAGGTGGTTGAAATTCCCTGTTAATAGATCTGTAGAGGATTTACACGTAAGAAATTACGCATTGCTTAGGAGTTTTAAATGAAATATTTTTTCAGCTTATTTTAGATTACAAAGGATTTTAAAGCATACAAACAATTGGTAAGTTTCACAGTTTATTATTTACCTCTGGCAATTGTTTCAGCCTATTAAGTTATGTTCAGTGAGATTATAGAATCAAATATGATTGTTTCTATGATCTCTTTGAGAATAGCTTAATAGCCTGAAACAATTGACAGATGTAAATAGTAACTGCGAAACTTACCAATTGTGTGTATGTTTTAAAAACCTTTGTAATAATATGTTTCACCAAGTGTCCAACGAGTCATCAATCAATACCATTATTTTAGATTAGATTAAGGAAAAAGGGCCTCGGTGAAGCACCATGAGGAATATATTTTTGGAATATATAAAAATATACACATTTTTATAAAGTTTGTTTAACAATGGAAAGTATTCTTGTAGCGAACTGAAATATAAAATAAAACTAAAAAAATGTTTATACTATTTATTATTACTATTCGTGAAAATATGTTAACCAAAGATGACAGCAGTAGATTCGTTTTAAAAATGTTTTGTAAAAGCGTTACTACAAATATTATTTATGAGTGGGATAATCATTTTGTTTATAATCTACCATCACGACAATTTGTACGACTTACGAGGCAATTGTAAAAACATCGATCTGTAGTACTCCTAACAAGAACTGAACGTCTAACGACGATGCAAAGAAAAGAAAATTAAATTCATGTTTGTTTAACCGTTATTAAGAACCTCAGAATTAAACTAGTAAAATAGCTTCTTTAAAGAGTGTCGGTAACATTAATTTTTTAGTGAGCACAAATTTAAATTTTACATTCCGGGCTTATAACACTGATTAATTGAAGATGAGGCAAAATACGAGTATCTTATTTTCAAATATCTTAGATAGGATCGTGTCGCTTTTGAGAGAGAATGTCTAATTTTTGTTTACTAGGGTCCTAGCTTTTACACTAGTGATAGACAAACTTAGTGAAAGTAAATGTTTGGGCAAACAGTAATTTTTGTCTGGAAGATAATATGGTTAGAATTATATGGTTCCATGTGTTACGATGACCATGGAAAATATCAACCATTATTTTTTAATTAAAGTGTTAAGTGAAATTAATTCAGGATTTTATCAAGTCCCGAATGTAGAAATACATATATGACAATAAGAACTGTTATAATATTCTTATAATATATATTCTTATAAGAACACTTGTAATAGAAATTCAAGTAATTTAAAAAGAAAAAGATATTTGCTGATATTTAAACAGAGTAGCAATGACGATGAATATTTTTTACAGTGCTCGTTGCACTGAACAATGTTATACAATTTAATTGTCCCAACCAAAAATTGTACAAGGGGCTGCAACCCCACCCGAATTTAGGAGCTTTACTCCGCGTACGATAACGGAAAAGAATGTTATCCTACACGTGCATCAGCATAAAAGAAGAAAACAAAAAAATTAGGAACAATGTTTTCAATTTTTTATTCATTCAAATTTTGTATAAGCAACAATTAGGCCAGACGAGGCCAGAAGAAAGTGGCAGTTATTTTTTTCAATCCCTTATACAGTTAAAAGACAATGATACGTGAGATCTGGAAGCAATAACTTAAAAAGACAGTTGAATTAAAGCGAATAATACAAAGCAATATAGCCTAAGAATAGCAAAGTGATGTTTCTTGTGCCTTACGTTAGTGTGTATTGGAAAATCGTAAGCTGCAAAAAATATTTGCTCACGGCTTAGAAATATTGACTTATTGCCTACATAGCCTACTCTACAATTAAAGTAATAAATAGTTACAAACAAAATTAGCACTGTTGCACAACACTATAGAAAAATTATTCCGATTAGCGCTTTCAAGCTTCACAGCTCCAGCTCATCCTTTCCGATCTGATGATGAACTGTGAAGCTTGAAAGCACTAATCGGAATAATTTTTCTATAGTGGTGTGAAACAGTATTAATTCTGTTTGTGATTGTAACCACTAACCAGTTTTCTTAATTAAATATCTAATAAATAGTTGTTTATTTGTTTTCAATCTGTAATTTGCACTGTTCAAATCCAGTGATCCGTATTACTATCGTAACAATATTTTAGATTACTTTAGGGATTGTTTTTGTTGGATTATTTTAGATTATGTTAGACACTGATATTTTTTCAGTGGTAAAAGAATTACAAGAAGCTTTGTAAGACTGAGCAGCAAAAAGGTGTAGATAATACTCAGTGCTCTCAAAAAAAGAATTGACTAGGTCACCGATGCTTCTGAATGAAAGTTTTCCTGATAACTGCGCCTGTTCCTTAATTTTGTAGACCGCTACCATCATAGAAAGAATAGGGTTAAGTGCAGTAACCAATTTTAAAAGTTTACACAAAGTAATATCAGAATAAAGATTAGATGACGATAAAAAACACAGAATAACAACAGCTATAACTCTCTTTTAAAGTACAATAAATGCGTTCTTTTTTAACAGTGAAATCCCGAAAGAAAGAAGAGCTTAAATAAGAAACAATGACTCAAATTATGTTCTCATCGTTACAGAACAATTACAGAACACTGTTGTTATTAATTGTTACAGAACGTTGTTCAAATGAATAAAAATCGTAAAAGCAAGAAATGAAGTAGAAACAAATGCTGTGAGATTCTAAGTAACAACAGACATTAAAACGAAAAACGAGGTATTTATAGTCACTTTAAAATTATGACTGGTATACTCTATAATAGAAGGAGACTAAAACGCTTTTGTCATATTTTAATTATCAATAAAGAAGTTATAAAATGAAGAGTTTATAGGTCAGACCATTAAAGGACAAAAATATAAAAACACTTACGAAAACGTGGGAGATAAAATACAAAAAGTGCTTAAGTAAAGGAAAATTAAAATTAAAGATAAATAAGTAAGTAAAAATTAACCTACAGTCCTCATCTGTGAAGTTTAAGACATTTTAAAGGTAATCTTGTTACTCTTTAGTGTTAAGTCACAATGATTTATTAGATTCCGCAGGTACTAGGCCTACTTGTGTAAAAGACGTACGCACATTGTGTGCAGTTAAGTAACATTGTGAAAAGGATTGTATGAGACTTTCTTGTGAAAATGTTTTCCTACTCGTGTATTTTACAGTCTGTCGTATTCCGAGTATTCAGCGCAGTAAGCGTATTGTTCGCGTTATGCCATATGAGCCAGCTGTGAGTTATCCCACGACGAAAGAAGACTGCTAGCCGCGGTATTAGAGGGGAGAATGTTATTTCACAACTGTAAGTAGCGCATTAAAATATTCCGCTTCTTTATGGATAGAACCTACATCTTGTTCCAGACATTCGCTATCACACGCTCACGTACACAATAAAAAACTTATTGCATACAAATGTGCAAAAAATTGAGGCCATGTGATAGTAATCAAAATATATCGCATACGTGTAAATTTCCATGTCACGGCATTGTAGAACTTTTGACAACCAAATTTAGAAAGGTATTAGAGTTACATGTTTTTATATGTATTAAACTAAACACAAATATATAAGGCAGGGCTTGGAGACAGGGGTAGGGCTATATCAATTCCAGTGCTAAATGTTGATGTACCTTCCAAATTAATTTTTATATGGTGGTAAGATACAGTTCTTCCTATTCTTATAACTTTTTATGTCTTCTTTCTCTCTAGTTTTCATAAATATTTCTTATAAAATGCCGTCTGTTCGTGAATATCTACCGTTATTTCTATTATACAAATTGCAGTACTTTATACAAATTGTAAATTTACTTTTTATTCTTTTTTGTCATATACATTATTAGTGTACATTAATCTGCTAATGTATTCCTCAATAGAAAACCCTGTTTCATATGCTTTTATGGGGTCTAATCTGTTCAAAATAAACCATATGTGTAACAAAAGGCATAGAAGGCATGTGTCGTTGCAAGTGGGATCATCTATTTTAGTTAGCAAGGACATTTTTTATTTAGAATTTTCAATAAATTATTGTAGGTAAAAATGTATAACGAAATACATGCAAATGAAGAGTACGAGTGTGCATGTGTCGCAAAGATTGTTTAATATATACTTGTTTGAGACTATATAACAGTACGTTCAGAAACAAAATGGAAAGGAAAAGGATAAGAAGAATTCGATGGGTATCTTCATCTGTGGAGTGCAGTAGCTAAAAACGTGCTAGCTAAAGCACCAATGTCGGTAATGAACAAAAAAAATGGAGAAAAACATAAGAAACAACATATTTATAGGTGAACAAATTATTACAGTTTAAATGACATAGTTTTATTGGGAAGTTGTGACATCTGAAAATATGCCCCTACGAACCGGACGAATTAAGAATGTTGCAGTTATTCGGCATCCCCACCGTATGTCATTATTATTATTAATCTAAACAATGATGCACCCGTGACGAATCGTATCGGGTTGGTAGTGCAATCATCTGAGGTTTGTTTTTGTTGTTGTTCAATGTTCAGTATAGTAAAGTTGATATGTTGAATACTATTCAGTACTCAGCCGGTCGACCTTTTTTTGCTCACTGAGGCAATTTTCTTCAAATCTGCTTTTTGTGCTGAGAACTCGGTATACCAAACATCGGCTTTGTCGAACAGTACCGGCAGTTTTGTTTTTCTCCAGGAAGCTCTCATTCGCCGATGTAACCTGCGCGTTGCAATAGCTCGGACTACACGCTGATATATCATTTTATGTCGTTATAGACATATTAAAATTTGATTTTTGTTTGATTCTGTTAATTAGAGATAAGTTTTGAATTAAGAATTGGGTAAAAGACTATTATGTATCAAAATGCCCATAAATTTATTTGTGATCATGTCATGTGCGAGTTTGATGTGCGAGTGCGCGTGTCATTCGTATTTTATGAATAACTCTGTTATAAATGAACGTTTTGAACTGAGATGTGGACAGTGCAAGCATCTTAAATAGCGCTATATTTTCTGTGTGCCAGAGACTTGTTACATACTATTTTAATAGGGATTTTTTAGTAAAAATTAACTTTCTGTAGATTCCTTATCGTTTGGAAGTAATGAGGTTTGTAGATAAAATCTATACCTGCTGCTGCAGAAATCTGCCAATCTGTTTAAGAAGTTTGTCTATCAGTTCTACCCATCAATCACGTGATAGGTGTTTCGACCAATCAGCGGCCCCAATTTTCATTAAAATTGGGTCTCCGGCAAAGTAAGTCTAGGCAGATCCCTCCAGCAGCTCGAATATTACGGACGTGCTCTCTGTGCGAGTTTTTGGAACAGAAACGTTCTTATGTAAGAGTTATCAAGGACAATTTAGCGACGAGTTACCCGTTAGCTAATACCTTGTATTGGTACGAACTCAATATTTCTCAAATAATAAAATATTTATATTAAACAGTGCTAGTATCGCGTGAGTCAAGATTTCCGCATAGGGGAGGTTTATCCATCCGGGATACTCCTGGGTTAACGCGGGAACACATCAAGACGCGGGAAGGTGCACGCTTAAAGCACCATAGTAAATAAATATTAAATTACAGCCCAGTTCATTGCCTTGAGATAAAGAGTAGACTGTTATTGGGTGTGTCAGCGTGCGTGCGTACAAGAGGAGTGTCAGCGAAGCGTCAGTGTGCGGAGAGTAGCAGACGACGAGAGAGCAGATTTCGATGTATCACAGGACCAGCAGTGAGACGAATCAACATATTTGGATTCAACGTTCAAGTAACAATTGACATTTTAAACAGATCAGTTCTGATAATTCAAAGACAATTATTAAATTAAAATAAATTATTTGTGAATTACAGACCATTTTTAAAATTTGTTTCAAAATATAAAACCTTGCTCCAGATAACTGACTATATCGTTCAATTATTACTATGCCTAATTTATGTTTTGTCGCAGCGTACTTAAAGAAACGGAGGCTGACACCTCGTGAGAATACCCAGGAAATACCTCTCTATGACAGCCCCATGCACGACATCGTCGGCAACATAATGCTTCGAGAGGACACGCCTTTTGTTCTTTCAAGTATATTTATTTAATTACTAATTAAAGCGCATCCGGAACTCCAAGTTTGTAGGACTCCAGACAGAAAAGAAGATGAACTAAGCTTATTCATTTATGTGGCACAAAAACTTTTTTATAATTAAGGAGTTGTTGGTAGCATATATGTAATAAATTTAGTAAACTGACTTTGATTGATGTATCGACACTGATTCTAGTCTGCTGGCTGGCTTAATTGTTTTACACTTAAAGAGGCTAATCTTTATTATACTTAAATAAATCAATGCTGATTCTGCTCACTAAAACTTACTACTAATTATTTTCTAATATGCCTTATTAACAGCGTTCCATGTAAATATTACAGTTATTGGTGTCGAAATATTTTTTGTGTTACGTCTGTTTGTCCCCAGCAGCTCATCATACAATTTAATACACATAGCACGTAACAAGAAATAATGGTTAAGCTCTGAAATAGTCTAACAGAAATTGTAGATAAGATTCCACGCAGGCAGGAAGTAGTTGTAGCGGGTGATATGAACGCTGGAGTAGAGGATACTGGATGCCAGTGTTGTGCTTTGTGAACTTTGGTGAACATTAAATAAACGAAAATGGAGAAACGTCAATAGAACTATGTGAATAGTTTCATCTAAAATTTGTAAGTACGTTCTATCAACATAGGCATGACTTCACATTTACACTGCAGCAAAATATAAGATAGCTGCAATTTGTCGTTGATTACATCATAATCAGAGAAAATAGTATTAAAACAAAGGATAGTAGCACCTAGCAGTCTAGCAACGCGAGAGCACACTAGTTAAGTGTGATATGTTCTAGAATGTACTACCTACACAACTAACATAAAAAGAATTTGTGCCTTAACATAAGTGATAGTTATGTATTTTATAATGCAACCAACGACGTTGTGAATAAATTGCATAAGATCAACCTTATGTGCAGGACCATTAGGCGAATCCTTAAGTCAGCAAGTAGAAGAACACGCCTAAAATTCTACAAAGTGATGGCCCTTCCCACACTTCTTTACAGGTCTGAGAATTGGACTTTTACTGATTGCCAGGCCAGTCGCATCCAAGCCGCTGAAATCAGATTTCTCAGGTACGTGGCTGGGTATACTCTCGGTGATCATAGAAGAAACACAGGTATACTGCAGGAACTGAATATTATGAGCACACTCGACAGGATTGCCCAGTATCGGCTGAATTGCTGGGAACATCTTTGCCGAATGGATGACTGTCGCATCCCTAAACAAATATGAAACTATAAGCCGAGGGGACTGAGAGGTGTGGAATTTCCGAGGAAGCGCTGGAGTGACCAGTTCTAATCTTTGCCTGTTTGAGACCGGAACAAATCATTTTAGATTTAATCCTTGCAAATGACGACGATGAATATAATGATGATGATGATGATGAAACGATGACGACGACGACGACGACGACGACGACGACGACGACGACGACGACGACGATGATGATGATGATGATGATGATGATGATGATGATGATGATGATGATGATGATGATGATGATGATGATGATGGTGATGGTGATGGTGATGACGATGATAGAGTGACAGTTATATTGGACATCGATTAAGGTTCAACCAATTTATTTTTCCCTAGAGTTAACTGATTGCATTTGTTTTTTCATAACCACTAAAGTGTTTTAGCCAAATTACCTCAACACTCACACCAAATTATTTATACTACGTAGTATCAAATTATTAATACTAGTCCTATACAATTAAATATTTACAAACTATACAATAACAAAAAATGAAACAAGAATAACCAATGATTACAGTCTTTCCCAATAACGTGTTTTATATAAATACAAGGAAAAGTAGGGGTTCTTTAAATATGAGCATTATGGACATTATAATGCTGTAAGTGGATGAATTCAACAACACGGTTTGATAAATCATAGATGATAGATGAAAGAACGTTACATTAAACTCATACTAGTGCTACGTAAAAAGATGTTACTTGAGAAAAAAAATCGTATTTGTCAAATATTGTGCTGTTAATTATGAAAAAATTCCTGAAATTATAATATGAAACTTATGAGAATGCAAAGCCTGGACGTTCGGAAACATGAGTTACGAACAATAGAAGCATTTGAAGTATGCTGCTATAGGAAAATGTAAAATCTCTAGTTGATAAACGAATTAGCTATGAGCGGGTTCCGAAAATAACGGGTGAAGGGGAAGAACTGTGTACCACTGGTTGAGACGTTAATCTGCTTGGTGACAAATGTTGTGGCGAATGGAACCAACTGAAGAGATATACAGGGATTAGAGTTGTATGCAGATATGCAAATATAAGGCGTATTGTTAATAGAATGTTGTACGCTTCGGGATATGAAGAGTTTGGCTCAGAGTAGGTAGAGTTGGGAAGGGGAAAGGATAAAGAGGGAGAAAGATAAGGGAGGCAGATAGAGTGAGTGGCTGAGACAGGAAGAGAGAGAGAGAGAGAGAGAGAGAGAGAGAGAGAGAGAGAGAGAGAGAGAGAGAGAGAGAGAGAGAGAGAGAGAGAGAGAGAGAGAGAGTGAAACAGTGTACTTAGTATAAATATTTTTTAAGACTATTCTTAGTCAATATGATATTCATGATTGAGGCGAGGGGAATCACACTAGAGGTCTTGAGAAACGATCACCACTATCCCCTTGTGATAGATTCAAACTAAGACTGACGCTTGCAAGCTAATCCGTTTAACTATGTAAGCAAACTTGAAAAACAAAATAATTTTAATTTTTTGTTTGTTTCCTTTGTGCGACTCAATAACTTTGTTTTACATTAAGCATGTAATGAAACGCATAGTAGTTACTTTCTATTTATGGGAGAGTGTATGTGGTGTGAGCGCGCGCGCGCGCGCGCGTGTGAGACCAACAGAGGAGATAGCGTAGAAAATATTCGCAAACTAAAATCAATTTTCGCGCAAAACCACCAAGATTCATAATGTATGTTAAAGCTAATATCAACTGGCCTTAGGGTTTGTACGGTGTTAGTATTTTGTATAGTGAGGAACGAACAGCTACAAAGATGATTGTGTGTGTAGGATATATAGAGCGAACATGATTACCACCCTCGTAAAGATAACACAGACACATTATCTTTTATTTGGTTTGGAGGGATTACGAAGGGGAGCAAAATTGATTCTCAACCTCCTAATATTAAAGCTCGTCTTCAGTTTGCTTTGCCACTTGTTGGAACAAAGGAGGCTGCTATGTTGTATAACAGAGCCAAATAGCCTCTTGTCTTTATACAGCTCTGTATAGATTTTTTTTCTATACATGTTCTTACATTTTACTATAATCGTATATTTATATTACTTATACTTTAACCGCAATTGAATTTATAAATCGCATTTATTAACAATGCAATTTTTCCGCGTTGCAACCATTTTTATTTGCGAAGAAAACTACACAAACTAATAATAGATAAATATAGCGTACTGGTGTGCATAAATAAGGCATAAGATAAATTAACAATTAAAAAGTAATTGTTACCCGATTAACAATTGGAAAGTAAAGTGCAAATACTGAAACTTAAATAAACAATATTAGAAGGAACTGTAGATTTACGGACAGATGGAATTTTATAAACAAAAGTTATGAAAACGAAGAGAAAGAAGACAGAAAAAGTTACAACGAAAGAAGTTATTGTACGTAGCAGCATATAAAATAGTAATTTGGAAATACATCGGCATTTAGCATACATTGGAATTCACCAAAGAAGAAAATATAGGCCTATCAGCTCATGGAGGGATGAATGGATGTATGGAACTATGGGCAAAGCAACATAAATGACTACTCATCCCAAGACAAATATATTCACGCTCGGGCGTTCTTATACACAAAAAATGCTTACTGCAAAATAACTAAATTTTGTAGTGTCCGTGTTTTAATTTATGGGAATCAATCCTGGTCGTTCTCTAAGAAATATATCAGTCTCATACAAGCTTAAGATATGAAATTGGTTATATGAAAGAAAAATGTATGAGAGGGGATAGGATAAGTAATGACTCTGCAGAAATAATCTAAAAAGTATCTGTAACAATGATAAAATAAATGAGCGGAGGGAAAAGCTGAGAAGACATATTGACAGAATGGAGAAAACAGAATATCAAAAATTGTGTACCACTTAAACAAAGGGGACATTATCACTTAAACTGTAACATTCTACTATACAGTATCACTATTCCATGAAAAGGAAGAACAGTTCCTACAGACCAGTTCTCTTTTCTATAATTTCAACCACTTCTTATCCATCGGTTAAGACACAGTAAAAAAAAAAACAACACATTTTATAGCAAAAAGGACTAATGATATTGCCCATGACAAAGCAATCTGTAGTGCTTACCCATATGTTTTTTCGGCAGTAACATGAGGTACTTCCGACTCCCTGCTGAATGTTTACCTTCTATCTCAGCTGACTGTTGTAATGTTTAAATCTAAGAGACTGCCATCGGAAGGAAAATAATTAAAACCCCACCAATCTCTGACTTGAGAATAAAAAGAAAGAGAAGAAAAAGAAGAATATCTAACAGCTAGTCATTTGAATCCAGAAGAAATTCATAGACTAGCTGATCCAATTGATGGGTACGCTGATAAATAGATTCGGTGTCTGCATGTGATAGTGATCATATAAAAAAACAATACAAGAATAATTCTCTACTCATTAACATGTAAGTTTTATTTACCGAACGAACTGATGTTACTTTTTGAATTAGCGAAGCAAATTATGACGCATACCCCAACCGTTATACATTTACCTACCTATTATTTGCCTATCTATCTACATATTTGGAGTGTACCTCACGATAAAGTTTAAACGCATCAACCGCTACCGTTTGAAGTGCATGTATACCTTCACCTCAGAAAGCATGTTAACTGTCACACCAGCAGTTCATATTGATTCTCTTATTGATTCGCCAACATTATGTGGCGGGCGGAAGTCAAAATTTTAAGAGTCAACATTTTGAAAAAAAGTGCAAAAATTTACTTTGCCATTAAAACAATGATAACTTTAACTAAAATCGGAATATAATCCTAAATTTTAGAAATTTTAAAATTTTGGCAAGAAAATTGAATTAAAATTTAGAAAAAAGTGCAGTAATTTATGTGGAACATCAAATGAAAGAGAATTTTAACATGCAGCAGAATATAATATTTAGTTTTTAAAATTTTATAAATTCAAAACACTAGGGCCTAATATATGATAAACAATTTGAAAAATTTTTTTTAAAATCTATGCCGTGAAACGCACTAAAGGGATTTTAATCTAATGCAAATGTAATGTTTTCTCTGAAGACTTTTTTAAATTTTGAGGAAACAACATGCTAAAAGTAGAAGTCAAAATATTATAAAAATTTGTAACACTATATGTAAATCATTAATCTGCTAAATTTTACAGACTCGGTATCTTTAATAATTAGACAAAAATTATATCTGTCAACACTGACTGCAAATATTAGGTACGCGTTCAAAACTATCGTAAGCTAATTCTCAGACTTTCACTACCGACTTCAAACATTGTTGAAATTATAATTGTCAGGCGGGATGTTAGGTTTTTGGTCTACAGATACTACTCAACTGTGAACCACGGCTTAACAGCCCGGCTGACAATAATAATTTCAACCATCTTATGCTAAGTTTGAAATCCTCATCAGTACCCTTACCAGTTTTGTAGGTTTTTGAAATTTGTAGATCATCTATGCAGATACACATAAACTTTCAGGCTTGGAAAAAAATATTTTTCATTTAGACAGTATGATTATACATTTATCTAAAAACTTATTTAACAGTTTGGAATTTTTAGCTTGTTTTCTATTATTGTATCGTGTTACTTTATTAACAAAGAGTAAGCAGGATTTACGTAATTTTCCTGATAATTGAGAAAATTGTATAAAGTTTTTGTGATAATAACTGTATTTTTCTGAAAATAGTTAACGGGTTCTGTAGCTCAGGGAGCTTAGTACACAATAATCCTCGTATTATAAAACTCGAAGCAGAATAAAAGACGAGAAGTGCTGTAGCTACTCATTATGTGTACAACAGAAATTTTTTGTAATGCATTATTACTCAAGATGCAACTCAAGTAGTCCCTTTGAACGGAGAGTAATTCTATTACGGAAAGTTCGTGCCACGTGCAGGCCAATCAATTAAAAAGAGAATACACACAATAAGTGACATAAGAGATCAAAGGCAAGTACAGTGCAAATTGCTTACTTAGACTTTCAGTATTTCAATAATGTATAATATCAGCAATACAAATGTCGTTTAAAACAGTTTAAATCCAATGCATTGATTAAAACCAATCGTTTGATGTGGGGAGTTACTAATTGGCAGAGTGACGTTGTTGTACAAACTCGATCTGATGTCTAACAGGATTACACATTTACATACATTTAAAGCTGAAGATTGTAGACCAGTCTCACCATACAGTAGATAAGTTTTACCAGAGAGTTGCTGCCATTGTCAGCTTGCGCCACAAATAATAACAGTGTTTAATTTTGTACTGCGTTTATTGTGAACACGGTTGCCAGCGCCTGCAGCATACTAATCGCACCTGTGTTTGACAATGTACTAGCGCGAGTTGCAGGATATTAGTAATGCGGGCGCTGTGAAGGAAACAGCGTTTATTTACATGCATTTTTAAATACGATCAAGAAAACTACTGATTTAAATCAGTATTATTATTTGTTGTCATTGATATCTTACCAATTGCTACTTATTGAAAATTAAATAAATACCGTTATGCTATAATTGTTTTTTTTACTAAGTAATTTGATCGTAACTCTTATCGTTGATGATTTAGTTTTACACAAATGAAAACACTACAGTTTCAACTTATCATCACAAATCTGCTAATATTACAAAATCCCCATGAGTCTAAAAATACAGAGTAGGGAGAGTCTGATTTCAAGTCGTTTTCATAGCGGGTTAACATATTGCTACGTAATACGGAAAAAGGGGTACACCATTGCAGAACATCTTGTGTGTTTCTCGGCTACTCCAGTGGAATCCGGTTGTAATGTGTGTGTGTGTGTGTGCGTACATACTGCTGCTATTTTGAGATGAAGGACAATTACGTGACACTTATTACGCGTCCGTAACGAGACTTTTCCAGGCCATACTGATCTGCGATTACAAACTGTTTAATTGTGATAATTAAAGCTTCTGATTAGTGACTTAATTGGTGCCTTGTATTTTGTTTTCCACTGTACCAGATGTCTCGATCTGTAGACCGTCGTAACAAAATATAAGTGAGACTAAGTAGCAAGCCTGCCAAGTCCATCAAAAGCAGTTTTCTTGAGTCTCTGATTTTTAATAGTTACCGTTCTTTGTTTGTTTCGGGTAAGAACGCAATGACATAAATAACCAGGGTGATCAATGCAGGCCACTGTGATTCATCAGCAATGGTTGACGACCAGCGTAGAGGATCCTAAGTTTAGAGTTCTGATCCTCGTTCCAGATGTTAACATTAAGTGTTGTGAATGTCTAAATGTTTATGTAACTCTGATCGTATCTAGGACAGTCATCATTCACGGATTAGGCTGCACTGCCTGTTCCAGAAACCATATATATAGACCTCGAACGCCGCACATTACGATACCCTGCGAGTTTATAATTGAACGCAAGTTTCGGAAGGCGATCTTGCTGCATTCTTACCAAGTGCTTATACCAGTCGGCCTTGTATTACGTAATTCTATCCTATAATTTAATGTAATTCTCGCCTTATTTTTGCATTACTTATTCTGTCCCGTAACGTGCACTCATTACCGATCTGAGAAATGTCATTTCTGCTGACGTAATCTTCCCTCTGTCTCTCTGTGAAAGTACCAATGTCACCCATGCAGCGCTACCGGTACAGTCATAGTCTTATAAAACTTGAGCTTAGTCTCTTTCCTGGTTTTGTATTTTAAGGTTCTGTGGATTTTTCCACACATATATATTTAAATTTATTAAGTTTATTTTTGATATAACAATCAAGATAATTAAAACTGGATACCTGCTCCAAGATGTTTCCATTTACCTCTATCTTTGACCTTACTGGATACTTCGCTCTAAATCCCATTACTTATGTTTTTGTGTGGAGATAGCACTAAGCCTTATTCGTCTGCTAAACTCCTCAAGTTGAATGCTCCCGTCTGCAAGTCATTTTCTGTCTGTTGTATAATAACAACATCGTCTGCATATAAAATAATAATAAGTGTACATTCCTGAGAAAGCTTAATTCCACATTTAAAAATTTCTTTTAATTATATCGTCCAAATAAATATTAAAAAATATTGTGGATATACAATAGCCTTGTCTAACTTGTTTATTTGTCTCAACTGGCACTGTCAATCGTATGTAAGACGTTTAATTAAGAAAGTTGTATTAGTGTTTACAATCACAAACAGAATAATCACTGTTAACAACTATAGAAAAATTATTCCGATTAGCGCTTTCAAGCTCACAGCTCATCATCAGATCGGAAATAACAATAATAAGACAAACGACATTGATGGAACAGAATAATAGGACATGGAAGAGACCCATAAACTTGTTAATCCTTTAGAAGACTATAAAATTTTAAAAGTAGTGAATAACACAGTCGAAAGAAAGCTTAGGGAGGAGTTAGAAATATTGAAAGAAAGAGAGAAAGGGTTAGATGATTTAATGAATACTAAAACTAAATTTGAAAATGAAGAAATATTTTATAATATAATTAAGAGGTAAAAGATAGAGGGGGATAGGTAACATTAAAAAATAAATTAAATTGTATATATAAATGTTTTTGAAATAAGAGTGAGTGACCGCGCCCATAGGTGGTGATAAGAAGGCACGAAAAGAGTGTTTACCTATGTTGTTGTTTGCGTTGAATATAGAAAGAATAAAACGGAAGGTTTTGACAATATAACGCACTGTAAAACTATACCGAAAAGGAAATTGCATTTAAAAGTGTGAATTTGGAAGGTTTTACAACATTAGGTATTGAAAAGAATGTACACACACACACACACAAGCAACACACATACACACTGAATGCACTAGAAAAAGAGGTAACAGTACAGACATGGGTGACTGAACTCGCTTGTTAATAATAGACAGGAGATTTAACTTATAGCTTGTTTACAAAAATGTGTACGGGCGGTAGGTCAAAGATGGGGGGTATGAAGAAGTTGTTTGTCCTATTATTGTTATTTCCAATCTGACGATGAGCTGTGAAGCTTGAAACCGCTAATCGGAATACTTTTTCTATAGTGGTGTGCAACAGTGATTATTCTGTTCGTATCTAAGACAGTTTACCAAAATAATAATGCGATCGTCCTCTCTAAGACATAGGCTTTCAGGCTGTTCCGAATCGACATCCTACTTCTTCCTAGGTCATACCACACTCTTTGATTCAAAAGGTGAATATTGAAATGTTAACCTTACCAACCTGCCATTCTCTATTCTCAATAAGCGGGCCCTACGCCTATAACACTATTACCCAATTAACTAGAAAATGTCCAACCGCTGTCCAAGCTCAGTGTATCTGATTTTATCCCATATGCTGTTTCAGTATAAGAAACGTTATTAGTAGGCTACTGTGCAATTTAACTTTTATTTGATTTTAGTACTGTTTTGTAAATTGGATTAAAATAAAGGGAAAGGTTAATATATATCCTATATTACTATAACAATCAATAATATTTTTCTTATAATAGCTTTCAGTAATTAATTTTACTTCAATAATATTACTCGTTAAATATACAGAACAGCGCCAACATTTTGATTCAACGTACATAGGTGATATCGTTTCAGAATAATTAGGATTTACACGAATAAGCGACGTGAGGCATCGTGTGATAATCCTCTTACAATGAAACAAGTTATACGAGGGAAACTAGAGATACACTGCTTCATTCAAATTTAATGACGAGATGCGACGCTGGCTGTATTGAAATGTGTTGTAACCTCCTGTAAACTAAAAAATATAGACTGAAAAATTGTAAATTTGTCAGAATCACAACCTTTATTTACCGTGTTATTCTAAAATGTAAAGCTAAATGCGTGTAGTAGACCCGTGACGAGATAGCCAGATCATGTTTATTTTTGCCAACATGCAACATTTAGTTCTATTTAAATTTATTCACTACTACGGATTATAAATAAACAAATGTGTGTGTGTATGTGTGTTCTTAGATTAACATTATTTAATATAAAATTATTAAGATTTGAGCATGACTCAAGAAGTGAATACACCTCCTTTTCATTGTATGACAACAATTTTCTTCTGAGACGATAAACAATCAGTAGCTTTCATTTTTTGTCTTTGTTATTTCTCTTCCAATCTACAGTCTTTCCAAATCTACACGTGAAAAAATCTTGGGAGTACTGTGTTGTAAAGGTGACAGAAAAGTAGTTGAAAATATTAAAAGCTAGTTGTTAATAGGTAACAGTCACCTCTAGACCAGAATACAATAAAAAATGTGAGATAGAATTTTATCTTGTCAAAATGCATACAGGAGATAAATGTAATAAGCTTTAGTCCTGTGTAAATATGTGCTACGTGATTATCTTCTGAAATGTTCGTAGATTGTGTTTTAATGTCCGTAAGTTAAATTCAATTTCCAAGTCTTCTTCTTCTTCTTCTTCTTCTTCTTCTTCTTCTTCTTCTTCTTCTTCTTCTTCTTCTTCTTCTTCTTCTTCTTCTTCTTCTTCCTCTTCCTCTTCCTCTTCCTCTTCCTCTTCCTCTTCCTCTTCCTCTTCCTCTTCCTCTTCCTCTTCCTCTTCCTCTTCCTCTTCCTCTTCCTCTTCCTCTTCCTCTTCCTCTTCCTCTTCCTCTTCCTCTTCTTCTTCTTCTTCTTCTTCTTCTTCTTCTTCTTTAAGGATTAAAGGCATAGGTTATATAAACTTGTTCCAGTACCCATTTCATCTCTGACGATCTACATCTTTTCTACCAATGGTTTCATAGTTCAAAGCCGCTTTCAGCAATCTATCCTTTGTCATCATTTACAGACGATCACACCATTGTCTCCTGCAAATTGAAATAATTTCAATTATGTCCTTTACTTTGAGTTCTGCTCTAATATCTTCATTCCATATTCTATCTTGCAATGTATAATTTAAATATTTTGAAGAAACTGCATTTAAGCACTCTGATTTTGCCGTTTCTTTCTTTGTCATGACCCACGCCTCACTCGCATAAATCAACGTGGGTATTGCAATTGTCCTATAAAATTTAATTCTTTTGCTGTGTCTTGTTTTATTTCTAAGATTTATATGAATCTTAACACAGATATTCCTAAATTTATTTATCTTCTCTTTTGTATCATATTCAGACTCATAACTTACTGCACAGCCGATATATTTCAAACGGCTCACTTCTTCTAATGTGCTGTTGTTTATAACTATCCTAGTCCTTACTGGATATTTACCTTTAAAGGCCATGGTTTTGGTCTTTCTTACTGAAATTGTCAGTCAGTACTCTCTTGCTATTTTTTTTAATTGAAACATAGCTCTTTGGTAATTATCCTCATTTTCTTGAATAAGAACTATGTCATCCGCATATACCAGGAAGCCGTATTCCCGAAGTCACTCTGGATTTCCATGTTCTCAACGTGACGTCATTGTATGTGTTATACAAGGTTAGGGAAACACAGTATACCTGCCTAACATCCTTATATAGGAATGTCACCTGAGAGCCTACCATTCAGATCCAGGACTACAGATGTAATTTTATAAAGGATCTTAACTGAATTTATTAAATTTCCAAGTTGTAACTATTAATGTAAATTGATGTTTTTCTACTGAACATGTTACGACATTATTTTGAAAGCTGACCATTTATTAACACCACTGAGCGCACAATAGATTAGACAACTAGCGGCTCTTTTCAACCACAGGAATGCTTTAGAACTTAGGAAAAGAAGCTGCCTTACGTGAACCGGTCACCAAGCAAAGAAAACAGCGTGCCTAGCAACTTTCTTCAGCTAAATAATATATTACTAATGTAAAATTTAAAATTTATATTTTAAATTGTTGTTAACCCTTGTAATCTGTTAAAATTCTCTTATTACTTTCAATGCATAAATAAAAATTCAATGTAAACATGTATTAAACAAAAATATTATTGTTTCAATAAAGCGAGTAAGCAGTTTACTTTAAAAAATACTTAAATATCAAACTGCCTTTAAAACTGTATAATTCTATAAAGCTAAAAACCTATTATATTCTTAAAAAATTGTTTTTGAAGTCGATATGGTAAATACGCTAAAGTGTCTGTGATTAATGCTGAATGGGGTAGAAAGGAAAAAACATTATCTTTTATTTGTACAGTAGTTGAAATGAGAAGGGAAGAAGGATTAATGTTCGTCCTTGATTTGTAAGCCTTTCCCTCTTCCATGCTGACGTTTCCCACTTGTTGAAACAAAGAGGCTGGCTGGCTGGCTGGCTGGCTAGGGGCTTTACAAGAGAAAGCAAATGTTTTTTCTTCCTATTATTTTCGGTGTTGTCTGTCTAAGACTTACGCCTCTATATGAGTGTGCGCGCCCATGCTTGAATGCTTGATTTTTTGTATAGTTTGTACACAGGAGAATATATATTTTGATTGTTTTTACATTTTTGTTCTCTGCCTTTCAATAGTTATTACTTTTAGGTTAGTAATCTATTACAATTTTTAACAAAAGTAAAACATCATTATAATCTCAAGACTTATAACTAATCACAATTTTTGTACGCATAAATATTGGCTCCATACTATTTCCATAATATTTGTGCCAGAAAATAAGCGTTTTCTTTACCACAAATGTGTTCTGTAGTTATGTCATCTGGCTTTTCTATCGCTTGTTGCCTGTATTTAGCTGCCCTTACAGCGAACAACGTGTAACACGACATCCAGTATTTTGCTTTGTTTCGTTTAATTTTGGTTAATATTTAATGTTAATATGTTTAATATTTAATGCTTAATATTTAACATTAAAATATTTAATATTTAAGTTTAACATTATACGCACCGTTCTAAAATTAAAGCCTGTATTAAAATGTGTTCGGTACAATGGGTAATATACTGTTCCACACCAACGTTGAAAAACTTTCTTTCTAGTCTAAATAAGCAACTGTCAAAAAATACAGTCAATATAACTTTTCAAAACATTGTTTATCTCAGGTTGTTTTGCAAAACACTTGACATGTTTTACAGTCGAGTAAACAGTCGACCGCGTTACTCTGTGTAACAGAATACGTTTACAATACTGTAAACAGTAGAATATCCGGGAGTCGAAGAAGACGCGGAACCTGAACTTCGCGAACTTCAGAAGAAGAATCAACGTCCCAGAATCCCATCGCACACACCGAATTCCCAGAAATATGTGTCTTAGGGAACGTTTACCCCAGTTGGGACAACCGCAGCTATCACGAAAGCTTCCCTCAAGTTGTGAACACCAGGTGGGCATGGCTCCCGTCCGGACTGGTTCACGATCCCGTGGTACAATATTTTGTCATGTCGCTCGATCATCACGACGGGCTCCGTAGCCCAGAATTGTCTAGGCTTGACTTCACAGTTCGATCCACCGGATCGCCTTCCGAGGTCTATGGCTTCAGGCGGCAGCATGGGTGCCAGGTTGTCGTGTCCTCCCCCTCTCTTTCGCAACACTTTGGTGACTTCACGAACGCCAGTCCGTCGAGGAGGAGAAGCAACCAACATTGTACACAGAAGGCTGTTAGTAAAGTCGTAAGTCAGTGCTGTAACAAAAACACATTGTGATACAAACACGTGCCAACAATAATGGAACGAAAGCTATCGTTATTTATTACATAAAATAATATTTTTTCAAAAGTGGGTTAGCAGAACAAGTATTGTTCCTGTACCCTAAAATTGACAAAGCTAAAACAAATAGACCGTAATATTGCATTAGAGAACAAGATTCATGATGCCAACTCCATGTTAATATTCTGTATATGCAAAAGAAAATAAATAATGGCACAAACATAGAAATTACACGTAAGTACGATATTATTGCGAAGTTATTTAACAGTTTTTGCTAGCTCATCATTCGATACGTGATCGCTTACTAACGTTTATTAATCACAAAAATTATTAAAACGTTAAAATATTTAAAAAACAATTAAAAAGACTGAAACCTATAAATAATACTAATGTAAGAATGAACTGAATATATTTCACACTGCGGCAACAGACCTTCAATGCTGACAATAAGTCAATCACTCTTAATGGATTCATAACGCAAATATTTCTTCATAAATAAGAAGTATGACTAAAACAACACATATGAATACATTATAAAATAATTATTACCGTTATGAGTTTAATAGTTGTAGAGCGGTTAGTTACAAATTTATATATTCTGGCATCACCTTAAAAAAATGTGCTTTTTCAGCCCCAGAGCTATACAGTTTGTGACATTGAGTACCTGAGATAACACACTGGAGTAATTGGCAGTCAAAATGAAATGCTGCCACTCTTATGTGTCGGACTGTTCGTATTGGTAGCCTGATTTCCGTGTAAAAGAGGGTATTAGATTATTATATTATTATATTATTATGTGTACTACTACTACTACTATTATTATTATTTTTATTATTATTATTATTATTTAACAACTCTAAAATAACCTGAAAGCATTCATATGATGATAATAATGTTCAAGTGTTTCTTCCGCATTACTTTCTCAATCATTAATTTGTCCTCGCTATATAATTATCACAGAATTTAATTGGTGGTGATGATTCTAATAAAAGTAATGGTTGTTGTCTAGGCATGACAAAGTTTTTGTTAAGTAATGGTTGTTTTTTCAGTACTATATGATCTACAGACAGCATGCCATTTTGTTACCTAACACTGATAAAATATTTCTTAAATATGGGACACTTAGAACAATTTTATAAATTCTTTTTTAACATTAAAATCTTACATTACAATTTACAATTATTACATTAATGTAAGTAATATTTATTTGAAATTAACTGAGAAATCATTAACCCACACTAAAACTCTAAGCATTACAGTGATACGTAGATTCTTAAGGAAAGACTTAGAAAAAATAATGTGAAAATCAGACTTGACAATAACCGTATTGCAGTCTGTAGAGATACTTGTCTTGAGAAGGACGCCCCTGCTTCATCTGGGCAGAGCTCCCGTGCAGACGTATTTGGTTTGTTGTGGTCAGGACACTGATTATACAAAAAATATTTAAATGCAAAAGTATACGAAACATGTCCATGGTACTATAAAAAGTGTAAGCAAGATTCTATTCTTCTGCCAGCTCCAAGCTCCGCTGCCGCAGTGAGCAAAGATTCGTTTGCTTACTTTACGTAAATAAACGGTAGTTTATATTTCAACTTATCTACGTTTCCTTATGTCTGTTGAAGACCTGCCGACAGTAAGACACAAAAGCGGAGGGGCGAATTACCGTATCTTCGTGATCATCTCGTCATTATGGCTAAACGTGGGTTCGTATCATAGTTGTTGAATTTATACCTAGACAAAAATGTAAAACACCATCGCTTATTTATTTCTCAAAGTCATAATACAATTTTTCCTTTCTTAATTACAAGTTTTCAGCTTACAAATTATAATTCTTTTCCGTATAGGGCTGTGTATTAAATTATATGAAAAGCAGTGAATTTTTGGTCATGTCAATATGTGTACCATTGCGTTCCGTAGTATTTTCTCTTTAAATCCATACACAATACACGAGTAACGTAATCATTTAAATTAACAATAAATAAGAGGTAAACAAAAGCACATTTTTCTATAGCGATAATAGCGGTAAATGGTTTATAGTAAACCTGACAACATCGCACGCTTTTTGTCCGTACAAAATTGACAGGCATAAGAGCTCATTAGAACAAGCGTTAATAAATTTCAGTTTGTTTAAAGTTCGAGCTTTATTAAGATTCACTTCAAAGGCCATGATCAAGCTTTGAAACTAATTCTTTTCACGATCATTTACGTAAACGCGAATTTTAGACGTATTTAAGAATCTAAACCCCAGGCTGACGCTTTCAAACATGAAACTGCTGGGGAACTCCTGACAGAAAAGAAAGGAGAACCTAACGGGCTCAAGGTCCAACAGGAGTGAAGAGAAAAATAAATACTCAACGTGATCTTTTATGTTAATTAATACACTTCATATTCTGTCAGTAAACTCGTTTAGGGCTTTTTAACTTACTATGACTAGTTACAGCTACCTTACAAATACTGTATTTAAATTTAATCACAGTTAAATTAGTTCAGTGAAAAAAATTACTGTCTTAAATTAATGTTGCCTTATTTGTCATTAAATTTAGTTAAGTTATTACTAGTGCATTTATGTAATTGCAATTATTTTTAGTTTTAATCTGTAGATTTGTTTAAGTTGGACAAACGAACCACGTTATTGGTAATGGTACTTTAGCAATCGTGCGTGTATTATAAGAAAACTCGGGAAACGGCTTCAAATAATTTTGCTCAGATAGCTATTAAAGATATCTAAAATCTTTATTTTGTAATCAAAATGTTGTAGACATTGTGAACGGCACGTTTAATAAAACTTGAAAGCCAAAGTTCAGTCTTGCCTTTGATAATAATTAATTTTAGAAATTTGATTCCAAAGACACCTTTTTTCAACTTAAAACCTTTTAGTCTACTTCAACAGGATAGTTTCGATATTTATTTTGCTTTTCCAGCCCAGATTAGAGAAAAGGTTATTTAAAATATTGTGCATTAACTATTATCAGCTGTTCGCATGGTTGTCACAATATGGGAGGATATCCTCGATTCCAGGTACAGTCACAAAAATGACTGTCGGTTAGTGTGTATCTGTGTTATAGTCATTTACGACGAGTAGCAAAGGAAAACGTTAGAAAGAAACGTAATTACAGAAGACGTTACAGAAAGGAATCTAATAAAATAAAGATATTACAAAACTTTGAATTTGCTCATCTGACCACAGGAGGAGGCAAGATAAAGAAAGGCTTGTTATGAGATATAGAAGAAGTACACGCATTCTACTAATTTTTTAAAGTGGTACATTATAGATGTCAAGCTTCAAATGGTTACAGAACGGTGTCATGCACATTTTTTACCAGTGACTGCTTAAAAAGATGTTAAGAAGAAATATGTTCCAGAAAAATTATCATAGGTTACTTATGGTAAAGGAGGAGACAAAGCCTTTCAGGAGAGATTATCAAGCTTAGATATTATGGATAAAATCGACCCGGAATCCCTAACCGGAGTTCCGCGGCATTCTGGCGTCCCGATAGCAACCGTACAAAATACTTTGAACATGTTATGTGAAAAAGAGTAATTTCTTATTGAATTAAAAAATTCAACAGCCAGTGGAGAGAAATAGAAACTAAAATTCGAATGAAAGTTTCCCTTATAGAAGTAAATTTGAACGTGTAATAAGCACCTATTTAATGTTTCTGTTCTTTAGTATTTACACTACATAGCATAATGGAGCTTCTTGAGTCAATGTTAGTATCTACATGAAAAAATAGGCCTATTTATGTATAGGGGAATGTTCCCATGTATAGACCACATAACAATTTTACTTCTGATCGTATCTTCATCATAAATTTATCACTCAAAATATAGATATTTATTTTACTATTTTCAGAATAACCAAAAGTATTTAGTTTTTTATATATTCTTTAATTATTGTAGTGGAGGTAAATGACAACATTTTAACAAATGGGCTATTGTTTGCAGCAGGTTGCTATGAATGAACCATCAATTTCCCAAGAACAAATCAAGTTCCCGTCAAAGAACCAATCACCAAAGCAAAAACAACTGTATCTACACATTACATTCTAATAAAATATATCCATTAGGCATAATAAAACAAACTTAAAAGGCAAAAACTAGGAAAATTTCTCTAAAAACGCCAAACAATCACTTAAACATGATTTTCCAATAAATCGGCAAAGTTATACAGTGTAATTCCAACTTTATCAGGATTAATCGTCAGATACTTTACATATTCCATCGTAACGAACGTAGATAGAGGATTGTAAAATAAAGCATCAAGTGGCTGGAGCTTAGTACTTGTGTTGGTGGACAGAAGGAGCATGATTACTCCGTTATCTCTGGTCATTTCGATGGCTTCACAATTTATAGTCCTACTGGAGTAACTGAGAACTAAAATTACGTCTTACCTGTAGTTGAAATATAAGTAAGGGAGATTACTTAACTCAGTTTATTTAAAGAAAAACTAAATGTAATATATAATATTTGTGCACGTTTCAATGAATAGAGAGACCATCCGGAAAAGTGGTCCATTCGTAGAAACGATAAGTTGTCAAATAGTGGAAACTGCCCATATTAGATATTTCAGAAGAAACAGCTAAAAATACCATTTAAATTGAAGCATACAATACAGGATTAAGAACTGTAGAAAACGCTTTTTAATGTCAATAATATGGGCATTTTTTTCAGTGACATACAATGCATGATAACTTATAAAAACCTATAAAGTTTTATACATTGCAACAGTACACAGGATACGCAGTTCTTTGAAGTGGAATACTAATGCTATATAACATTTTCTTATGGCCACAGACATGTTTTAAATTGATTTTGTTCATTCTTTGTAAAGTAGTCATAAGTTTTGGACCAAGCTATGTTTAAAAAAGTATGTTATGTCAAAATGTTTACAATTTTATTCTCTTTATGTCATGTGAAATATTTGTATTTAAGTGCGCGGGTGCGCGTGTCATTTGCATGTTATTTAAAAACTTCCAGGAAAATTAACAGTTGTTCTGAAACTTGGACAGAGTATTCTCATGGTTACAAGCTACATTTTTCATATACTCAATTCTCCACAACTATAATTTTTGTATGGTTTATTTTAATGAATTCAATCTTCTTTTATTCTCGTTATCTCCTAGAAAGTAAATCTAGGAGATTTCGTTATCTCCTATTAGATCTAGACAGGCGTTTGCAGAATCGGACTGAGTTTAAGCCTGATTTCAGTCTATCTGTGTACTCATCTGTGACGTCGCTAAAGTTTCAACCAATCAGAAGGACAAAAACAATTATTTGAGATGATCCTCTGTCGAGAGCACTTCGCTCAGTTTCTTCTAAGGACTCGTTATAGAAACACGTACTCGATGTCACGAGATTCTCGGGACAAGACAGGTCGTTTTCATTTACACTTAGAAGTTGGTTCATGGTTCGAGTTCTTCGTAACCATTACCACTTAGAGAACTCAAATAAAAAATAGATCATTCTAGTTCTTTTCGCATACAGTAGAAGATTTTCTGGAGTGAGGGCAAAATATCTCCCGCGAGAACACTTCAAGAAACCGGAGTTTCTGTAAGATCAATACATGATCTACTTTACCCAGTTTTAAATCCATGGGATTAAGTAAAGTTAAATATAAACAATAACAGATCATATCGCAGTGTGCGTGAGGGCAAATTCACAAATTGTCAGCGTTAGTGATCTTCGAACGGTCGACGTGCAGAGTTGCAGCGGTCCAGTCGAACTGCGTGCGCGGAGCGTCGAGTGGCTACGCAAACAGTGGAATTCAACGCAACAAGTAATATAGTTGTAAAACAAGCCCATAGACTCAATTTTGAAAGGCACAGTTTTAAATAAACAATTTTATATTATAAACTAATGAGACAATAGTAAATTTTAATGTTTTAATTTAATAAATTTTCCTAACTCCAGATATAAACTCTGTTGTAATAATTTCTATATCACCTATCTACGCAGTTTTAAATTGTATCGTTGCAATATATAACTTATAAATGGATAGTTATAAAAAATAAGAAAGAAACTTTATCTGAATATGTAGCTTGCAATGAAACAACTCCTACCTGTTCACCGTACTCCACACAACTGTTGGGAAGGAAAGGATGAGATTACAACTACTGTGCTTGCGCAGGCTTCGGTCCGTGAAATCCGTAGAAAGATCATCCGTGGAACCTGCCCATTCCTTTATTTTATTGTGATGCCGCCAAATTATCCAATCTTTTAAAGAGCCGCGAATTTAAAACGTTTGGAAATTACTGACTTTGACATACATTAGATTATTAGGAAGCTAACCAGTGGTATTCTACTGGGAAGGAAGGGAATGAAACAAGGGTAAAACTCGGGAGTCACAGCCTAAGATCTGCCAGCTACAAAACTTGCAAAAACCGCGTTTTTTGTGTTTATACGTAAACTACAGGTCAAAAATAGGTGGGGACGCAAAAAATACGCAATTTTTATTTAAAAGTTGCGAAATTATTCATATTTACTTATATCAATACAACATCGAAACACAATGCTGCTTAGAGTTGGCTGTTTTGCCGGTGATCCTCACCATAAAAACGAGTATTAGTGGAAAACGACTACTGCCGAAAAAAGGGGGACATGCATAGTAATAAGGCAACTACCTTACTTTGAGTCGGTCGCTTTTTTGTGATTTGCACAAAACCGAGTAGGCCTAGTAGGCCTAGTTAGAAAACGAGTTCTGTTACAAAAAGGGAAGTATGAATAGAAACAAACCAGTGGTGACGTTTGGGGCACCTCGCCTTACTTCGAGTTGGTTGTTTTTTTACGCGGATTTCACAAAAAGTGAGAAAAGTTAGTTTTAGGTTAGTTTGCATGTTAACCATAACAACATCAATTGTACTTTATTTGCGGGAAAACAACTAACTTATTCACCGCGTACGCAACTAAATTATAAGTGAATTCTACACAGAAAATGAAAAAAAAGCGTTTTATTTAGGTTATTTGGATCCCATAAATAGTTTTATTTTTCACAAATTTTTTAATTAACTCTGACAGCTGCTTCAACTAACTTAAGCCATTGTCAAAGAGCGAGTGAATGAAATTACTGAACACAGGATGTTAGAGTAGAGTAGGTGGTAAACATCTGTTTAGGGCGTATCTGGAACATCTGTGTTGTGATGGCGAGGAGGGGGAGTGTGTGCATGAGACAAGGGAAGGTCTGGTGTCTTTAAAAACTAAATACAATCATGAATGCAAAATATAAAATTAACTGAAATAAATATAAACTGAATGCCAAATTTAAAATAATGATGAACATTCAAAATAATATAAAATAAACTAAACTAAATAACAGATTTTAATAAAGGGGATACACAAAATTCAGTCTGTTCATTGGTTAAATTTTTGTTATTTTTTATTGCTTTTTTAATTTCTAAAATTTCTAACAAATCCATTTTTTTACCTTTTTGTATGTTGTGGAGTAGTGTTATGTTTTTTGTGTCTATGAAGTGATTGTGTTGTAAGCAATGATCTGCAAAACCTGTATTAAATGTATTGGTTAAAATCGCCTTCTTATGTTCAGAAATGCGATGTTTCAGAGCACGGCCACATTGTCCGATATAAATAGCATCGCATTCTGCACAGTGTATTTCATAAACTCCATTTTTCTCCAGTGTATTAGATTTTTCTTTATTATTGACTAGTAGTGAAAAAAGATTACGTTTGTTTACTGATACCATGTTAAGACCATGGTTTTTTAACCTATTATTAATCTTATCTGTTATACACGGAATGTAATTTGTTAAGTGAAATTTTTTGTTACCCTGATCTAGCTCTATGGAATAAAATTCTTTTAAAGTAATTTTCTTCTGTTTTTTTAAAATTAAAGAGTTAATTATTCTTTCATCATAACCGTTATTTTGTGCTATGGCTTTTATAATATCTACCTCTTTATTGAAATTTTCTTTGGATAAAGGAACTATAAGGAGACGATTAACCATTGCATGAAAACTGCTTAATTTTATGTGCCATGATGTTAGTGATTGTTTATGTATAACGGTATCTGTAAAAGTAGGTTTTCTATATATCTGAAAACTAAGATTATTTTGTGATCTAGTAATGGTAAGATCCAAAAAATTTAAACTTTTCATATTTTCTGTTTCAAGTGTAAATTGCACGCTACTATAAAAGGAATTAATATAATCTAAGAACATATGGAGCTGTCTATCTGTTCCCGTCCAGATACAAAATATATCATCAACATACCTTGCCCAATGAAAAACATATTTTATGTTGGGGTTATCAGATGTAAAAATGTTTTCTTCCAAAAATGTCATAAAGATTTCACTTAATAAAGGTGATAAAGGAGAGCCCATAGGTAAGCCATTAAATTGTTTATAGATTTTATTATTAAACTGAAAATAATTTTGTCCTATGCAAATATCTAAGGCCGAGGATAATTCTTTTTTCTGATCACTATTTAAGGTTAAAGTATTTTGTATATGTGAGGAACAGATAGACAACAGAACATCTACAGGTATAGACGGAAATAAATTCTTAACATCAAATGAAACTAATTTTGCATTCAGTGGTAAATGTACATTTTTTATATTATTAACTAATTGTAAAGTGTTTTTAATAGCATACTTTGGGTTAAAGTTAATATATTTTGGCAATAATTCATTAAGTTTTTTACAGACTTTATATGCAGGTGCAGTTACATATGAAACAACTGGGCGCATGGGACAATTAGGTTTATGTATTTTTGGTAAACTATACAAAACAGGAGCTTTTGGGTTCATCATAGTTAGCATGAAACTTTTTGTGTCTGAAAATATATTAGGGCAATTTTTAATAAGTGATTTTATTTGATTTTGAAACTTATTAGTGGGATCATTTAATATCTTGAAATTGTCATTCCTGAAGAGAAGTTCTGTCTTTTCAATATATTCGCTCCTATTTATTATTGTAATCGTATTGCCTTTATCAGCTTTGCAAACCACTAAACTATTTGAATTAATTTTTTGTTTTAAACTGTTAACTATGTACTTATCTGAATCTTTTAGACTGTACTTATTCTTATTACTTTTTGATATAATGTTTGCACAGGAAACTAATTCATTATTTCTTATATCTGGGTTATCTACATTACTAAGTGCTATTTCTGTATTTACACATAACATTTCCATGTCTCTTTTGTACCGTATGTTTGGACAATATTTCAAAAATCTATTTAACAGATTTAGTTCTTTCTGAGTAAAGTTTATATTTGAGAAATTTTCCACTCTGTTATAAAATTTATTTACTGGTGATGACATAGTAGTTACTCTCTTACTACTTAGCTTAGTTGTGATAAGTTTTAGTAATTTTGTTTTTTGTACTAAATATTGTTTATGAGCATGATAACTTACTTGTTCTCTGTTAACAGTTTACTTAGTTAACAGTTTAAAACAAAAAATTAATTCAAATAGTTTAGTGGTTTGCAAAGCTGATAAAGGCAATACGATTACAATAATAAATAGGAGCGAATATATTGAAAAGACAGAACTTCTCTTCAGGAATGACAATTTCAAGATATTAAATGATCCCACTAATAAGTTTCAAAATCAAATAAAATCACTTATTAAAAATTGCCCTAATATATTTTCAGACACAAAAAGTTTCATGCTAACTATGATGAACCCAAAAGCTCCTGTTTTGTATAGTTTACCAAAAATACATAAACCTAATTGTCCCATGCGCCCAGTTGTTTCATATGTAACTGCACCTGCATATAAAGTCTGTAAAAAACTTAATGAATTATTGCCAAAATATATTAACTTTAACCCAAAGTATGCTATTAAAAACACTTTACAATTAGTTAATAATATAAAAAATGTACATTTACCACTGAATGCAAAATTAGTTTCATTTGATGTTAAGAATTTATTTCCGTCTATACCTGTAGATGTTCTGTTGTCTATCTGTTCCTCACATATACAAAATACTTTAACCTTAAATAGTGATCAGAAAAAAGAATTATCCTCGGCCTTAGATATTTGCATAGGACAAAATTATTTTCAGTTTAATAATAAAATCTATAAACAATTTAATGGCTTACCTATGGGCTCTCCTTTATCACCTTTATTAAGTGAAATCTTTATGACATTTTTGGAAGAAAACATTTTTACATCTGATAACCCCAACATAAAATATGTTTTTCATTGGGCAAGGTATGTTGATGATATATTTTGTATCTGGACGGGAACAGATAGACAGCTCCATATGTTCTTAGATTATATTAATTCCTTTTATAGTAGCGTGCAATTTACACTTGAAACAGAAAATATGAAAAGTTTAAATTTTTTGGATCTTACCATTACTAGATCACAAAATAATCTTAGTTTTCAGATATATAGAAAACCTACTTTTACAGATACCGTTATACATAAACAATCACTAACATCATGGCACATAAAATTAAGCAGTTTTCATGCAATGGTTAATCGTCTCCTTATAGTTCCTTTATCCAAAGAAAATTTCAATAAAGAGGTAGATATTATAAAAGCCATAGCACAAAATAACGGTTATGATGAAAGAATAATTAACTCTTTAATTTTAAAAAAACAGAAGAAAATTACTTTAAAAGAATTTTATTCCATAGAGCTAGATCAGGGTAACAAAAAATTTCACTTAACAAATTACATTCCGTGTATAACAGATAAGATTAATAATAGGTTAAAAAACCATGGTCTTAACATGGTATCAGTAAACAAACGTAATCTTTTTTCACTACTAGTCAATAATAAAGAAAAATCTAATACACTGGAGAAAAATGGAGTTTATGAAATACACTGTGCAGAATGCGATGCTATTTATATCGGACAATGTGGCCGTGCTCTGAAACATCGCATTTCTGAACATAAGAAGGCGATTTTAACCAATACATTTAATACAGGTTTTGCAGATCATTGCTTACAACACAATCACTTCATAGACACAAAAAACATAACACTACTCCACAACATACAAAAAGGTAAAAAAATGGATTTGTTAGAAATTTTAGAAATTAAAAAAGCAATAAAAAATAACAAAAATTTAACCAATGAACAGACTGAATTTTGTGTATCCCCTTTATTAAAATCTGTTATTTAGTTTAGTTTATTTTATATTATTTTGAATGTTCATCATTATTTTAAATTTGGCATTCAGTTTATATTTATTTCAGTTAATTTTATATTTTGCATTCATGATTGTATTTAGTTTTTAAAGACACCAGACCTTCCCTTGTCTCATGCACACACTCCCCCCCCTCGCCATCACAACACAGATGTTCCAGATACGCCCTAAACAGATGTTTACCACCTACACTACTCTAACATCCTGTGTTCAGTAATTTCATTCACTCGCTCTTTGACAATGGCTTAAGTTAGTTGAAACAGCTGTCAGAGTTAATTAAAAAATTTGTGAAACTTACCAAGTGTTTTTATATATTTTACAAAACCTTTGTATTAATATGTTTCACCAAGTGCCCAACGAGTCATCAATTAATATCGTGAATAGTTTTATTTGCGAATCTTTTCAAAAAATAAATTTTTTGCATCTAGTTTTTTATCTGTAGTTTACGTAGAAACATACAAAAAAAACGGCGGTTTCTGCAAGTTTGTGGATCCCAAAGCTTAGGTTGTGACTGCCGACTATTACCGAAACAAGTTTTCACAACATCTGGGATCATGGGATGGGCATCGTCAATTTTTCGTTAATGTAGCCTCTTTTTAGCCTCTTCTCCGCAAGTAATAAAAGAAAACAAACCATTCAAGTCAAGTATGTACGGCAGTAGAGAAATTAGGCTTGTGATAAAGGAGTTGACGATGACGCAGACGACAATGATGACGATTATGACGACGATGATGTTGACGATGATGAGTAAATACTCATTTAACGTACTAAACTCCATCACGAAAATTGCGGAGTACGAAAACTGTATACGGTTTCTTCCTAGATAAATGTACAGGCATTCAGACCTATGCTAGTGACAAGTGTGTACACTCCTACGCACAGAATCTTTCATATTTGTTCCATTTGCAGATATTGGTGATGGAATTAAAACTCTAATCTCTATCCTAATAACTCCAGTTGGGCACATTTATCTAATTGGAAGTTCGCGTCTGACGGTATTAATTCTTCAAACGACGCACGGCACGGCAGAATCACGACTAATTATCGGCTGCGTTGATTGATACCACAGCTGCGATGTTGGCGGCAGTAAATCCGATTACTCGACTCCCCCGCGCCGTCACCGACACATCCAATATTTCTTCCCGTTTTTCTCGTGTATACCTTGCTTTTCTAAAACAACATAGATCGCTGAGCTACTTACAATCCTGTAACAGAATATTGTCAGTGACGTTCCTGTGATTATGAGTAATGGCAAATTATTTTATCCACGTATTTAAAAAAATGTTGTTTCTTTAAACCATACGTGATTACTAAATAAATAACACTAATAATAACATATCATCACCATCATCATCAATTATTAAATCAAGTATGGTTGGTTCCGGTCTCAAATGGGCAAAGATTAGAGCTGGTGACTCCATCGCTTCCTCGGGCGTCCCACACCTCTCCGTCTCCTCGGCTTATAGTTCCCTAGTTGTTTGGGGATGCGGCAGTCCATCCATTCGGCTAAGATGTTCCCACCAATTCAGCCGATACTGGGCGACCCTGTCAAGTATACTCATAATATTCAGTTCCTGACGTATATCTGTGTTTCATCTATGATCATGAACAGTATACCCTGCCACGTGCCTGAGAAAACTCATTCCATCCGCTTGCATGTGACTGCCTTGGCCTTAAAGTGCAATTCTCAGACCCATAAAGAAGTGTGGGAAGAGCCATAACCTTGAAGAATGTTAGGTGTGTTCCTATTACTTGCTGACTTAAAGTTTCGCCTGATGGTCCCACACATAAAGTTGAACTTATGCGACGTATTCACAACGTCGTTGCTTGCATTATAAGACACACTGTAGCCGAGGTATTCAAAGTTGCTGACTTGTTCTACGGCAGTACCATCTATAACAATTTTTGCCCATACGGGATCAGTTCTACTAAAAGCCATCACCTTGATTTTAAGTGTGGATATTGGCAATCCAGAGTCATTGTAGATTCGATTTGAAAAATGTATACCCTTCTGCAATCTGTTTCCAGAGTCCGACAGAATATCCTGATCGTCCGCAAACAAAAAAATGTCAACTGTAGAGTGATCAATCATAAAATGTAATAATAACATATACTACGCCAATTACGTAGCGCTCTCGGAAAGTCGGAAGGTGCGGTTACGTAAAAGTTCTACACGTTTCTCGGCTACCCCAGCGTGCGGGGTCTGTGTCAAGACCGTCCACTCAAGTAGCTTCCAGACTGTTCGAGCACTCTTAGCCACGCAAATTACGTTGGCACGCTGCCAGCAGAATATGGACAATTATTCTGAAACATCTGCGGCACCTATATAAGCATCAGCGGCCTGCTTAGTTAGTTAGTTGCAAGTGGCGATGTTGTAGAGTGTGGATCAAATGATTGTTGAGGATTTGACTGGAAAGTGATTATTGTGTTATAATTTGTGCGTAACTCCATTATTTGGTATTATTCGTGCGTGTGGACAAATTTAACTTGACCTGATGTATGAGAGAGAGAGTATCTTGTTTGTTTCAAACTGTTATTTGTGACTATAGTTCGTAATTAGAGACTTCATTCGTGGCTGTACTTGTTTCCACTGTACAATACGACGATCCGTGAGACCGTTTTAACAATATGTATGCAATATGTTATTAAGTACGTACTTGCAGTGCAAACGTGCAGACAACAGACAACTTATATAAACCAATTCATTTTGATGAGTACAAAAATCGTCCATCTCATCATTTGTACTTTTAAATACAATTTTCAGATACACACATATATTATTATTTTTTAAATTTGTTTTTTTAACTGTACTGCAAAACGCTTTGCAGTATTATATGGTATACCACTGTTTGACGTTCTTGCAGATCTTATAAAAACTTATACAGATCGTCCAATGAAGAATATTACATACTCCAGGAATAAATTCTAAACGCCTAAATAAACAAGAAATTTCATATATACATAGTTCCGAATAGCTTTATTTTCGGTTTATAGCTTGCGAAAAATTTCACCTTGGTTTCTGCTCTAAGGCTGAAGCTCTACTGAAATTCTTGGAGCTTATATTATAGGAAAATTTAAAAGTGTCATATAATTTCTTGCACAAATGCAATGCACAGAGAAGAGCATTGAAAATGCTTCAATAAATAAATCTAAAAAATATATATATTTATGTTCATTCACCAATCAATGAATTCATTCTTCATTTACGAATGTACAGATTATAAGTTAAATGTAGTCGCATTCATAACCGAAGTTTTATATGTGTACTATGTGTACTACGTTATTGACAACAAAGAAGTAGTTTCTATGGAAACTCACCGGTTCCCATTTTCGATCACGCACCAGCGGTCGTTTCCAAATGTGCGACACGTCCTTATAAACATTTTCAATGTTAAAAGACAGTTTTGAAACTGTATGTTGAGTAGTTTTGTAGAAATATTTGTAAATTACCAAAAATTGTTGACGAAAACACACACTATTTTAGGATTTTAGGTTTCTTGTCAATTTATTTGTTTAAATTGCCAATAAATAAATGGTAATTTTCAATACAATTTATAAAGGATTTAATCCTGAAAATTTTAAGTATGTAAAGGTAATAAAAAGCAATTGAACATTATAGAAATTTAAGTTAGATATATGAGCTGTCTAACTTCATGTGAGTAATGATATCATGCACCATCGTATTAAAAGAACATTTGCAGCCTGTTTTTTCAAGATGTGTGTTTTCTAACACGATTGACAACTGATTTTGTAAAAAAAGTCTTTTTACGCCATACCAGTAAGGCTAGTTAAAAAGGGCTACAACTAAACTTTTAACGATAAGCGGTTTCGAAATTTTACTCTATAATTTCATTTGGATTTTCAGTTGTCTACCCGAGGATTTTTTTGAAATTTTGTGTTCCGTTTCTGGCAAAAATTGATCCATCAATAAATAAACACAATTAAAAATATTTCAATTTTCTTGTACCCATTGACAAACAAAAATAGCTCACAGTCACCTGGTTTAAAATTTTGAACAGTATGCAAATAATAAGGATGCAAATTATTTTTCTTTAGCGTTCTTCAAACATTAGTAGAAGGCATGCCTGCTTGATGGAAATCCTTCTGTTGCTGAGTTGAGGACTGCGCAATATCACTTCAGTAACATTCACTTCTTCAGATACATGATGTTGTTCAGGGCGTTCAATAGAACAAGCAGCTGTTGAAAACTCGTTAGTTTGTAAATTATGAAAGACGAGAGAAAATATTTTGTTATGAGGTATTCTCCTGTTTAGATGTTTTCGTTAGTATCAGGTTTTGCATCCCTGGAATCTACATTACTAAAACTGTTCACTAAAGCAATATCTGCATATTCATGATTTGAAAATTGCAACGGCATCACGAAGTTATGTTTAAAAAACACACACACACACTACAAATCGCAGACTACAGGTTAGTTATGAAAAATAAATAACCTACAAGATTATAAACTAATTGCTGAAACGCTGTTTCAAGATTTTAATTCAATTTTAAGTCTGAAGAGTACATTATTGCCAACTGCAGTCTTTTTAAAGTTAAACAAGCTAATTAATGTTTTTGAAATTATTTTTTTATAATTATTGTATCAATTTTAATTGTAATAAACAAATGGTATTAATTGAATAAGTTAGTGTTATTAATACATTGTTATTAATAGCAAATAAATAAACCGTTTGCAGTACATTACCAGAAAAAAAAACTTTCATACAATGTTTTGTTTTCTTCCTTCTTTAAAAAAAAATTAATTTTTTGAACGTTTATTTATTTATTTGTTGACTTTACTTACATCAGATTTTTCAGAATTAGCTTCTTTAAGAATTGTATTCCTCCTCCTATGGCGCCACAGCCCTGGCCTCCATCAATCTCCGCCTCCAATCTATTCCAGCCCTCTTCCAGTTTCTTATCCCCATGTCCCTCGCGCCCTCTGCAACGCCATCTTACCACCTCTTCATCGGTCTGCCTCTAGGTTTCGTTCCCTCCCATGTACCCAGCAGAGCCCTTTTGGCAGGTTCCTGCCATCCTCCATTCTCATAACATGTCCGACCCAATGCAACTTTTGGATTCTTATAAATTTTGAGACAAGAACAAATTTATATTTATTTATTAGCAATTTAAACAAGTAAATTCACATCAGACTTAAGAAAGTCAATTTTTCGACAGCAGTTATTGACATTTACAAAATATTTCTACAAAACTACTCAGGTACAATTCCGAGACAATCTTTCAACATTTTGAGACCATAAACCATATAAAACAATTACATTTACTCTTAAATTTAAGTTCCAAGGTTTTCAGGAGGGCTTCATTGTAGCCTTTGAGCTGAAATCAAGTTGACATTTTTCAAAACCCGTAAATCGAAGATTGAGCTACTTACTGACTTACGGTTTCAGTGCGTCACACACTGCGGTTTAAGTATTGTGATACGCTGAATCAACGGAGTACGTGTTTGGTTTGCACGCGCCGTGTGAGCGGTACTGTTACGCAACGCTCTCGATCTCTGCAGACAGGCCTTCAAGACGTTTGTCAAATGTTCTCCTGGTATCCAGTTCAGTTTTCTACGGGACTTCCATAAAGGAAAAGAATAGAACTATTGGAGATTTTAGAAATTGAGAAGGCTGTCAAAAATAGCAAAAATATAAGAATTGAACACACAGAATTGCGCTAACTTCTTTTACGGAAAACAACCGTTAGTTATTTAAAAAGAAAAAGGTAGAAAATATCAAAAAAAGAGGTAAAAGATAGGGTGTTTTTGAGAATATTTGAACACAAACGTACGTTTCATGATCATTAATCACTGTTTACTAATTGGTTTTTTGTAAACAGTAACTGTTTTACAATATTGTGACAGCGAGTGGGCAGTCAGTGCGCAGGATATCTCCTGACCAGGGTCCATGACCGAAATCGATCAAAATTAAGAATGTGAGTAATTAAAATTTTATTATAAACCATACGTGTGGTGTCTTTATGTTATGAACAATGAATACACCCCAGTAGAATAATAGAAAATATTGCTACAGAAAATACAAGTACTCTCAAATTAGAATGACATTTGAGAACATTGAGTAGTAAATTCATCAGGTGAGTTTAATTTAAATAAAACCTCTAATAATTCCTGTAATTATTTACCAACCGCATACCAAAATTAATAAACAATTTAATATCTAATTTATTCTACGTCACTAAAAACTGTCAGTTAGACAATGTTGACGCGTAAGTGAACATAAAAATTATTTAAACATTAATCTTATATTCGTACATAAAGTGACAAAAAGGAAGTATAAGCTGCAGCAGTATTACAGAGACGAATCGTTTATGAAAGAAATATAGAGTGAGTGAAGTATAAGAGAAGAGAAGTGGGGGGAGTGGAGCTACGAGGGGGAGACGATTGAATAGCTGCTGGCATTGTGCAAGGGGAGAAGCAGCGATAACGGGATTTTTAGCAGTCATAATAATGTTATAATGGAGCTACAAAATTACAGTTGAAGGGTAGGTTTATTTATTGTGTGATTAATGAGCTTTTTGGTATATTACGTTCGGCCTTGGTTTATCTATGAGTAAGGGTGGGACAGCGGTGTATTATTCACCGCCTGTAAATAAGGTAGGACTAGTCGTGACGGCAAGGGGTGGGCACACCCTTTTTTAGACGTCCAATAATGATGACGTTTCACAAGAAAGTGCCATAAAAACGCGGGTAGTTAGACAAATAAATTGCAGCAGTTAGGTAAAGTATTAGTTCGCATATTGTTTGCAAATTGAAAAAGGTACTTCTTTAAGTTATAATTATCTCATGTATAATATAGCATAAATGTTTACATTTTTACATTTATTATCTTCTAACATTATCTTCTATATTATTTTAACATTATGTACTAGATTGTTATATGTTTAGCTTTCTTTAACTTAGTATATTTTAATTTTTAAAACTATATAATTCTCTTCTAATCAGTTACATGCAGATGCTATAAAATTCATTTTAATATGAAAGATATTACATATATGTAAAAAATGTAAAATTTCAATTAAAACTGAAATTAAACATGCAAATTAATAACTTTGGCTGACAACATACGCACAAATTATTAGTGGTCAAAAGCATTTCAAAAGTAATTAAGAATATATGCTTATCTCACACGGGCAACCCAGGAAAGGTGAAATAGTAACTTTTACACTCACGACCGCCCCCAAATGCCTAACGGCTCACTTAAGGAAGATTGTCATATACCGGCGAATGCACAATTAGACATCAGTCAACTTTTATCATGGACGAAGGGCACCTACTATTATAATCTACTACCCTAAGGTTTACGCAGACCAACAGAAAATAAGGAACACTTCCAAATTCTACTGACACGCCATAAAAATCATGGTGAGAAAACTTCTTCAGCATCTGCTATGGAAGAAACTCCTTCTGATTATTTCTCCCTAAATGATATTAACAATTTGTATACTTTAAGAAAAACTTATAAATATTTCAACTTATATTAAAAGAAACTATCTGTGCATATTCTGAGAGCACACCAAAGCACACGTTCCCTTCATTCACCATATGCGTTTGCATGGTTTGATTCCTGTCACGCATCAAAGCACCATGTAAGCGACTAGTTGAAGCGACCATTTCGTCTATTTCTAGTATCACATTTCTAAACGCAAGGCTAACATTTACTTTCATCTCGGGTCACTAATTACTACAAGTTCATGTGGGGTGAATAACTGACAGCTCCTGGAAATGGGACAAACAAATAGGAGTTGGTTTTACACTAACTTTTGCTTCACGTACTTTGAATCTATCTCTGGAAATCTGAATACGTATACACGTTCACTGAGCCGACGTTCTGTACCAAATTAACTCACATCACGTGCTGTCCTCGTCACAGGTTTTATTCTGAATGTGATTTACGTTTAACTCGAGTCGGTGACGCCACTAAAATCCTTACGGTTAAAACACAACGACCCTTTTCATTTTATAAATAGAAGTACTTACTATAATCTCTGTCATTACGTAGCAACTTGAATATCTGTTTTACTCGAGTTCCAAGGACCTCACGCTACCTCTTTTTTTATTTCCCATCTGTACATTACACAATCGGTCTGAGTTGTTATCCCTTAGAACTAGAGGAAATTGTTCGGTGCCAACTCTGCACCTACAATAGTGTTTAGTCTGTTCAGGTATTCAGTATACACATTTTATTAATATACAAATCATGAATAAAAATTATAATAAAGTTAACAAATCTCACAAAATAATCTAGTATGTTCTGTATGAATAATTCATGTCAGCGTGTATTAATACTATATAAGGTTTTAATACACTTAAGTTTGCGTAACATTATATTCTTAAAATAGTAGAAGAATCTATTCAGCGCCATGGAATTTGATACAATTTTTGTTGACACGTGTTTAAAGAAAACAGCCTTGTATTGAAAAATTTCCTTAGTTATACAGTTATCCGATACTCACTGCTCAAAACAAATAACAAAAAAACAGGTAAACAAGACACACTAGTCCGTTTAATAACATTTCATATCGTAGTCCTTCAGTCTTCGACTGGTTTGTACCCTCCCCGCATATACCCGTGGTGCGTGTGGTACTGATTCTCTCACAGGTATATGGGACCTACAGTTTAACGCCGGATCCGAACGGCATAGTTGGGGAAGGTTTATACTAAGCAGGGCACATCTCGCTGGTTTGCCATTGCCTTGCGAGGGGGAACGGTCGTATCTAAATCAGATGGCCCCATGCGGGAATTGAACCCGCGCCGACAGCGTAGCAGCACCACACGCTAGCCACTACGCCACGACCGCTCCAACATTTCATATATCTCGCAAAAATAATGCGCAGTCTATCCTTAAATTGGCCGGTCGCGAAACAACGTCACACAGAATCCACTGTCATATTTTGCAAAACTCAATTGTCTGCTTTTAACATTGAAAATGTTTATAAGGACGTGTCGCACATTTGCGCGTGATCGCTGGTGCGTGAACGAAAATGGGAACCGGTGAGTCTCCATAGAAACTACTTCTTTGTTGTCAATAACGTAGTACACATATAAAACTTCGCTTATGAATGCCACTACATTTAATTTATAATCTATACATTGGTAAATGAAAAAATATATATATATATTTTTTAGATTTATTGAAGCATTTTCAATGCCCTTCTCTGTGCATTGCATTTGTGCAATGCCTGTACATATTTTGTCTTACGTTCACACGGTCAGTCTCAGTATAATCAAAATGATTAAAAACAGGTTCGTTAGGCTGTGGTCGGTTGGTATAACAGCGACGTTGTCGGCAACGTTTCAAACCACACCCTCGAGGATCTTCAGGGCGCAAAAAGCAACACAATGTTGTAAAACAGTTACGGGGGATCGTGGTCGAACGATAGCCGACAACGTTTTTTGGGTAAGAGCAATGCGATACTTTTTTTAAATGATAAATATATCACTTCTGACTCGAAAGACTAGGTTTTAATCGGTAAAAATGTTAAAATTTTATCTTATAGCCTGAACTTGTTTCCGCTTATTACAAGCTTCATCAGAGTGATCCGAGTCAGTAGTGATATACTTGTAATTAGTTAATCAACGGTCATAGACGTGGACAACAAAATCCACTTTTTCCGGTTTGATATGCAGCCAAACCTTTGTCAGTCCGGCCATAGTGTATCGGAGAAGTTCTCAATGCCCGTATAGTTAGTCTAGGAAGGCTTGCCAACGACCATAGAACCACGTTTCAACCTGAACTATAGCAGTTGTAAAGTAGACCCAGTTGACACTGAGAACTTGCCTTCTGGGCTACCGGAAAATACTGCCATGACTATAGTCGTTACGTTTATCTGTACGTCAAGATACGATACTGAGCCACTATCCTAACAGGCCGGATACATTAGGAGCAAATTAATATCCTCCAGGACAGGTTACATCCTATATATATATATATATATATATATATATATATATATATTACATTTAATATTTATAAATAAATTTACCTCAAGGTATACTTTTTTCCTTATTAGGAACATGTTTCGAGAGCTCCCATGCTCTCATCTTCGGCCTTCGCGATCTTGCGTCTGGTGAAGTATTTGTGTGTTGGATGGATGCTATTAAGTTTGTTTCTTGGTCTCTGGTATTTTAAAGTTGTATTATTGTGTGTGATTGTGGTATATATATTTGTATTTTGTGTATTTTCGATGTTGAGTGCCATATACACAAAATACACGTGTATACACGTATACACAAAGTACAAATACATATACCACAATCACACACAATAATACAATTTTAAAATACCACAGACCAACAAACAACCTTAATAGCATCCAGTCAACACACAAATACTTCACCAGACGCAAGATCGCGAAGGCTGAAGATGAGAGCACGGGAGCTCTCGAAACATGTTCCTAATAAAGAAAAAAAGTATGTCTTGAGGTAAATTTATTTATAAATATTAAATGTATTATATACGTCAAGAAACGGACTGTAGCAGAAAGTGATTGAATATATATATATATATATATATATATATATATATATATATATATATATAAATATATTAAAATTATTACTCTACTTCAGTTAAGCTATATTCTGCCCTGTATTTAAACGTTACCCTACTATGTTAGTAGAAGGTTGAAGACTGGTAATTTTGTCACCATTTTAATAGTTATCATTCTCATGATCATCATCTTCAAAATTATGTGTTCCGATCCCAAGGAGATAGACTACACTCTTTTTCGGACGCCTCACGCTTTTCCGTCCTTTCCACTTGTAATTCCATAATTTTTTTGGGATGCGGGAGTCATCTCTTCGGTTAAGATGTTCCAACGACATTAGCCGATATTGAGCAATATTATCAAGTATATTCATAATATTCAGCTCCTGCTGTACGTTGACATTTCTTTGTCGATCGTGAAGAGTATGCTCTGCCACGTGCCTGAGAAATCTCTTTTTGACCGCTTCAATACAACTGGTGTGGGACTTTGTTAAAGTCCAATTCTCACAACCAAACAGAAGTGTAGGGAGGAACATCTCTTTATAGAACTTAAGGTGTGTTTGTTTCCTCGTTGATTTTAGAGTTCTCCTGATAGTCCCATACGTATGGTTAAGCTTGTGCAACTTCTCCACCACGTTATCGTTTGTGATGTAAGATATATTACACTCCACGTGTTGAAGATTGCTGACCTGCTCGACAGGAGTACCGTCTACAATTTTGCTCGTAAGGGGTCAGCTCCGTTAAGAGCCATCACCTTGGTTTTCAATGTGGGGTCAATTATTTAGTCGGCTGTAATATTTCATGCAGGTAAAAGTGGTCCTTTAGACCAGTAAGACAGCCAGTTCATGGGAGATAACCCAGACAGAAAATCAGACTGGACGTTAAGCCTGAAGGTGGCAGCCTCCATCGTCTTACCACGAAATATGCTGGTAACATATTCAGGGGAAAAATTAGTTACTAGTGGGTACAAAGACAAAAAAAATACAGAAATAATTTGGAAAAGATATCTATATCTATACTAAATCAAATCCTGTGGGATAAGCAAATTACAACAGAAATTAAAACCAAAAATATTTAAACCCATTGTTAGAAGTATCACAACTTACGGCTCAGAAATTTAAACTACTAATAAACACACAAGAACAAGACAGCAGATGTGGACTTCTAGAGATGTTCGGCAAGAGTATCCATACGTGAGAAAATTATAAAGGAAGTAATTAAATACAGAATGAGTGTAAAAAATTCAATTGTTGATTTTATCGAAACAAAACAAATTACAGTGCTATGGACACACAAAAAGAATGGCACATTAAAGATTGCCAATGAAAGTTATAGAATGGACCGCTCCAGGAAGAAGAAAAAGATCAAGACTACCTATCATCTGGATAGAAGAAATTCAGACTATGTTGAGGAAACGATAAATTGAAGAAGATCTTTGGAGGGACAACCAACAGTGGAAGATGAGAATTCAATCACTTTTGTAATCTTTGGTTCCGGAAAATGTGTAATATATAAACATTGTACAGCAGAATTAATAATAATATTAACTACTAAACTGTCACAACAAATAATTTAATAGTGGTCTGAAAAATTCTCGACTGCAAGAGGTGGAAGAATATTTATAAAAAAGTCACAGATAACAAACTCGGTAGGAAGAAATACAAGATAAGAACAGCTTGTATACACTCGCTGATGTCTTGTGGTACTGTTCAGTACTGTAGTAGAAATGATTGTTAACCAAAACGTGATTAAGACTTACTTACAGATTTATAGCAGAATAGCAGCCAACGTGTTAAACTAGCAAATAAAGTGAAAAACCAGTAGGTGAACGTTAATGGTATTGAAGTAACATGGAGAGGGAAAACTCGTCCTGCTAGTCGTTAGAGAATCGGAGACATCACTACCATTGCATCACAAACGCAGAGTGGTCACGAAATTGTAATAAAATGAGATAACAATTGCAGATTACGGTTCAGTATTAGCTTAATCAGTATTGACACAATGGTCGTTACACTGTTGTCCTCGATTTAACGTTATTACTTATAGAAATCACCTACTGCCGGGCAATGGTAGTTCTATTAAGGTTTTTTGCTTTTCTGTTAGAGTCATGTAAAAAAAAGGGGAATATGTTGAATACAGAAGAGAAATTATTCACACGTTGTGCAACATTAAGCCTACAAGTGCTCACACGAACATAAAATATTTGTTACGACGGTCTCACGGATCGTCGTATTATACAATGGAAACAACACACAGACACCAATAAAGTCACTAATAACCAGCTTTGAATAGTCACAAATAACAACTTGAATTCAACAAGGTACTCTCATACAATAGTTATAGTTAAATTTATCCACACGCAATAATAATGTTAACTACTAAAGTTCCGCACTAATTATAACACGATAATCAATTTCCATTAATCAGCAACAATCACTCGATCCGCACTCAACAATTTCGCCGGGTAACTTTTAAGCCGGCCACTGTTGCTTAAATAGGTAGTGCAGGTGTTCCAGAATAATTTTCAATGTTTTGGCGGCGTGCCAGCATAATTTGCGTAGTTAAAGAGTGCTCCAACAGCCTCAAAGCTACTTTATCCCACGGCCTTAACGGTACCTGCTCGGTTTCAAGTACTTTAGTTTGTTTAAACACGAGCGCACGGGCACGCATACACCTTCCAATATTTCATATTGCATCTGGACCTTACTCTCTCTATCTATTTGTACAAGCACACAGATTTACGGGCAGTGTTCCGTTGACATGAATTTTATTCACGCACATTATATCTGATTTTACAAGCGTAACTACAATTTTGTATAAATACAAAGGTATAGCCTGTAACTATTGAATTCACAGATTTTGATGAAGTCAAAGTGTTCAGACCCTATGTTGCTTGATAATGTTTCTAATGATATCAAAATAATATCTAAAATGACAGAAAATAATAATAAGCGCGAGATACTAACTTCAAATACCTTAGGTATTTAATTTAATGTAATGTTGATGTAATAGTTTATGTAGAACAGAGAGAAATTTTAAGAGGAGGTACGTGTACAATAACTAAAATTCGTTTATAATGTAGACTCTTCTTTGAAGACAGCTGGAAAAGTTCGGTTCATACATTCAGTGATCGACACTATTCGATTTTATGGTGATAATCACTATCCTGGCAATAATCTTTCAAATTATAGCAAGGTGTAATAATTGAATAGTACCTCGAGGTCAAAGATTACCCACAATCTCTTAATCGCATTATCCACGTATTTATTAAAAAATAAGGAAAATACATCAAACTTCGTTAATTTTCGTGTTTCCATTAACTTATATTACGAGTTAGTATAAAACCCAATGAGTAGAATGTTCAAGTTTTACTATTGTTCTTGGACCGGTTCTGGTCTGTCTGGTTTTGACCGATTAGCAGTATGGTTAAAGCTGGCACTCATATGCGTACTTTTGCAAGAAAAGAGGAAATGACTGCCTAAGCATTTTGGAGGATTAATGAAACAAGCATTGTTGGTGAGTTGTTAATACACGATTCCCGAGTTAAGTTACTAGATGTGCAAGAAGGTATCATTTCTGTGGTGTATATAGAATTTGACTTGGGGGGGGGGGGGCGGTCCGTAATCGGGTCGGGTTCATAAAAAAAAAAAGAAACAAAAAACTAATCAATATTACTATGTTTAAAGTGGCTGAAAAACGCGTGATAACATTCTGAAATAAGTCGTATTAAAGTAAACGGTAATAACACAATAAAAATACGCGTTATTAAAACATTCTAAACAGCTCATGGACTGAACTCACTTCCCTAAATTTCATATTTTAAATTTTAAACGTATGCCCTAATGCTGTGTAATAAACTTGTTAGTATATTGAAAAATTAAATTAAATTGTTTTGTCAGTTAAAATCCATGTGTGTGCGCGCGCGCGCGCGCGTGTGTGTGACCATAGTTTATTGTATTGTCATCCAAGACCAACGTCTGTGCAAAGTTTCAGAATTTTTTTATCGACAATAAGTGTCTGAAATAGAGCTTGTAAGATTTGATTACAGACAGACAGATAAACAGACAGACAGACGTGACAGTGAGTTAAAGAAAAGTGTGTAAAAACGAGCTACTATATTACCACTATATTACTATTACTATATTACTACTATTACCACTTATTACTATATTAGTTACTATTACTACTATATTAGCGTACACAGATGAAAAAACAGCCTATAAATTAAAAGATTAACAAAGTTCGTCAACTTTTCGTCTCTCTGGGAGGGATCCGATTCCGTTCGTGTCCCCCCCCCCCGTAAATACGCCCTGTATCATTCAATACAAAAATAATTTATTTTAAAATATTAGTGGAGTTTTAATATTTATTTTTGAAACTGGTAATTGATTGAAATGCAAAATATTCTGTGTATTTTCTGTACTGCGTTTGTGCCACTCGGATGCGACGGTTATTTTACATTCAACACGACAGTAAAACCAACGATAATCGTTTATGTCAACAGCCAACGGGGACGGTTTAGTTTACGAAAGTATTCAGATTAGAGCAATTTTGTTTTCGATCCGGTTTTAATGTACCTATTTATAAAGTCGATTCGGTTTCCGTCACATGGCTGTGTTATTTGTCTAATCCTACTTCTGATAAGGAAACAGTGAATTTATAATAAACTAGACGATGAGTTCCCTACACTGACTTCATACTTTTAAATCCAACTCCTCCATATAACCTTATTGTATGTGTTTGCGTTTATGTGTGATTTTATTACTACCCCTGTGTCATTCATTAAATAAACATACGACAACTTGAAAATTAGGTACTTAAGTACGTTTGCCAAGAACATTAACTTTTCCTTAGTACTTTTATATGTGTGTAATTGAACGTAATAAGAATACTATAATGTACAGAAAAATATTATGTCGTAGCCCTTTGTCAATTCTACAGGTAACTATTGTTACGACGGTCTACTGATCGTCGTATGCTACAGTGGAAAACAAAATACAAGTCACCAATGCAGTCACTAATCACCAGTTTTAATTATCACAATTAAACAGTCTGTAATCATCAAGATAGTCTCTTACAATAAATAAAAATTATTCATACGCAACAAAAATCCCAGCTAATAGAGTCCCGCAGAATTATAAAACACATAACACTTCGCCAAAATACTTCGAACGCCCTGGAATAAATCGCCACTCAAATTGAACTAAGCGTCGCTGAGTGCTTGTATTTATATCCAGCTGATATTCCAGAATAATCCATACCACGCGTCAACAACGCTACTAGAAAACACTAGAGCGTAATTGCTTGCCGCCTTGAACACAATGTGCGCGGACAATGGTGAAATGTGGATCAGTCTCGGCTACGGACGCGTGACAAATGTCACGTAATTTCCATTCATCTCAAAGTAGTGTAATGTCGTAACACTATGTTATCACAACTATAACGTAAATACAATGTATTCCTGGTGAAATGTGATCAAATTTAACTTTAAATAGACAGACTCACAGACCAGACTAGACTACTATTATCATCTCATATACTGAACGTAGTTGCTTCGAAATTTATCTTAAGGAAAACTACTAATTAAATGAGGGTTATAACATTCCTCGGCGCCTGTCCAGTACGAACATAGATCTCAATTAACAATATTTCTGCCATACAATTTATGAAGCACCAAATTTTAATTATGTGATTGCTACGACTTCAGCAGGGATTTCAATAAAGAACTCTGCGAATTCCAAATCAGTGAGACATCTATAATGAGAATTTTAAAAGGGAAAGCTTTACAAAAATCAAAATTGAAAGTTTAGGGATCTAGACACTATTGGTTGTAAGGAATCCCAAGCAGACTACTTGACCTATAGACAATAAAATAAAAAAGAAGAAATGTTATTTTAAATCTGAAATAATAAAATTAGAAAAGAACAAATAAGATATTTAGAAAAAGAGGAAAAGATACAAACCTATAAAAGAGTTCCATATTTTGTATTATTCTCAAAGTCTTGATTTAATTATATTGAGGTGTACAGGGTCACATAGAATAAGTAGTCGGTTACATCATCTATTGGAATGCTTGGGATTTATTAATGATTTTTTTAAATTTCACTAATAATTTAATATTATTTCTGATAACAAAATAAAACTAATTGAACCTTGCCCTTTTTTACAAATTTTTTAATAACTTTCTCTTATATCTAATACATAAATATTTTAATTACATGAGTTCTTTGTCTTTCAGTTTATAAGAATAGATTTTAGAAATAATTTCAATTCCCTTTACGATATATGATAAGATGTCGACGATCCAGTCCGGGTAAGCTGCTATAGTTGTTCCTTCTGGATACGCGGCGATCTCCTCCTGTTGTCCGGCTATCAGGGTCGTTCTCGAGTTGGCTACTTCTACAATTTGTAGTAAACTAATTTTTAATTGTGACGTATTTTGTGTATTAAACGTACATAATACTCTAGTACACTTAAAGTGCCCTTTTACATGCCAATGCGAACAATCTTGTACTATACCGGGTTAGCACTCGATATTCAATCAACTCGCGAACTTTCTGACACGCTCATGCGCTCATATACTACCAGCAACGACCACGCGTTATTGAGTTCAGAGCAAGACTAAATTACATGATATGAAGAACAAATTCAACTAAGATTTTAGCCAAATCTTGAGCGTTCATTAGCTAAAAATTTCCCTCACACTTGCGGCATAAGTTCAGATAACGTTCTTCTTGTAAAATATTGTCTACGAACAAAGTTAACCTTGCAAAGAAAACCAATCTAATTTTATTACTTTTCTTCAGGGTTATAAAACTTCGTTTATAAAAAAACTCAAATATTTACTTATTTAATTTATAAACAAATACTACTACTCGATAGGTGTTTTATTTATGCGAATTCTGGTGTAGTCTCATATCAGAATTTTTATTTTTACAAACGTTATTTAATTTAATCTGTTTTTTATTAACATCCCATAACATAGTTCACATACCCGCGCACGCGCACTCGCGATATGCCTACGCATATTTTTGCACTAATTCACAGCACTGGTTATTTTTTATTGTCAAAAATTAACTTAAATTAACATATTTGACATTTATCTTATTGTCTATTATACAATGTCCGAACCTGCAGGGTTTACTTAGACTTTCGTTGCATCATTCGCTTAGAGTTAGATAACTATTTCATATCCAAGTACCACCTACTGGAAGATTATATTTTAAAGTATGTCTAGTATTAAGTTCTCTGTGTTACAAGGATACATTGGAAAATAATGTGTCTTGTAATTTAAAATAAGAAACAACATCCAATTTGAAATAAACAAATAAATTGATTAAAAAATGTTTATAAACTAAAGCAAGCAGTTAATTACAGATAATAAAAGAAAACATATTTTGAACATTTTTAAATTCAACGAGAGAAATAAAAAATAAGAAGCAAAACAGACTCAACATTGTTGTAGCAAAATGTCATTACTGAAGACCGTCAGATTAAACTTGACAGTGTGTTCGCTGCTGCAGCTTACTGCTGTTTCTTGCCTTTTATCCAACCTCGTGTCTCGTTTGTTACAGATTATCTCATTCGCTATTGTGTTGTGTCGTTCCAATGTACGTCTTCAAATCTTCTCTCTCTCATTAGTGCCTATTCTTCTTTTTCCAGTTTGCTCAGAGCTCTTATCAGTAGGCGTATTATCATTTCAGAGACACTAAACCGATTAGAAAGTATTTTCATAATTTCATTTTCCTGGTTCGATTCACTTTAGATGTGTTTATTTTACTTTGGTTTTTTTCTGCACAATGTTACTAGTTCGTCATGATTATGTTAGTTCTGGGGTATCGTAAGATCATGCTCACCAAAACCCGTTTAAAGTAAGCGGTCAATGTCGCAAATTTGTATTTGATAACTGTACTTTAGATCTGTAATTCACAAAATTTTAACAGGTCATCTTTGTTTGATGTTTTTTCTAATGCTTTATTATTCTAATCGAAAAATATTGGTAATGTGTTATAGCCTGTAATAAGGCGATGGGATTCCTTCTGATATTCGTCTTACTCCCTCAACCCACTGTTTGTTGTCTACCTACCTCTGTGTTTATCTATTGAGGGATAGTTACTTTTACAATCTGCAATAGTCAAAACCCAACAATGACCTTTCCCTCCTCCTAACTCAAAGCGGCTACCTTTTCTTTCATTACAATTAGATGTTAAGTGGATTAATCTAAGAAAATAAATTTTGTCATGAATAGAGTTAAAAATAAAAAGAAGATTATAAACAACATACAAATGATGACTGAACACTTAGTTGTTTAATATAAGGCAATTAGAATTTTACCAAAATTACGAGAGTAAATTGTTGTGATAATATTTAAACGACGAACTTAAAACACATGAAAGGCGTATAGTTAAACGGATTTAAGTATCTGCTTGTGTAACAGTCGTTGCTTGTTGAGTCAGAGGTCTACTGTTTGCCAAAGGTGATTTCCGTTTGTACGTTTGTGTCACTGTACAAAGTACAAACTGCTTTCCATGACAGCAATTAAAATATCTTTTTTACTGCATTATTCTTGTGTATAATTTTTATTGTTATTAATAATAAATAAATATTTTCTTATAATAATGAATTTTGTATTTTTTTTAATTTTACAGTGTTTCAAAAAATACAAAATATATACTTTTCAGAAAATGTTTTTATTATTAATAATAAATAAATAAATCTGTGTGTGTGTGTGATTTTCAGGAACATTGTTTTAAGAAAATGGTGTAAAGTTATTTTGTATTTCCAGTCTATTAATTAGCCTAAGGCAATTCCACATACATTTTCAAAATTCAGACTTACATCAGTGGCTATAAGTGACATGTTAAAGATACGCACATAAGAAAGAAAAACTATCGTTTAGGCTATACTGTCAAAAATTATGTAATGACGTAAGAATGTTTACCTTTGCTGTAGGAAGCTAGTAAAATCTGTTGCTTAGGCTTTCACCAACGACGTCATAATTATTCAAATTATTATCCGGGCAATAAGGTCGTGGTCTACTCTAAATCCTCATGCTAATCGATGTTGATGTTGTAATCAAACATTTTCGCCTCACTGTACTGTAGTACCAGGGCCGTCTTAGGCCATGCAGGGGCCCTTGGGCACACAGAGTTTGGGGCCCTTTTAGAAAGTAAAAAAAAAGAAAAATATGAATGAAAACATCAGTATGTACTTTTATTTAGTGACTTTATTGATTATTATGGTTAGCTTTATACAAATCAAATATAAGTGAAGTGATTACTGTTTTGAGAATTGGACTTACGTTAATGATAATGGTTTCTTCCGGGATTTCTGTTGTGCAAAATCTTCTATTATGTCCTCAAAGTCTAATTTTTGAAGGATATCACTTTCTATGCACATGGTTGACAAATTAGTAAGTCGTTCTTGTAACATAGTCGTTCGTAATTCATTTTTTATTCTTTTTAGCTGTGAAAATGAACGCTCTCCACTACACTTGGTGACCATTAAGCAAAGGAATATCCTTGTAGTAACTTCCACATTCGGGAAAATTTCTTCTAATTTATCTGCTTTTATTAGTGTATGTAAGGCTGAGATACTCAAGCCCGCCGATTCATTTGCAAGGTTTTTCAAGTACTGCCTTAAATGAAAACATTCTGATTTGAGCTCATCAGCATTAATGTCTAACGTAGGTGACCGCTAGATGGCATAGTTTTAGTTTCGCATCTGCCTTGATAATCAAGTTGACAGTAAGTTAACGAAAATCTACTCCCGCAACCGCAACCTGACGTTTAAAAAAATTTCTTTCAAATATTTTAAAGTTATTTAAATATTTGTGTACATTTTATAGAATTAATTAAGAAATTTTACGCTATGTATTTTACTGAAATTTTTTTAGATTTAGTAAAATTTTGTTCACTGTTTAGAAAATATTTAGAAATCTCATCTGGTTTCCGATTTACATTCAAATTTAGAAATTTTAACGGCAATTCTTAGTAAAATTACACTAAAAATTGAGCTCCTCTTTTTTCGGTGTAAACGACGACGTCGGCATTTTGAGGCCCCCATCAAGCCGGGGTCCCTGGGCTCGTGCCCCATGTGCCCTTATGGAAAAGACGGAACTGTGTAGTACTGTAGCTCAGTGCTGTGAGCCGCTGGCACATTACTGTGGTTTACTGATGCACATCTTGTCAGTCGTTCAAGAAACCTTATCATTATCACTAAACATGACCTCCAGAGGTGAGGCCGAATCAACATCAATCACCATGAGAATTTTAGTAGATCACGGCCTTACAGCTTGGATGATAATTTGACTAATTAAGGTATTAAAAGTTAAAACGTCATGTTGTTGTCGAATATGATTGTAATGTAGCAACAACAAGATATCCAAAAAGACTTGTTACCGTTTCTCTCTGTAAACGAGGCAAAGCACTGAAATAAAATTAGAACGGCGAGGACACAAGAAATGTACAGTCGGCACGGCACACTCGATGTTATCATGTTGTACTTAATGTATTTCTCCCAACATCGCATCTGTTAGCAAAGTAAATCACGCTTTGCAAATCCCCGCCTTATATCCCTCTTCACGCTGAACTATAGATTTTGCGTGTAACGGTTTGCGCCGCGACGAACACAGAAAACTCGGCCAACTTTTTGTTCCGTTCGCTAAAATAACATTGGACAATCTGATCGGAAAACGTATTACTGTGGAACACAGGCAGTAACAACGTCTGTATTCCGGCCTTTTAGACACGTTTCCGTTTTAGCAAGATTTACTAAATAACATGTTCTGTGTTACGTTGTAGTTAATTCCACAAGATTAAAATCTCAACGTAATTTGATCGGAACAATTTATGACTAACGTTTTAACCAGTCACACTATTCTCATAGAGTACACGTTTGTTCCTCATAAATTATTATAGAAGCTCCTAGTTACTGAGATGGTAGTGTACGATGTTACCATGTTAAACTATATGATTCATTATTACGGCAAACGACAGTTTCTTGTTTTTTAAAACAAAATGAAGTCACTGTAACTAATACGTCATCGTGTAAAATGTCCTTTTATATAATATTATTCTACATTATAAATTAAAAAGCTGACCAAAAATTAAGTGCGTTTTCGGCCATTGTAACCGGCTTGCCATTAGCAGGTTTGATCAAAAATTTTTTAATGTCCCCTTGCCACAAGTGTCCTATTAAAAAATTATTTTTATGTAATGTTGGTACACATGTTAGTGACAATCGCCTAATCTTTTAGCCTTATTTGGTGCATTGCATAGATTTGACAGTTGGTGTATTAAGCGATCTTTTGTCATTATACAACGGAAGACAAAAAATTACAGAACATAATAAATTTTGTGTAAACTATGAGATCAACTGTTTTATTCTGGTAAACGTGTTGTAGAAGACTTATGGAAAGACTGCTGTGTGTGAACAAGAGATTTACAAGCTTCAAAGACTACTCTAAAGAAGTTGAAGATCGTGGTAGTCAGATGAAGATTATGTTTCTGTGTTCCACAAAAATTTCATAGTTAGGCGCAGTGGTAAATACAGAGTACTACTCTGATATTTTACGCCATTTTTATAAAGCTATCGTAGGAAACGGCAGCACTTAGTACTGAAAAAAATTAATGAAACTTGCCCCCCCCTCCCGTAATCTACCGGAACACATGTTGGGAGTTGTTCAAGAATTTTTTATCAGGCTAGCCAAATGAAAACATCATAACGACACGGCAACTGCCGTATTCGCCAGATGTGTCTCACTACAATCTTTCCTCTTCCCAACAATAAAGAGGAATGAAAGTAAAATGTTCCGCGACTGATGAAAACGTAAAACAAAACTTGCTAAGCGACTTCAAGGCTATAATAAGAAACTTTCTTAGTAATAATGCTTTCTTGAAATGTTTTAAAAAACGCCTGGCTTAATTGTGTTAAAGTCGACAGAGATTACTTTGAGGGGGCAATATAAGTGTAGACTAATCGAAGCATAATTTTTGAAAATATCGGTATGGAGAACAATACATGACTTCCATATTCTAAGATTTATATTTAAATCTTAATATCGCCTGCCAAGCGCGATATATTTTCTCTTATACATGATTTACATTAAAATGAAAAAATTTTAATTTTATTGCCTGGCAACAAAATTATTTTATTTTTAACAATTACCATTGTTTCAAAAAGTTTAAATAAATTTTCAAGTACTTTACTCTTGTTAAAACGTCAAAGGTTGCAGGTAAACTACCCCTTCCCCTTAACCGATCTTCACCAAAATCGAAAGTCCTTGAGACCTCTACAATTCAGGGACGTATGCAAACAATTATTTGATTCTGTTTGAATTTGCGGCAGTTATCGTTTGCCATAGAAAATACGCTTGATAAAAAAACGTTGCAGGTAAACTACCCCTTCCCCTTAACCGATCTTCACCAAAAATAATAGATCTTGAGTACTCTACAAACGAGGTCAGTATGCAAAACATTATTTGATTCTGTTTGAATTTGCGGCTGTTATCGTTTGCCATAGAAAATACCCTTGTTAAAAAAACGTTGCTAGTAAACTACCCCTTTCCCTCAACCGATCTTCACCAAAAACAACAGGTCGTGACAACTACACAATTTAGGGCTGTATGCAAATAATCTTTTGATTCTGTTTGAATTTGCGGCTGTTATCGTTTGCCATAGGAAATACCCTTGTTAAGACATAAAACGTTACAGGTAAACTACCCCTTTCCCTTAACCGATCTTCACCAAAAACAATAGGTCCTGAGAACTCTACAATTCAGGGCTGTATGCGAAACATTATTTAATTCTGCTTGAATTTGCGGCTGTTATCGTTTACCAAAGGAAACAAAATTTCCCTTGATAAAAAAAAACCGTTGCAGGTAAACTACCCCTTTCCCTCAACCGATCTTCACCAAAAACAATAAGTCGCGAGTACTCTACAAATCAGGGCTGTATGCAGAAAATTATTTGATTCTGTTTGAATTTGCGGCAGTTATCGTTTGCCATAGAAAAAAAATCTACAGACACACACAGACACTTTTCGGAAAACGACTTTTTTTCATGTTTTGAGTGTAGTAGAATCAGAATCTGCAATAATCTCGAACACGATTTTTTTTGCCATCACCATTTCCATTCCTTAAGGAATATGGAAGTAAATATCGGTATGGAGAACCATACATGACTTCCATATTCTAAGATTTATATTTAAAATCATTTTCAGCCAAACAGCCAGGCTGTGTCTTACCTGCCTTTTTATTGCTGTATTAAATGAAAAATATTATATTACATTAAAATGAAAAAATTATAATTTTATTGCCTGGCAACAAAATTATTTTATTTTTAACAATTACCATTGTTTCAAAAAGTTTAAATAAATTTTCAAGTACTTTACTCTTGTTAAAACGTCAAAGGTTGCAGGTAAACTACCCCTTCCCCTTAACCGATCTCCACCAAAATCGAAAGTCATTGAGACCTCTACAATTCAGGGATGTATGCAAAAAATTATTTGATTCTGTTTGAATTTGCGGCTGTTATCGTTTGCCATAGAAAATACGCTTGATAAAAAAACGTTGCAGGTAAACTACCCCTTCCCCTTAACCGATCTTCACCAAAAACAACAGGTCTTGAGTACTCTACAAATCAGGGCTGTATGCAAAACATTATTTGATTCTGTTTGAATTTGCGGCTGTTATCGTTTGCCATAGAAAATACCCTTGTTAAAAAAACGTTGCTGGTAAACTACCCCTTTTCCTCAACCGATCTTCACCAAAAACAACAGGTCGTGACAACTCTACAATCTAGGCCTGTATGCAAATAATCTTTTGATTCTATTTGAATTTGCGGCTGTTATCGTTTGCCATAGGAAATACCCTTGTTAAAACATAAAAGGTTACCGGTAAACTACCCCTTTCCCTTAACCGATCTTCACCAAAATCAGCAGATCTTGAGAACTCTACAATTCAGGGCTGTATGCGAAACATTATTTGATTCTGTTTGAATTTGCGGCTGTTATCGTTTGCCAAACAAACAAAACTACCCTTGCTAAAAAAAAAACCGTTGCAGGTAAACTACCCCTTTCCATCAACCGATCTTCACCAAAAACAATAGGTCGCGAGTACTCTGCAAATCAGGGCTGTATGCAAAACATTATTTGATTCTGTTTGAATTTGCGGCAGTTATCGTTTGCCATAGAAAAAAAATCTACAGACACAGAGACACACAGACAGACAGACAGACAGACACACAGACACACAGACAGACAGACACACAGACACTTTTCGGAAAACGACTTTTTTTCATGTTTTGAGTGTAGTAGAATCAGAATCTGCAATAATCTCGAACACGATTTTTTTTGCCATCACCATACTTCCATTCCTTAAGGAATATGGAAGTAAATATCGGTATGGAGAACCATACATGACTTCCATATTCTAAGATTTATATTTAAAATCATTTTCGAAATGAAATATTACCATAGAAACTACTTCTTTCTACTTACTGCTTCAGCCTTAACCACAGTACTGTGGTCACTAACGTATACCACCTCACGTTATCGCACTCGATTTTCACTGATGATGGAAGTCGATGGCATTGCCGAAATGTCTGGTTTTGTAGAAAACATTGGACTACGGCCAAATATCCCGGGAAGGAATTTTAACAAAAACTACTTCTTTGTTGCCGATAACGTTGTACACATATATATCAGTGGCGAAGTTACATGGAGGCAATTGAGGCAATGCCTACCCTAACAAATTCTGTAGAATAAAAATTATAAATACGTATGAACTACATAACGTAAAGATTATACATTGTTACTGTGACTGTCAAATTTATTAAACCGAAACGTGCTTTATTGAGCGACCGCTAGATGGTGACAGGTGAGATTCGGCATAGTTCGTTTAAAGCGAATGAGGCAACCTGAACTTGCCTCAGCGTTTTTTGTATACATCGTATGTAAGCAATGTAGTGGTGTGATAGGGAAGTGTAGGGAGGGGGGATTGTCCCGCGCTGTACACATAGAGCGTTGAGGCATGCCTCACTTCTGTGGTCCAAACAGTTAAGTTAAAGCGCCTGTGTTGTTTCTAAGTGTTTATTTTATGCGGTTATTAAAAGTGTCACTGTTATTCCGCTGAACTAACAGATGATCAAGATTGTTATTTGAATTATTTGTAACATTAAACATATATATAGAAACTAATCAAGTTTAAAAATTTGAAGTTCAATCAGTTGTATTATCGTGTATGACTAATACAAGGATTGTTCAATAGAAACACGTATAGAGCAGTAAAGCATTTTTTATTCAACGATTTTAAAAGAAGTCTCCAATAACATTAAGACATGAGTTCCACTGTTGCGCTAACCTGTAGATTCCCTGCTAGTAAAATTCTTACTGCTGTTTGTGGAACCATTCGGTTACAGCAAACTCTACCTCAGCGTCCGATTTGACCCACCGTCCTTTTAGTGATTCCTTAAAAAAAATTTAAGATAAGATTTTTGCCTACCCATTCATTAACTACTAGCTTCGCCAGTAAGCAAATTGATGTCCATTTTTTCGGCTTGCACGCGTTATGTTGGTGTGGGTTTCGGCACTTTCCATTTAAAAAGCGTGCAAACGTAAGACAATAAACATGAGTGAGGCCAGAAATAACGTGAATAACGTTTGTGTCTTACCTGCCTTTTTATTGCCGTATTAAATGAAAAATATTATATTACATTAAAATTAAAAAATTTTAATTTTATTGCCTGGCAACAAAATTATTTTATTTTTAACAATTACCATTGTTTCAAAAAGTTTAAATAAATTTGCAAGTACTTTACTCTTGTTAAAACGTAAAAGGTTGCTGGTAAACTACCCCTTCCCCTTAACCGATCTTCACCAAAATCGAACGTCCTTGAGACCTCTACAATTCAGGGATGTATGCAAAAAATTATTTGATTCTGTTCGAATTTGCGGCTGTTATCGTTTGCCATAGAAAATACGCTTGATAAAAAAACGGTGCTGGTAAACTACCCCTTCCCCTTAACCGATCTTCACCAAAAACAATAGGTCTTGAGTACTCTACAAAACAGGGCTGTATGCAAAACATTATTTGATTCTGTTTGAATGTGCGGCTGTTATCGTTTGCCATAGAAAATACCCTTGTTAAAAAAACGTTGCAAGTAAACTACCCCTTTCCCTCAACCGATCTTCACCAAAAACAATAGGTCTTGAGAACTCTACAATTTAGGGCTGTATACGAAACATTATTTAAGTCTGTTTGAATTTGCGGCTGTCATCGTTTGCCAAAAAAAAAAAAATTTCCCTTGATAAAAAAAACCGTGCAGGTAAACTACCCCTTCCCCTCAACCGATCTTCACCAAAAACAATAGGTAGCGAGTACTCTACAAATCAGGGCTGTATGCAAAAAATTATTTGATTCTGTTTGAATTTGCGGCAGTTATCGTTTGCCATAAAAAAATATCGGTATGGAGAACCATACATGACTTCCATATTCTAAGATTTATATTTAAAATCATTTTCAGCCAAACAGCCAGGCTGTGTCTTACCTGCCTTTTTATTGCTGTATTAAATGAAAAATATTATATTACATTAAAATGAAAAAATTATAATTTTATTGCCTGGCAACAAAATTATTTTATTTTTAACAATTACCATTGTTTCAAAAAGTTTAAATAAATTTTCAAGTACTTTACTCTTGTTAAAACGTAAAAGGTTGCTGGTAAACTACGCCTTCCCCTTAACCGATCTTCACCAAAATCGAAAGTCATTGAGACCTCTACAATTCAGGGACGTATGCAAAAAATTATTTGATTATGTTTGTTTTTGCGGCTGTTACCGTTCGTCATAGAAAATACACTTGATAAAAAAACGTTGCAGGTAAACTACCCTTTCCCCTTAACCGATCTTCAACAAAAACAATAGTTCCTGAGCACTCTACAAATCAGGGCTGCATGCAAAACATTATTTGATTCTGTTTGAATTTGCGCTGTTATCGTTTGCCATAGAAAATACCCTTGATAAAAAAACGCTGCAGGTAAACTACCCCTTTCCCTTAACCGATCTTCACCAAAAACAATAGGTCTTGAGAACTCTGCAATTTAGGGCTGTATACAAATAATCTTTTGATTCTGTTTGAATTTGCGGCTGTTATCATTTGCCATAGGAAATACCCTTGTTAAAACATAAAACGTTACAGGTAAACTACCACTTTCCCTTAACCGATCTTCACCAAAAACAATAGGTCTTGGAACTCTACAATTTAGGGCTGTATACAAATAATCTTTTGATTCTGTTTGAATTTGCGGCTGTTATCGTTTGCCATAGGAAATACCCTTGTTAAAACATAAAACGTTACAGGTAAACTACCCCTTTCCCTTAACCGATCTTCACCAAAAAACAATAGGTCTTGAGAACTCTAAAATTCAGGGCTGTATGCGAAACATTATTTGATTCTGTTTGAATTTGCGGCTGTTATCGTTTGCCAAAAAAAAAATTTCCCTTGATAAAAAAAAACCGTTGCAGGTAAACTACCCCTTTCCCTCAACCGATCTTCACCAAAAACAACAGGTCGTGAGTACTCTACAAATCAGGGCTGTATGCACAAAATTATTTGATTCTGTTTGAATTTGCGGCAGTTATCGTTTGCCATAGAAAAAAATACGCTTGATAAAAAAACGTTGCTGGTAAACTACCCCTTCCCCTTAACCGATCTTCACCAAAAACAACAACTCTTGAGTACTCTACAAATCAGGGCTGTATGCAGAAAATTATTTGATTCTGTTTGAATTTGCGGCAGTTATCGTTTGCCATAGAAAAAAAATCTACAGACACACACAGACACTTTTCGGAAAACGACTTTTTTTCATGTTTTGAGTGTAGTAGAATCAGAATCTGCAATAATCTCGAACACGATTTTTTTTGCCATCACCATTTCCATTCCTTAAGGAATATGGAAGTAAATATCGGTATGGAGAACCATACATGACTTCCATATTCTAAGATTTATATTTAAAATCATTTTCAGCCAAACAGCCAGGCTGTGTCTTACCTGCCTTTTTATTGCTGTATTAAATGAAAAATATTATATTACATTAAAATGAAAAAATTATAATTTTATTGCCTGGCAACAAAATTATTTTATTTTTAACAATTACCATTGTTTCAAAAAGTTTAAATAAATTTTCAAGTACTTTACTCTTGTTAAAACGTCAAAGGTTGCAGGTAAACTACCCCTTCCCCTTAACCGATCTCCACCAAAATCGAAAGTCATTGAGACCTCTACAATTCAGGGATGTATGCAAAAAATTATTTGATTCTGTTTGAATTTGCGGCTGTTATCGTTTGCCATAGAAAATACGCTTGATAAAAAAACGTTGCAGGTAAACTACCCCTTCCCCTTAACCGATCTTCACCAAAAACAACAGGTCTTGAGTACTCTACAAATCAGGGCTGTATGCAAAACATTATTTGATTCTGTTTGAATTTGCGGCTGTTATCGTTTGCCATAGAAAATACCCTTGTTAAAAAAACGTTGCTGGTAAACTACCCCTTTTCCTCAACCGATCTTCACCAAAAACAACAGGTCGTGACAACTCTACAATCTAGGCCTGTATGCAAATAATCTTTTGATTCTATTTGAATTTGCGGCTGTTATCGTTTGCCATAGGAAATACCCTTGTTAAAACATAAAAGGTTACCGGTAAACTACCCCTTTCCCTTAACCGATCTTCACCAAAATCAGCAGATCTTGAGAACTCTACAATTCAGGGCTGTATGCGAAACATTATTTGATTCTGTTTGAATTTGCGGCTGTTATCGTTTGCCAAACAAACAAAACTACCCTTGCTAAAAAAAAAACCGTTGCAGGTAAACTACCCCTTTCCATCAACCGATCTTCACCAAAAACAATAGGTCGCGAGTACTCTGCAAATCAGGGCTGTATGCAAAACATTATTTGATTCTGTTTGAATTTGCGGCAGTTATCGTTTGCCATAGAAAAAAAATCTACAGACACAGAGACACACAGACAGACAGACAGACACACAGACACACAGACAGACAGACACACAGACACTTTTCGGAAAACGACTTTTTTTCATGTTTTGAGTGTAGTAGAATCAGAATCTGCAATAATCTCGAACACGATTTTTTTTGCCATCACCATACTTCCATTCCTTAAGGAATATGGAAGTAAATATCGGTATGGAGAACCATACATGACTTCCATATTCTAAGATTTATATTTAAAATCATTTTCGAAATGAAATATTACCATAGAAACTACTTCTTTCTACTTACTGCTTCAGCCTTAACCACAGTACTGTGGTCACTAACGTATACCACCTCACGTTATCGCACTCGATTTTCACTGATGATGGAAGTCGATGGCATTGCCGAAATGTCTGGTTTTGTAGAAAACATTGGACTACGGCCAAATATCCCGGGAAGGAATTTTAACAAAAACTACTTCTTTGTTGCCGATAACGTTGTACACATATATATCAGTGGCGAAGTTACATGGAGGCAATTGAGGCAATGCCTACCCTAACAAATTCTGTAGAATAAAAATTATAAATACGTATGAACTACATAACGTAAAGATTATACATTGTTACTGTGACTGTCAAATTTATTAAACCGAAACGTGCTTTATTGAGCGACCGCTAGATGGTGACAGGTGAGATTCGGCATAGTTCGTTTAAAGCGAATGAGGCAACCTGAACTTGCCTCAGCGTTTTTTGTATACATCGTATGTAAGCAATGTAGTGGTGTGATAGGGAAGTGTAGGGAGGGGGGATTGTCCCGCGCTGTACACATAGAGCGTTGAGGCATGCCTCACTTCTGTGGTCCAAACAGTTAAGTTAAAGCGCCTGTGTTGTTTCTAAGTGTTTATTTTATGCGGTTATTAAAAGTGTCACTGTTATTCCGCTGAACTAACAGATGATCAAGATTGTTATTTGAATTATTTGTAACATTAAACATATATATAGAAACTAATCAAGTTTAAAAATTTGAAGTTCAATCAGTTGTATTATCGTGTATGACTAATACAAGGATTGTTCAATAGAAACACGTATAGAGCAGTAAAGCATTTTTTATTCAACGATTTTAAAAGAAGTCTCCAATAACATTAAGACATGAGTTCCACTGTTGCGCTAACCTGTAGATTCCCTGCTAGTAAAATTCTTACTGCTGTTTGTGGAACCATTCGGTTACAGCAAACTCTACCTCAGCGTCCGATTTGACCCACCGTCCTTTTAGTGATTCCTTAAAAAAAATTTAAGATAAGATTTTTGCCTACCCATTCATTAACTACTAGCTTCGCCAGTAAGCAAATTGATGTCCATTTTTTCGGCTTGCACGCGTTATGTTGGTGTGGGTTTCGGCACTTTCCATTTAAAAAGCGTGCAAACGTAAGACAATAAACATGAGTGAGGCCAGAAATAACGTGAATAACGTTTGTGTCTTACCTGCCTTTTTATTGCCGTATTAAATGAAAAATATTATATTACATTAAAATTAAAAAATTTTAATTTTATTGCCTGGCAACAAAATTATTTTATTTTTAACAATTACCATTGTTTCAAAAAGTTTAAATAAATTTGCAAGTACTTTACTCTTGTTAAAACGTAAAAGGTTGCTGGTAAACTACCCCTTCCCCTTAACCGATCTTCACCAAAATCGAACGTCCTTGAGACCTCTACAATTCAGGGATGTATGCAAAAAATTATTTGATTCTGTTCGAATTTGCGGCTGTTATCGTTTGCCATAGAAAATACGCTTGATAAAAAAACGGTGCTGGTAAACTACCCCTTCCCCTTAACCGATCTTCACCAAAAACAATAGGTCTTGAGTACTCTACAAAACAGGGCTGTATGCAAAACATTATTTGATTCTGTTTGAATGTGCGGCTGTTATCGTTTGCCATAGAAAATACCCTTGTTAAAAAAACGTTGCAAGTAAACTACCCCTTTCCCTCAACCGATCTTCACCAAAAACAATAGGTCTTGAGAACTCTACAATTTAGGGCTGTATACGAAACATTATTTAAGTCTGTTTGAATTTGCGGCTGTCATCGTTTGCCAAAAAAAAAAAAATTTCCCTTGATAAAAAAAACCGTGCAGGTAAACTACCCCTTCCCCTCAACCGATCTTCACCAAAAACAATAGGTAGCGAGTACTCTACAAATCAGGGCTGTATGCAAAAAATTATTTGATTCTGTTTGAATTTGCGGCAGTTATCGTTTGCCATAAAAAAATATCGGTATGGAGAACCATACATGACTTCCATATTCTAAGATTTATATTTAAAATCATTTTCAGCCAAACAGCCAGGCTGTGTCTTACCTGCCTTTTTATTGCTGTATTAAATGAAAAATATTATATTACATTAAAATGAAAAAATTATAATTTTATTGCCTGGCAACAAAATTATTTTATTTTTAACAATTACCATTGTTTCAAAAAGTTTAAATAAATTTTCAAGTACTTTACTCTTGTTAAAACGTAAAAGGTTGCTGGTAAACTACGCCTTCCCCTTAACCGATCTTCACCAAAATCGAAAGTCATTGAGACCTCTACAATTCAGGGACGTATGCAAAAAATTATTTGATTATGTTTGTTTTTGCGGCTGTTACCGTTCGTCATAGAAAATACGCTTGATAAAAAAACGTTGCAGGTAAACTACCCTTTCCCCTTAACCGATCTTCAACAAAAACAATAGTTCCTGAGCACTCTACAAATCAGGGCTGCATGCAAAACATTATTTGATTCTGTTTGAATTTGCGCTGTTATCGTTTGCCATAGAAAATACCCTTGATAAAAAAACGCTGCAGGTAAACTACCCCTTTCCCTTAACCGATCTTCACCAAAAACAATAGGTCTTGAGAACTCTGCAATTTAGGGCTGTATACAAATAATCTTTTGATTCTGTTTGAATTTGCGGCTGTTATCATTTGCCATAGGAAATACCCTTGTTAAAACATAAAACGTTACAGGTAAACTACCACTTTCCCTTAACCGATCTTCACCAAAAACAATAGGTCTTGGAACTCTACAATTTAGGGCTGTATACAAATAATCTTTTGATTCTGTTTGAATTTGCGGCTGTTATCGTTTGCCATAGGAAATACCCTTGTTAAAACATAAAACGTTACAGGTAAACTACCCCTTTCCCTTAACCGATCTTCACCAAAAAACAATAGGTCTTGAGAACTCTAAAATTCAGGGCTGTATGCGAAACATTATTTGATTCTGTTTGAATTTGCGGCTGTTATCGTTTGCCAAAAAAAAAATTTCCCTTGATAAAAAAAAACCGTTGCAGGTAAACTACCCCTTTCCCTCAACCGATCTTCACCAAAAACAATAGGTCGTGAGTACTCTACAAATCAGGGCTGTATGCACAAAATTATTTGATTCTGTTTGAATTTGCGGCAGTTATCGTTTGCCATAGAAAAAAATACGCTTGATAAAAAAACGTTGCTGGTAAACTACCCCTTCCCCTTAACCGATCTTCACCAAAAACAACAACTCTTGAGTACTCTACAAATCAGGGCTGTATGCAAAACATTATTTGATTCTGTTTGAATTTGCGGCTATTATCGTTTGCCATAGAAAATACCCTTGTTAAAAAAACGTTGCAGGTAAACTACCCCTCCCCCTCAACCGATCTTCACCAAAAACAACAGGTCGTGACAACTCCACAATTTAGTACTGTATGCAAATAATCGTTTGATTCTGTTTGAATTTGCGGCTGTTATCGTTTGCCATAGGAAATACCCTTGTTAAGACATAAAACGTTACAGGTAAACTACCCCTTTCCCTTAACCGATCTTCACCAAAAACAATAGGTCTTGAGAACTCTACAATTCAGGGCTGTATACGAAACATTATTTAATTCTGTTTGAATTTGCGGCTGTTATCGTTTGCCAAACAAACAAAATTACCCTTGCTAAAAAAAAACCGTTGCCGGTAAACTACCCCCTTCCCTCAACCGATCTTCACCAAAAACAATAGGTCGCGAGTACTCTACAAATCAGGGCTGCATGCAAAAAATTATTTGATTCTGTTTTAATTTGCGGCAGTTATCGTTTGCCATAGAAAAAAAATCTATAGACACACAGACAGACAGACAGACACACAGACACACAGACAGACACACACACAGACACTTTTCGGAAAACGACTTTTTTTCATGTTTTGAGTGTAGTAGAATCAGAATCTGCAATAATCTCGAACACGATTTTTTTTGCCATCACCATACTTCCATTCCTTAAGGAATATGGAAGTAATACGCTTGATAAAAAACGTTGCAGGTAAACTACCCCTTCCCCTCAACTGATCTTCACCACAAACAATAGGTCTTGAGTACTCTACAAACCAGGCTGTATGCAGAAAATTATTTGATTCTGTTTGAATTTGCGGCAGTTATCGTTTGCCATAGAAAAAAAAACTACAGACACACACACAGACACACACACACACACACACACACACACACACACACACACACACACACACACACACACACACACACACACACACACTTTTCGGAAAACGACTTTTTTTAATGTTTTGAGTGTAGTAGAATCAGAATCTGCAATAATCTCGAACACGATTTTTTTTGCCATCACCATACTTCCATTCCTTAAGGAAATATGGAAGTAAAAAAACAACAATTGCATGAACTTTTTTATCAAACCTCGTATATCCTATGCCATACTTTTGAACTCTTTAAGTTACGTATGCTGCATGAAGTGTTCTAACAACACTTTGATTGTTCGTTTAACATCAGAAAATTTATCACCCGATTATTCACAAAAATAGTTCAACGAGTCCACAAAGCAATGACGTTATGGGCAATTTTCTGTCTCGTTACGTTTTTACGCATTGAGGGAAACCCCTTCCTGACCAGACGTTTGTTAGGAACGGTTAACTGCGGGAAACCGTTGTACCGAATGCCTGTAATTTTATGTGAAGCCTTGTGAGTTCAATCACAGCCGGAGGGCGCAACAGGTCTATCACCTAATGCCTGAAGTGGAGAAGAAGAAGGAGAAGCCTTACTGCGTTAATGTAATTTAGAAATTATTATTTTTCAATGTTCGGCAAGGAAACGTTTTTATGTCACTGTTTAAATATTTTCCATAACTTCTATCCTTCAAAATTAATAAATAATATGTGTCTGCTGTCCACTAACAGAAATATTTTGCAAAAGCTAATAAATGAAAATGATCTACAATAGTAAATTATACCCGCAAGGTCTATAAGTTAGCATCACATTTCATAGTGAAATTTCAATAGTTTTAACAAATGGATTCTTCAGTAAATGAATTTTACCAAACCATTTTTATTTATGCTGCGGAATGGGAGTCTGAGCAAACCAAAAAAGGGGGCAAATAAAAGTAACGAGTTGGTGCCAACAATCCTTATTTTTCTTTTTTCTCTTTGTCCTTCAACTTCTTCCTCAGGTTTTGGATCTTATGATTCGGAATTTGAGCCAACCATATTTTTTTTTGTCACTCAATATTTCTTCTTCCCTGCGGATTATAAGAAAAATTTACTTTAGTATCTTACATTCTAACTTTACTTCATTTTGTGTACAAGCTCCTCATTATTACGTTATTTATATTTTTATTTGGACAATTTAAAATATGCTGCCTACTTGATTCTTCAGTACTGAGCTTGAAAAGTTTACTTAACCAGGCTGTAGTCAAACAATATTTGACATCGGTTCACGTGTGTAGTGTGGTTTACTTTAATGTGTAATAGTGTAATTTTAATGTGACAACGACGTCCACACGGGACTGAAATCTGAAGATGAGGCCTTGTGCTTCGAAACGCGTAATTTAAATAAAAAACAATAAGAAGTCACACGACGGATAAAAAGGTAAATAAATTTTAATCTGTATCAAACAATATTGAATAAAATCTAGAACGAATCATGTAAACTAACTAATATTATCCAGTGAGTTCAACACTGTTAAAGTTGAACTAAGTATAAAAAATTGTGTTACTTTTTCCTACTTCTTTATCCATGGAATGAACCGTGGAATGAAGGTTATGATCTATCTAGAGAGCAAAGAACGTAGTGTACATTAGGTGGCCGGTCGTCAGGGATAGAATTATGATTACCGTCAGTGACTGTGTGAGGACAGATGCAGATGGAATAATATCTGAAAGGTTTCTTTACTGTAGAAGTTAAAATAAAGCCCACATAATTTTGATAGATACAACGGTGTTCAGTTACGGATTTGTTGAATTTAATGTACTTGGCAATTTTATAACTTCATTTTTGAAAGTTATTAGCGCGATGTAGTGTATCAGGAAGTTTTCTAGTGATAGTATTAATTGTGATTTTATAAACTTTGTGTTTTAACCATTTATCGCTAAAAACCCATTTAACAGGACACAATCATGTAACTGTTAGATATTATGTATTACAAAAATGTAAGATATTCGTAAATCTTACATTTTTTTGTTGAATTTTGCATATGCGCCGCAGTATTCTTGTAATCCTCAGACATCTTATACATTAATTTGCAGGTCACAGAAAATATAATTGTAAAAAACTACCGAATGCAAGACGAGATGATGAACAATTTTAATAGCCAGAGAGGAAAGAGACAGACTGGAAAAGCGAGAGAGAGAGAGAGAGAGAGAGAGAAGACATATAGAGACAAAACTAGCAAGTGAGAGATAACAGAGGCTATGGTAGTGAGTGAGAGTAAATGGAGGGAGAGTTTGCTAGAGAAATAAGAGAGGGTAAGAAGAAAGGAATGAGATAGTGTGAGAGGGAGTTAGAGCATAGTGCAGCTGGATGGCAGGACAGCAGGGAGTTACCGATCGTTATGTACGTAGCATGCATACTGTACACGTATATATAGACCTCAGCATTACGGCGCATGTTCAGTCAATCTCCAACCACCCATTGAACAATACTTATAAATTTTCTCAATAGGAAATGTCGAAGGTAAATTGATCCGTGCAAACGGTGTCAGTCTTAACTCGCTTAGTTATCATAAAATTGTGTATACAATAAACCATACGGCCGCACTTGCGAGCACACGCACACCAACACACACAAAAACAAATACAAAAACCAAATATATACATATGACTACTCAGTATATTACATCAGTCTAGTAAGGTATAAAATATAGGGCACAACAACAAAATACACAAACAATGTACAAACCTTGTTTTCAGTGTAATGGGTGACACTTAAGTAGCTTGACACTAAAGTTGTGTTCGTTACTTAATAAACCAACTCATTAACTAATCACAATTTTCAAATTCATGTTTTCAGTATCTGACCCACAATTGATTTAATTATTATATTACTTTATTTCAGTTCCGTCTTATGAGTCCTACTACTACAAGTCTCAAGGCGAAAGTGAGATATAATAATATAATAATTTAATTAAAACTTCAAAAGATTTGTGTCAACGTTTCGACAATGTACAGTATATTGTAATCGATTGTAACATCTTCTATATCGATGTTATCCTTGTGATTATTAATTTATATTGCTTCTGGGACCATTCTGTCATAACACCTATTGCCTGGCCTTATAAGAGATATTTCTTCGATGTTTATCATGTGGTTAGTTATGGGTGAATGTTCAGCAACTGCCGACGTTTCAACTGCAAAGTTCTTTGTATGTCTGATATGTTCTTGAACCCTAGCGGAAATCAGGTGGCCTTTTCGCAGGTGTATGGAATTTTGTAGATACCTTCAGTGTTAACTGGGTCTACCCCCACACACCTGTGTCCTACAGGTTTATATTTCCGAACTTGTTTGGCCAGTCTTGACTCTGACAATATTTCTAAGTGTGAGAAACAATAACAATTATTGTACATAAATAGTATTCTTCTATTAATAAAAAAGCTTATACTCTTATATACGTATTAGTGTAATTATTATAAATATGAGTATAAGAATATTTTTGTAAAAATAATGTTCATTACATGCGTCATAATTACTTACGTATTGCCCACGTACGAATCCCGATGATTACAAAAAAATTAACGAAATGTCGACAAACTCGTGTTGTTAAATTTGTGTGTTGTCAATGACCGCATCTTACAAAACCTTTCATCACTAGAAGGCACAAAAAGTGTTTTTGTTTGCCAACTGAGTAATTGGCTAATTTTCACTTCTATTCATTGTCTTGTAGTTTATCTAAGTTTTTCCCTTAAAGAATTACCGTTCTGCCATCCCAATAATTCATTTCTAGAATAATGGTTTCCAATCAAATATTTTGCTTTGTGTTTTGATCAATATACTTTTAAAATTATTTAACCTAATGTTGTAAAATCAGTGTACTGACAATCCGGTTAGGTTTTCCTAACTTAGTTCTCCGTTGGGCTCAATTTGTAACCTTCTATAACCGTATGCGTTTTTGCTTTTGTGTAACGTTAAGAACTATTAGACGCTCTAATACATATATCGGTGATCCCATCAGTTTCGGTATTAGTGTATTTACTGTACATTGTTAGCATGTATTCTTTTAATGATCAATAAAATGAGAAAACCAAATTGCAAATTGTGTATCATCGGACGTTTTATTTAAAATAAAAGTTACATTTTAAATTTTCAGGTATCATTTTCTCAGAAACCATTTGAGATAACACTTTAAAATTTTCAAAACTAACAGACAGAATCATTTCCTTTAACATAACCACATTTTAACTCATTTGAAAGAAAGTGTGTTGATTAAGGATTAAAAATATATAAATAGTTCAAATTTGTAAATAGGAAGGTATAAAAATGTTTCTTTTGTAAAGAGTCCAGATATTGAAGTTTGTCGATCTCTTATCGTTTCGTACACTTGGGTTACTATAATATTATTTCGCCTGAGATACAGGCAATTTGTTGCTAAATGCGTCATAACAAGGTCGAAAATCTATCTTTATAGTTTGGAATTTTCTAATGCTTTCTAGACGCCTTAGCCTACACCATTGTTCTTCATGCATCGTAGCGAAGGCTGTAGAATATTCTCATAACTTTGGTAGGGGATCGGGGGAGGTATCTTTGTAAGCGGCAAGCCAGTCGTTGTATCTTCAAATTCGTTGAATGTGTTTCACAACCGTTTATAACAAACTACTAATTAGGAATTATTGTGTGCAGATTTCTGTAATTTGTGACTTTTATCACTTATTACGTAAGTGTTATTAAGTATGCATTTGGACTTGAGGCTTATGCTTACGTCAGCGGAAGATCTTATGGGTGTTCAGGCTCCGGGGTGTTAGAAATGAAGTCATCAGGAGACAGACTCGTGTTGACAAAATAGGAAGCGCTTTCTATGGTTAAGCCACGTAGACGGATACCGGGATGGAAACCGGGTAGAATTAAGAGAACATATCCGGGTAGAAAGTGGACATTACAGTAAGATGGGGAAAAAGGTTCCGAGTTAATTGAGTTCCGAGTCAGTAGTGATATATTTATAATTGGGAAAAAAGGCTTACAACGAGGTGAATTGAAAAGACAAAAGGTTATGACCTTCAGTATTTCACAGACAACAGTAGTTTATAAGCACTCGCAATTGGTTCAATCGACGGATCAAACAATTTTAATTGTACCACAAAGTAATCATAACATAGTAAACAAACATAAGTGTATAGTATGTAACATAGTCTTCAATGATATCAACATTTCTTGACTAACTGTCGCAGGTGGATGGATGTTTACTTAGATACAATAAAAGGTGAAATTTTATCATCCATTTAATAAAGAAGACTTTAGGCCATTCCACATATAGAGTAGTGGACTTTGTTCCTATTATCGGCTAAGCCACCTCTAATCAGCAGGTTTATAGTTTAAATTGAAATTGGTTTAATTAAACAGGACCAACACCGTAGCACACATACCATTAATGTTAATGTTATTGACACTGTTATTGTCCACACAGTTTTGGTTCTAATCCTAGTCTCCGTTTAACTTTTGCCATCTTCGTGATTGTTGCTTGCAAATATGTACTGTCCGCTATGTGTCTAACAATGCTTTCTCCTGAATCCAAGTACATATTTCTTCCTCCACTGGAACGGTGTGTAAAATGGCCTTATTGGTTTTGTTTGTCTATCGGGATATTGGTTAAATGTTAAAAACATATAAAGGCATTACTTTGAATTCTTGCTTATTTTTTTTAACAAATATTCGAACCTTCACCACACTAGTGCTGGTTACTATAAATTATTAACGTAATAAGATTTGAACATAACACACATTAGTATGCCCATAAACAATTTATTTAAATTTGCGCAAGCACCATTTATGTAATAATAATTTGTTACACTGATCGAACTGTCGCTAGGCAATTGGTAAAACATTCTGTTAATACTTGATGTCCTAATGTAACTTCTGTAGCTGTTGTAATTAGTGAAACAGTTGTCAGAAAAGTAAAAATTATCTGTCGATCTATGTCAAGTGTTTATTTATTAAATTCAAGTATTAATAATTTGTTCTTGGTTTGAAACTTATTTTTTGACGTAGAATACGTCTTACCTTTCAGGCCAGCAATAGGCAGCCCCAACCAGAAAATCGAGCGTATCGTTTTTTGCGTCACGTTTGAAATTGAACTCACGCTTATATGAGGTACCATTCGACAGATAAAGGAACAAAGATAATAATTAGTACAATATAACCGGGCTATTGCATCATCCAGCGCGGGGTGAGCGGGGGGAGAAATAGAAATGTTTTGCGGCGCACGGCGAGCACTAAAATTAGTATTTCTCCGGTTTCCGATGCGATAGAACGTTGAGTGAGTGTCGTTAAAATTGTCTCGTCGAGTACTATCTACATAGTGTACCGTAATAGCGGTGATATTATTAAGAGGTTTGAATAATTGTAATTCAAGTTGTAAAACGTGTGTTCGGACAAAATGTCGCGATATATGGATGCTAAACGCGCTCAAAAGTATCGTAAACGCATACAGGAGAGTAGAGAAAAACATGGGGAATTCAAAAAACTCAAACTGACCAATGCCGAACGTCAGAAGATTTACCGACAACGCTTAAAAGACAAGGAAATAAATACTGAAATCGAGTCAACACAATGGAGACCAGAATTAATTACCATAGTAACAAGTAAATAAACTAATGATATTTAGCGGAATCGGAACTTATACCTTTATCCGTTCCTACAGTTTTTAATGTTTTTACTACGCGATTGTATTGATGTATTTTGTAAATTTTATACAGAAACGTCTATATATTTTGCAATTGTCTTAAGCGATTATAAAATGTATGTTTATACGTATTTCTGACGATGCCACCGACTACGCTGTGTAACACCACCATCGATTTGACTTTCACCAAAAACACCAGCGTTGATATCTTACCTTGTATCAGCTACTTCTCCTATCATAGGCCCATTATAAATAAAGTCTTGCTTGAACCAACTAATTAGCTTGTGTGACGATTTTGCAAATAAAGTTTTGTACTTTGTAAAACTAAATATGTGTTTGTTCATTTTATTCATAACACATTAACAACCCTAAAGCACACAGACGTATTCTACGCTCTGAAGATTTGCGGCCGTAGCTTCGACACAGCCCCCGCCGTTTTGTTCTAAATCCTGTGTAGCGAGAAACACAAATAGACTTTTATATTGTTATGACTGTCTCACTTATCGCCGTATGGCAGAGTGGAGAAATATACGGACCCCTATGAAATTACTAATAACCAGCTTTAATTGAACACAAATAACAATCTGAATTCAATAAAATAGTCTCGTACAATAAATAAAGTTAAGTTTGTCCACACCCAATAATAATGTTAAGTAAAAAAGTTCCACGCTAATTGTAACACAATAATCACTTTCCACCAGATGCCCACGAAATAAATCGCTCACGGTAACTGACTTACAAAGCCAGCTGCTGTGGCTTACATATGTAGTGCAGGTGTTCGAAAATACCTTTCCAGAAATTTCCTAATGTGACTTATATGGTAGCGCAAGTGTTCGAGCATAACTTTCCATCCTTGCTGCATTGTGCCAGCATAATGCGTATTTCAAGAGCTCTCCAAAACAATCTGTAACGTACTCGGGTGCGTGCGGCCTTGGCTAATTCTATAATACTCTAGGGACTGGTGGAAGAACGCTCTCGAACGTTCAATATAAGTTGCAATGTAAGTGTTCATATCAATTTTCATTTTTTTGATATGCATACCAACAATCTATTATACTTGTAGTGTTCTACAAAATAAAATAGCTTTCATAGAAAACAATGAAACAACATGATTAAGTAATGTAACAATTTCTTATAATGTGACAATTTCTTAATAATGTAACAATTTCTTATAATGTGACAATTTCTTATACTGTTTTTATTGGATCACAATAATTACATAAGGAAACAACAAATTAAGTTACGATGATACTGTGTAATTGTTGAACACTTCTATTTAACTCGGTAACATATATCTTAACACAACTTGAAAGTTAATAGAATTTTGTCGGCTACTTTGTGTTACATCGCTATAATAAATTTGTGTAACTTTTACTATTGAATTTCAATATTTCTACAGTAGACTTTTATCTGTTAAAAAGAACATAATTTAAAATAAGAATATTTTTATCTATCTTTACGAAATTAATATTAAATTAAAACTTGACCTTGTCCGTTGAGACAGCACTACATGAGAAATCGCCTGTTCCGGTTTTCCTTAGTAACCAAGGCATAAGGCTGCAATAAAGTCACAACGTGTTGAATACAGTAACGAGTGTACAGTCGGCACGCTCGATGTTATCATCTTATACTTAATGTATTTCTCCCAACATCGCATCTGTTAGCAAAGTAAATCCCGCTTTGCAAATCCCCGCCTTACATCCCCTTTTTCCGCTGAACTATAGATTTTGCCAGTAATGGGTGCGCTGCTCCGAACATAGAAAAAGCGACGTTTGTTCGGTTCGCTAAAATAACACCCCACAATCTGATCGAAGAACGTATTACTGCAGGATACAGAACACATGCAGTGATATAGCAGCGTTTATATTCAGGCTTTTGGGGCACGTTCCCGTTCTAACACGTGTTCTTGTTCCCAGTTTGTACTTACTCTGCGAATGCAGTTATATTTTTTGGATTGTGTTTCAATTTAATTTGGTTGGTTGGCTGTCTCCGGTTTATTATAAAAGCTGGATACAAGTTTCTTAATATCGTCTTAGACATCGTCAGCCACAATTTCCTTCTGAAAGTGTAACCAATGAGTTTTATACCTTGCACTGCGGGTTCAGGTGTATTTACATTTCTGCAATCGTCTCCACATGATGCCGTCTCCGCAATCGATGTCAATCCTCATAGCTATTCAGGCCTTGGATGCAACCGCTCTGAACCAGTTTGTTGACAGACAGTGGAAAACCATTGTGGCAGCACAACATTTATACACATAGCTCTTCTATATTCTAACAAGAGTTTACCTTAAATATGAATTGTAGAACTGCAAATTTACAGAACTTACAGAACACACCCAAATACAACCAACCTTTTTCCTCATTATTGGGCTGGAATCTATGAATGAAATACACTAATTATTAGATGAAAGTAAACTATGTGTGGTTCTTAGCTTTAGCTGTGAAACATCATGATAATGAGACAGTCTTCTCATACTGTATGTTATTCGACATAGTCGTCGTCATCTGTCACGGCTTAGATTAGTATCCTGTTCCAGTCTCAATGGAAGTCATCCAACCATCGTTTACGAGGTATTTCCACACTTCTCTTCCCCTTTGGATAATAGTCAAGCACTCTTCTTTAAACTCCAGTTGAATCCATTCTCTCTGGAATAACCGTCACTCCGTTTTGTACCGTGAGATATCTCATATAAGCTTTCAGTTATGCCTAGCTCCATTATAATATGATAATTTCTGATAAGATCTTTACTGGTACAACCCTTTACAGTCCTCAAGAACCTCATTTCCGCTTCTTGTATTCTAGACGCATCTTTGGCATTTCTAGTCCAAGTCTCACTTCCATACGGTAGTTGAGGTATGGCCATCACATTATAGTATTTTAATTGCGTCTCTTTCCTTGTTTTCTTCTTTAAATGTTTAATAATACTACAGCCACAAACCGACTGGAAGAGACAAGTTTCAATCTCTTTATCATCTTGGTATGTGATGATACAACCTACGTCCCCTAATTGAAATCTGGCATCTGTTCTATTGGCGAGTCCTGTATGACAATCTTGTCTCTAATATGATTTGCCCCAGAAAAAGCCATAACTTTTGTTTTGGATAAACAAATAGTTTGATTGTAATCTGCCAAAATGCCAGTAAGATAAAACAACGATCTTTGGAGGTCATTTTCATTCTCTTAGATGATGACAAGATCGTCTGCATAGATTAAAATATTTAAATAAAATCCTTTCCCCAAGTATAATTCTTTGGCGGCGTCTAAGTTCTATTTCCCTATGGCATCGTCTATGTAGATATTAAATAAAACAGGAGTAAGACTGGAACCCTGCTGAACGCTTTGGGTTATTCTAATGCGCTTTGACTGTATGTTATTGTTTTATAATATTATTATTCTGAAAGAGTGTGTGCGTGTGTGTGTGTTTGTGTGTAGGTGTGTGTATGTGTGTGTAGGAAACACAAGCACACAAAAAATGAAGAAGTTATAAAAATAATATGTTTGGTCTCAGTACATAATATTTATAGCAGTTTAATAGAATAGAGTCGTCTTTCAAACACACTACATAGACATTTACAAATATTTAAACAATTGTGTACTTCAGCTGTTAGGCAGTAATGATCATGAGCTTCAAAATGTATTTTAAATAAACTCTACATAGTGCTTTGTGTTAAAGTTCTCTTTAGTCTGGTAGCGGCCACGAAATTTAATTTTGCTTCAAAATTTTGACTTCTTTGCGTCCGATGGGTTGAGAAATTTATGTTCATAGTTTAGATAAAATTCTCTTTAATTTGATAAGTTACATTGAACTTTACAATTTTTTAAAAATATTTACTTCTTTTTGGACCGCGCGCGCGCGCGCATGTGTGTGTGTGTGTGATTTAAGTAGTCGGTTTATTTGAAAAAATTATAATAAGTCTACTTGTGAGGAGTAAACAATAAAAATTGTTATTCAAACAATAAAAATTATATACAATATATACAGGTTGCACGTATATAATAATTCGTAAATCATTGTTTACATTTCCATTGTTCCAATCCCAGCGTAAACATTTATTTTAAATTCAACTTGGCAGTAGAGAGCACGAGCGATAATTATTTACGACATGGACGGATATGGTTGGCAGTACGCTTGGATCTAGGTTAAATTTTGTTGGTTCCGCCGAGATTAAAGCATTCTCTCTTTCCATTTGTGTGATGACTATCGTTTTGTAATTTCCGATGGAAACCCACCCAGCTTGGCTCGTGCCAGAGTTATTTAAAAATTGTCTACCATTTCCGACCCTTTCAAATTCTTAATCAAGAGAACACAAGTAACTGTTTGACCTAGTGTTGTTTTTGTACTATTCAAATCATGTTGTACGGTATACTGTGTATTTGGAACAAAAATATTTTACATGCCACAAGACATATATTTACCTATATTTATGATAAATAATGTAACTACAGCTTGTTTACAATTAACGTACACAACCAAAATTTACTGAAGTTGTGTAAACGTCAAATTACAATTGACAAATGACAGTTGTGTCATAATTTTAAAAAGATTCTAATCGTTAGAGGAAAAGAAAATACTCCCTGACTCTACCTGCATTTAGGAATGTCTTGTATGAAGCTAAACGTCAATCTCGTATCGCTTAAACGACTTGTTACTAAAACTATATTATTTGCCTGTTATAAAATCTTGTGTATACTAATAGTTGGTGTGTCACGTTAAATTGTGTCGTTTCAGATAACTTATAACACGACAAGTCAATTGAATAGAATTAATTATTCAAATTAACATTTTATATTACTTTTTAAGTTAGTAGAACAATACATTATTACTAATGATAATGTGATGTATTTTTATACTTACACTTATTGTTCTATTAATGGTACCTATAATCCAATTTTTTATTTTTTATTGTATTCTTTTTTATGTAGCCTAAAGGTACCATCTGATTTTATTATTTATACTCTTAAAGCGATCGATTTCGGTCATAGACCATCGTCAGGTTATATAGCACATTTGTGTTCACAATATTATAAAACACTATTCTATAATATTATAATATTGTGAACACAAATGTGCTATATAACCTGACGACGGTCTATGACCGAAATCGATCACTTTAGAATATAAATAATAACATCATATGGTACCTTTAGGCTATATAAAAATGAATACAATAAAAATAACAAATTTAATACATTATTATCTTTCAGAACTTCTGAGGTAATAAATAGAAAAGAAGGAAAGGTTATCTTGAAACATAGAGGTAATTTTAATTTATTGTTATATTGCCAATCTTAATTATTAATTGTTAGAAAATTAATTAATTTTAATTACCGTTTCCTTGTTCAGGAATCTTGTACGCAGTTTGCCTGTTTCGACTCTAAAGGCTACCCTTTCTTCTCTTATGTTATCTTGCACCATTTTCTCGTAGTGTAAACCCATAAAATTCGCCTTTTGGGTATTTTGTCGACGTACTGCCTCAATATTTTCTAATGTGTCCCTACATTATTTAATATTCCCATGACACCTCAATCTATCAAATACACAAAAATCTTAAACGTTAGTCGAAAAAAAGACATCTCTGACGCCTCTGTTAAATTGTCAGCTTCTCTGTGAACGCCCAGCTTTCAAATCCATTCACAAGGAACTGTTTGGCTATGGTTTGCTTTTTGTACTTCCTAACTTTTATGCGTAAGCGTTTTGTGGATTATTTGCCACAGCCTTTGCTAGTTTCCATAATTAATAACAATCTTTGTTTTTCTGAAAGTAGGAGGATTATAAAGTTTGCTCGCGGTCACATCTTAGTTCCACCCTTAATAACCATATTTGTATGTCTACCTATAAAATACGTATTATGTGCTCCATGCCTTGAGTCAACGTAAAAGAGTGTTAAGGGAATGATAAGACATACCACTCTTAATTTTAACTGACAAGACACTATCCAATAAAGAAATAAAAGACATTTAATTACACATAATTATGGGAAATTTAAAAGAATTGAGACAACCGTTTTACTGTTGAAGTCTAAATTTGCGTATCAAAAAGATTAAAACAGCGAGAGGCGACTGATTTCTGGTAGTTGGTCATGTGTCAGTTAGTATGTTTGTCTCCGAATTAGATGTTTGTTGAGTAAATGCCTGTTTGACAAAAGGTTTTATCACGTGTAAATTTCGTAGTGTTGGTGTCGCCTCGTTTAGCAAGCGTATGAAAACTAATCGCCCGCTTATTGTCTACTACAGGCCAGTAAGCGCAAAAAGGCACGATCTCCATGCAGCAGACTGTTAGTTTTAATTTTCTGTCTCGTTACGTTTTTAGGCGTTGAGGGAAAGACCGCTACCAGCCAATCGTTTGGAACGATTAACTGCTATACACTTTGTAGCCATGTCGCTCTATAATTTTCATATAAAACTATGCGTTTTCTTCTAATAACTGATCAGTGCAATTTTACACTCTAGGTTATTGTGTAAACTCTTATTCTCTACGCGTAAGGTATTCTTTGAGACGTACGCTGTGTAGGTTTTATAGGACTTTTAACTTTAGATCTGGAGTTATTATGTTTCATCCGGTGCCCAAAATTATGAAAACGTTTTGTAACCTATAAACTCAAACAACAAATTCAGCTTTTCGCACAAAGTCCTTAGTAATTAATCCTCGAATTATATATGGCAGAAGTGCATCTTTGAAAAAACTGTGAAACGATGAGTCGTTATAAAAAGTTTTCTAAATGTTTTTAGTGTCAAAAAATAATATTTTGAAAACGTAAAAAGTGCATAATATGAGAGCTGACACACTGTGATGGGTAATGGGGGAGTAGAGAGATTGAGAAAGAGAATGTGAGACGATGAGACAGACAGGGAAGAAAAATGTAAGGTGTGTGATATATAAATAGAGGCAGAGATGGTCTCGGGCATAACAAGAGAGAGTAGAAGGAAAAGGTTGAGACAGTGGGACTAGGGAGCAGGAGTGTTGTGTGAAGGAACAGGAAGTTAGCGATCGTCATATTCGTACGTATGTATACAATAATGTATAGACCTCACCAAGACGGCGCATGTTCAAACCGCCCCCAATTACCCGTAGAACAATAATTATAAATTTTATCTACAAAAAATGTCAAATGCAAATTGGTCACTGCGATTTGTGTCGGTCTTAAATAACTTTTGGTAACCGAATTTGCTAAACTCACACGAACGTGAACTTACACTCACACTCTCATGCACGTGGACAAATAAACACGCACGCGGAACATCTGTATCTATATCACAGAAGGCATAAGGAACCTTAATACTTCCTTATCACCACTCCAAGGACTAGGCCTTAGACCTGTTCCGGAATACATCTCCTCCTCTGTCTACAAACATCTCTCTTCCCAGTAGGGTGATAACCCAAGGCAGCCAGAGGTAGACGGATATCAGCATGCAATTTCAAGTGTTTACACTATCTCCTTCTGTGATCTTCAATCTTCTGGTGCAATGATAAAATGTTTAAATCGCGTCTAATATCCTTGTTCCTCCTCCGGTTCAAGAGAGACCAAGCTTGCTCCCTCTTAGAAATTTCATTTCGGTTGCCTAAATCCTCTGCACGTCCCTTTTACCAAAGGCCCATGTCTCACTAGCATACAGGAATGTGGGGACAGCCACAGTTTCATAAAATTTCATTCGGGTATCCTTCCGCGTTTTATTTTTCAGGTACCTATGAATCGTTCCACGCATGCGCCTAAATTTTGTTAGCTTACTATCCCAATCAACATCAGTTGAGCTTTAATACTTCTGTGCCCCATGTAAACTGCCCCTATACTGTATCCTACAATAAACAGCCTACCTGATACCAAATTTTTTCCGTTTCATTACCTCTCTGACATTATTTAAGTATTCCGCTAGCGTGCAGTCGTCGTCATTTCCATCCATGACACTTCATCTTAAATAAATAAATACTAATAAAACTGTCGTATTTAAAGTGTCTTGCTTACGACTTGAACAATTTACGATTTCACACAGAATGTAGACCTCCTGACACGAGATTACGTTTACAGTTTTACTGCAAAAGGATTCAAACAGTGCCACGTTAACTGTCAGTAAATATGAAGAACACAGTAAAACTAATGAAATGCAGTTGGGTCTCACTTTTCCAGTAAGTGCATTCCTTACTTCTTTCGCTTTTTGTCTTCGAAGAGCTGAAATATATATATATATATATATATATATATATATATATATATTTGTCGGTATACCTTTCACTAGTGTTTTCTGAAAGCCATTATGAAACTGCAATAAATTGTTGCTTTACGCATTAAATGTGCTGATTTATATGCTTAAATTTAGTTGAGGTTTTTGGTTAGTTCATGTTACAACATAATTGTTTCAATTACGTTAACGCTGGCATTTAATTATTTTGTAGCCAATGAAAATAAACTATTTTGTGTTCCTTTTCTGGGCATTAAAATAGATAAGAAGTGAAGAAAAGTGTACTCCCCAGCGTTGTTAATATTAGCATGATATTCAAACACGCGCAAAGGAAGTATTACATGTTTCTATTAACGATTTCGATAGTATTAACACACTGATAGTAGTGTCCGTTGAAAACGTCGTACTGTTGACAGGCTTTTTAAAGGAAACAGTAGGCCTACGTCAAAATGTTCTCATCGCCCAAATGTGACACGTTGCTTTCCTGTCACTTTTCATAATTTATTTTGTTAATAAGCTTCCCAAATTAAAAAATCCCCATTCTGTTTACTGGTAACAGGCTAGATAAACATCATCATCATCATCATCATCATCATCGTCGTCATCATCATCATCATCATCACACCACCACCACCACCATCATCATCTTCGTCGTCGTCATCGTCATCGTAGTCATGATCGTCGTCGTGATCGTTTTATAATCCTCCTCCTCCTCCTCCTCATCATCATCTTCTTCTTCTTCTTCTTTCCTCCTCCTCCTCCTCCTCCTCCTCCTCCTCCTCCTCCTCCTCCTCCTCCTCCTCCTCCTCCTGCTCCTCCTCCTCTTCCTCCTTCTTCTTCTTCTTCTCTTCTTCTTCTTCTTTTTCTTCTTCTTCTTCTTCTTCTTCTTCTTCTTCTCATTCTTATTCTTCTTCTTCTCTTTTGTTCTACCAGTCACCTGGTCTTTTTCCTCCCACTTTCTCATATTTTTTTGTCTTATTTTCTCTCTTTACGCTCGTATAGTTCATCACTACAACGTTATCAAAAAGTGTTTTTGGCCTCTAAATTATGCTATCCTTTTTTCCATAAATTTTGCAATTTCTTTTAAAATATTTAGTTTCTTATGGCCTTCTATCGTCATTAAATTTTTGCTTTTTTTAAATCGTTTTTGTAAACTTGCCTTGTAGGATATATGATTACTATTATAAAACTTAGTGTACTTCCAACAAACCTCTACAGCAAGTAAATTCTGTACGGTTATTTAATATTTATAATTAATCAATGTCCATAATTTCGGGTAGGAGAAATAGAATACATGTTCACATTAAACACTGTAAATACAAGTTGCATAGTATTATACGTTTATATAAGCCTTTCAAAAATGTAGCTCAACGAACAGAGAACAATGAGATGAACAAATAAACTTAAAGAAGCAATTGATGTACATAAAGCCATACTGAGAGACAACAGAGAATTCTTAAAAGGAATAGTAGATAAAATATCGGTATGGAGAACTACGCATGACTTCCATGTTCTAAGATTCATATTTAAAATCATTTTCGAAATGAAATATTTCCATAGAAACTACTTCTTTATTCAGCCTTAACCACAGTACTGTGGTAAAAAACGTATACCACCTCACGTTAGCGCACTCGATTTTTACTAAAGATGCCAGTCGATGGCATTGCGAAAACGTCTGGTTTTGCAGAAAACATTGGACTACGGCCAAATAGACCGGGAAGGAATTTTAACAACAAACTACTCCTTCGTTGTTGATAACGTAGTACACATATAACAAATTATCCCCTCCCCCTTCAACTATCGTTTTCATTTATAAATGTTTTATCAATCTTTCTACAGTGGATTATTATGACTTTCTTTTTCAGGATAACTTGTTTTTCAAAATTAAGTACTTTAGTCTTGTTAAAACATAAAACGTTGTAGGTAATCTACCCCTTTCCCATAACCGAACTTCACCAAAATCAACACGCCTTGAGTCCTTCACAACTCAGGACGCAAAAAATTATTTGATTCCGTTTCAATTTACAGCAGTTATCGTTCTCCATAAAAAATTCTACATAGAAACTTTCCGGAAAATGACTGTTCTTTATGTTCTGAGGATAGTACAATTAGAATCAGCCCTTATATAACAGTAAAAATTAATAACAGTATTTCCTAAGCCTCTTCAGGATAAAACGAGAAAGCGAGGGATCAAATTTTATTTCTTCCGTCTCGTTACTGACGTTCAAAGTACAAAAATTTTAAACGTTAGCCTCTGCATTTGAGTTTTCTGATAATATTAATATGTATTAAATGAACGTGAGAGTGTGTGTCGCTGTTGATGTGGTAAAGTTATGGCAGTGTAGGCAACGGCAGGCCTGCCGGAATGATAAATGGCCTCAACAGCTGCCGTTGAACTCCATAGACTGGCAACGTTTGATTTATTGTCCCTGCACTTTCAATATGCCACGCACACGCGCACACAGTACTAAATGTCAAACTGTTTTGTCTCGTTTTATTTCTCTTTTAGTTGTAAATGAATTGTTACGGAAATCGCATTCGTCATGAAGAGAGTTTAGAAGATGAAATTATATAAAAGATAAGTTACTAAATTATTAACATTTGTGTAAATGTTAACCAAGTTTTAATCAAGGTTTACTTCCTTCAGCCTTCGATAAACCGATATCCAACTACAAGGCAGCAGCTGCTAGTTTTGGTCCGCCCCGGGCATTTTATTTCCCCGGTACCCACTATATCTGGTGAGCATTCCCCTATCCACCACCTGGGGAGGCGCCGGATGGAAGACTAGCAACTCCACACGGATTATAATTATTATAAAAATAATTTATAACATCGCAATACACTAAAACAGTACTACAATTTAACACTTAAGACATAAATTTATTCCAGACTTAACAGCTGTAAAACAATTTAGTAAACAATCCTATTACGTAGGCTTGGGAGGCCGGTGTCAACATTATTAAATTGTGGTCGGTTCCTAACATAGAGTGACATTAGTCGGCTAACGTTTCGATTCCAGACACCGGGAGTCTTCTTCAGAACCTCTGCGAACCGACGTGGAACACATGCGGCAGATGTAAGCCGAACATTACCTGCGTCAACATGATTTGAGTGAAAAGTTCGGGTATTTTTCGACTTACTTCTTATTTATTTACAACAATTTAAAAGTTAAATCATCTTCACGGATTAAACTAAAAGTGGTTTGTTCCAGTCTCAAATAGGAAATGATTAGAGCTGGTCACTTCAGCGCTTCCTCGGACGTCCCACACCTCTCCGTCCCCTTGGCTTATAGTTCCAGAGATGTTCGGGGATGCGGCAGTCACCCATTCGGCAAAGATGTTCCCACCAATTCAGCCGATACTGGGCGATCCTGTCGAGAATACTCATAATATTCAGTTCCTGCCGCATATCTGTGTTTCTTCTATGATATGGAGAGTATACCCTGCCACGTGCCTGAGAAACCTCATTTCAGCGGCTTGGATGCGACCGGCCTGACCTTTCGTTAAAGTCCAATTCTCAGACCCATAAAGACGTGTGGGAAGAGCCATCATCACCTTATGCCACTTCTTCACCACGTCGTTTCTTGCATTATAGGACACACTGTAGCCCTGGTATTAAAAACTGCTAACTTGTTCCAGGAAAACCTAAATAATTCCTGCTAAAATCTCTATGAAAACCTAAATATTGAACTTTAATCACCCTAAATTATTAAAAATGTCGGTAATGTGATGAACTTTGTCAAAAACGTAGGAAACACTAGACGGTTTACTCCAAATTTCTGGATATTAAAGAACCCTCAAGATGATTCATGAGAATACTCAATGTTTTGCGTTGTCCACGCAATGCGACCTTGTGTGACAAGCCATTACATGAATAACAGCTATAATACGCATCACCAAATAATACGATATGTAAAATTCCTATTAATTGTCACGAAAATAAAAAAAATTTAGATACATGTACAGAATACCTCCAATGGTCTACAAAGACCTAATAGTGATTAAGGATATTGCGCTCTCTCACACATACTGTTACCATGAACGTACGGTTACACGAGCGTTTCTCCCCCGGCCGATTGCGTGCGGTTCGGAAACGCATTGAATTTAACTCACAGGCGGCAATGAAATTGGTCACATGGACGTAGAAAACGCACGGGTCGTCAACTCTGCTGCGTTATCAAGATCTCCCGCATCGAAACGCAGCCTGCTGCGTTTTTAGTGCGTTTCTAACACGCACGAGGTTGGTCACGGACAGCTCAAACATGTCGCTAAAATAGCATACCTATGTTTACTTACTTGTTACTATGGTAATTAATTTTGGTCTCAATGGTGTTGTTGAGACCTTTATAAAAAAATTATGTAAAGTAAAACAATTTCCTTAATAAAGATTTATTTACTACTGTTAACTAATTTTTTCTTTAATATAAACACGGATGTTTTAGTACAGTTGCGTTCTATCCTTTATATACACATTTAACCTTTATAGCCAGAGCTGTAGGGATGCGCGTCCGAGACGTCCCAACGCTGCCGTCCGATTATAAACCGCCTGTGTGGTTACATCCGTTCGTGCACGTATGAGAAACAAACGGCAAAAAAAAAATGCTCGTGTAACCGTACCCTAACTGTCGTCTATCACCACGCGTTCGAACAGATGTGTTGGCTTTCGTGGTGGAGGGTTACAAAATGGACATTGTGTTCAGGATATCGCTTCTTGAGATGACTATGACTTCGATTTCAAAGTAATTATTCAAAAAATATCAGCTTGATCAGACCAATCGTGACTTACGGAGCTTACAAGAATAGGCGTACAAAACTGGAGGAACGATGCGACAGAGAGGGTGAGAACTGAAGGCGAGTGGTGGCGGGAGCCAATGGTCATCACAGCTATAGAGCTCCACAAGAAGAAGATTCGAAAAATACATCAGTGACTGTTGTAAATGATTATGTCCTTGGAGACGTGTTCATAACTTAAGTATTCATTGTATAAATTAGAAAGGTAATTACGGTACGTAAAAGGATTGAAAGGGTTGTATGTAACTAGAAAACAATATATAAGTATAGTATTAAAATGATTATAATGTGGATGCCGCAAAGAAATAAACGAGAAAGAGACCGACATTAAAAATCAAGTATAGGGTTATTCGATTTTGAGAATATTAAGGCAGAGACACACTAAAGGGTAAGTGGCAACGGAAAAGGATTTTAAATAAAGGAAATACTTGTGAAAAACCTAAGGTACCTTCTTGAAGGTTAATCATATTGTTGCGACGGTCTCCTTGATCGTCGTATGGTACAGTGGAAACAAAATACGGACACCAATGAAGTCACTAAAAGCCAGCTTTAATTATTAAGTACAATTAATAATTCGTAATCTAGTCGTACAATAATTCCAGCTAGATTTGTTCACACGTAATAATAATATCAAATAATATAATTCAAGAGAATTAATAATACAATAACACTTCACTTCGACAAACACTCGATCCGCGCTAAGGAAAATCGCTCACGTAACTAAACTGACAAGCCGCTTTTTATAGGTAGAATAGAGGTCCCGTATAGTTTTTCCTCCTTACTGTACGCCAGTTTCATGCGTATCTCAAGTGTTCTTGAACACACTAGAACCTATTTGAGAGCTGCCTTAACTGGGCAAACACCTGCCACACACGACAGGGGGGTGGAGCGGGGACCTCTCGGGTATTCTAGGTGGTTCGTTTCGTAACAATATTCTTACATCGTTATGGTATAAATATTTTTTTGGTCAATGTGACGCTTGTCATGTAGAGGTGAATCAGACGTTTGTGCTTTTCATCAATGTTAGGCTAGAGGGGCTAATTATTCGTCTGACTGTAAATACCTGTTGTGTAGACAGCTGCCGTCTGAGTTAAAGTTTGCTTAAAAAAAGTGATGAGAGGGTGGTTATATTAAAAATATCATGCTTTAAGTGGTTATTTATTTTCCAGACTTTGTAATCATTTAGCTTCTTGTCTTTTATTATAGTTTGTGTGTGTGTGGGGGGCGTGTGGATGTGTGTATGTGGTTTTTTACTTCCATGTTCCGTAAGGAAATGGAAGTATGGTGATCGCGAAAAAAAATCGTGTTCGAGATAAGGGCAGATTCTGATTGTACTACCCTCAAAACATTAAGAAAAGTCGTTTTCCGAGAAGTGTGTGTCTGTGTGTAGAATACTTCTATAGCAATCGATAGCTGTCGCAAATTCAAACAGAATCTAATAATATTTTGCATATGTTCTCGAGTTGTAGAGGACTCAGAACTTATTGATTATGGTAAGATCGGTTACGGGAAAGGTGTAGTTTACCCTTAACGTTTTATGTTTTAACAAGAGTAAAGTAATTAATTTTGATAAATAAAGGTAGAAAATGATAATCAACTGCAGAAAGGCAGATGAAATATCTATAAATAAAAATGGTAGTGAAAGGGGAAGGGGGAATGTTTTGCATTGATGTTATAAATTTAGTCGACCAAAAACTTAAAAAAAATCAATAAAATAATAACAATTGATAAAATCGTTCCATGCTATGTAACCACAGATACGTAAACAAAGTAACTTTTCGTTTTCAGAACTTCACAAATAACAAACGCTGGGCGGTATTCGCTTTCTTTCGCGTTGTTTAAATAAAAGATAATTTAATCAACTTAATTCTTTATTTTAAAAAATAATTAACAACTGTGTACATTTCGTATTTTGATTGTCTTTCTAAGCGTTTTTACCAAAAGCATGCTGATATGTTTAGTTTCGTTCTAAGTGTACACATTAAAAGTAATTTTATATTTAATTAGAACATGGAAGTATATACGGTCTCCATACCGATGTTTTTAATTCTATAACTAGGAATGCAACTAAAATACAAATGGCATCGTTTCACTGAATAATAAAGTTTTTTTCCCTTGTTTATAATAATTCTTTTACGTTCTATATCTACACAATACCCCTAACAACAGTATGTTGCGCTTTTTAAAGGAGAATTTAATAAACATATATACAGCATCATGTTTGTTGCTGTACGGAGCAAAGCGTTTCCGCACTGTGCGCTAGCGGACAGCAATGATAACGCATATCAAATGCAGTGATGTTGCCACAATGGTGTCACATGTTTATGTTGGTCAGCTTGCGTCGCCACATAACGAGCACAAACCGGACAACAATGTCAACGCGGACGTACACGATAAGGTAACGTCACGTGCTTGTAGAAACGTTGACAATTGTTGTGTCCTTTTCGGTTTTAAATTGTCAAGTATTCCGGTACAAAGGCGGAAACGATTGCGCGACGGTGGCCCTTTCGCAGACAAACGAAGAAGTCGATATAACACAATGTAACTGAGTTTACAGTACGGCAATAGCTGTCCTAATATGAAAATAAGCTTTATTTTTAATAAATATTGTTGCGATGGTCTCTTTAATCGTCGTATGGTACAGTGGAAAACAAAATACAAGACACCAATGAAATCACTAATAACCAGCTTTAATTAATCACAAATACAGTTTATAATCAACTTGTACAATACTCCGAGAAAAATGTGTCCACACGCAATAATAATGTCAACTAATAGAGTCCCGCACAACAATAACACTTCGCCACAATACTTCAAACCTCACTTGAATAAATCGCCACATACACTAAAATTAAGCGTCACTGAATGCTTATATTTATACCCCGCTGAGATTCCAGAATAATCCACAATACGCGTCAGCACAACTGGAAAACACTAGAGCGTAATTGATTGCGTCCTTGAAAACTGTGCGCCGACCGGTATTCTCTGGAATAGCCTCGTTGAGGCATGTTACGTGTCACGTACGCACACAAACATTACAGCTGGTCTTTGATGGGATAGCTGATAAATATGTAGAACGTTCTGTAAAGGCGTAACATATTATAATTTTAAAATTAAATTATATTTGTACTTTGAAATTAAGCGTCCTGTTTTTTGTATAAACTATATTGTTACGCAATTGCGGAACAACCAGAATTAACACTGTAGAAAAATAGAAAAATTATTCGTATTAGCGCTTCCAAGCTTTACAGCTCATCATCAGATCGGAAATGAGCTTTGGTTTCAGATTTGATGATGAGCTGTGAAACTTAAAAGCGCTAAACGGAATACTTTTTCTATAGTTGTGTGCAACAGTGTTAATTCTGTTTGTGATTATAACCACTAACACAACTTTATTAATTAAGTTACGGAACACTCTAGGACAGTCGAGAGTGTCGTTCTACTCGATTCTCGACTAGCCCAGCGTGACTCGTCTGTATCAAGGCCGTCCATTCACGTAACACTGAAGCGCCTTCCAGAATTTTGAAAATCACTTGAAATACGCATTATGCTAGTACGCTGCAGTAACGATGGAAAGTTATTCACTAACACGTGCGCTACCTATATAAGCAATAGACTCTGGTTTTGGCAGTCATTTACGTTGAGCAATTTCCTTAGTGCGGATCGAGTCATTGTTGAGGCTTAGTGAAAAGTGTTTACTGCGTCATAATTAGTGTGTAGGCCTAACTCTATTACTTGACGTTATTAATGCATGTGAACAAATTGAACTTGAAATATTGTACGGGTATATTCTTGTTGAATAACACGTTGACTACAAACTGTTATTTGTGATTAATTAAAGCCGGTGATTAGTGACTTCATTGGTGTCTGTATTTGTTTCCACTGTACCATGCGCCGATCTGTGAGGCCGTCGTAACAATATGCAATATTATCGATATTAGTCTTCTTCTTCTTCAGGAGCTACGAGAGTGTTTTTGGATTAGGCCTTGTCACATCGTTTCACATGGTCTCTACCCAATTTGCGCGACTCTCATTGACTGTCTTTATCATTTTAACCTTGCTTTTCATTATGTATTTTTACGTCTGTTCATCTAAATATAATTTAGTTTCCGCTTGTAAAATTCACTTAGCTATTCGCCGTTTCAACGTATTGTACGTATGACCCATCCGAATATTTCTGTTGTCTCTTGGACAAAATTAAGTTAGGCGCCCGTTTAGCAGTAGACGATGTAAGCAGGAAGTAAAAAATGAAGAATGAAGAAAAGGAGGTGTTGCAAATGTAGTAGATATGTGTTTCGCAAATTAAGTGATTGACAATTTCGGCTACAATCATCGAGAGAGTAGTAGTACTTAAAATAATGCAGATACGCATAATTTCAAAAATAATTTTCATCATTATCAACTATAGCATCATCATTTCCAGTTCAAACAGAATGTTATTGATCCGTTTCGTTTTCAAAAATTCCAGCTACATATTTTCCAGTCTAGCGGTTTGTACTTCAGAATTAACGTGGGCAGTCGGGACTCCATGTGTTTTTTCCATGGATCATTTCCATATGTGAGAACTAGGCACACGAAGAGGTTATAATATAATATAATTAAAGGGCAATATTCAAAGAAAGCAGTACATAATCTCTACAGGCTTTATGTACCTCATAACCTGAGATTATCTACGTACTACTAACCTAAGAAAACTACAATGTAGCGCTTGTCGGAAAATTCTATGAGAACAGCGAAGGTTGTTATAGGTACACAATGGTTACAAGCGAATATTTGCTGATCTGAGTCATCCTATTGTGTTAAAAAAATGTCTTCATCGTAGTACACAAAATGCATTCGTGTCGCTAAACGATTTGATTGGAATAGATTGCCAAAAAAAATATTTGTTGGACTAGATACTTTGGTTTTTGGTGTACACGATGCTGCATTGACCTTCAATGAAGAAAGTATTAATAAGTATCAAGTCTCATAAAAATCAGGGATCAAATCAATATCAAATACTGTTGAGGTAATGAAAAAAATTGACTTGGAACGAATACTTGTGGCGGAGACAGGAGGAGATGAATAAGGTTAGACAGTCAACTAGAAATGCACATAATGGATATAACTGGACATAATTGGAGACTCCGAGTATGGAGCTAGACTACTTTAAATCAGGTAAAACAAAAAAATCTGTTTTAAAACTTTAAACGCGTTTTTCTGAAAGTCTACTTTTTTAGATAAATTACTCATTATTTCAGAAACCAAGTGAACTAAAAAGCTGAACTTTTCTGTGGAGTTAAAAAATTAATATTAACTAAGCTTTTTGTATGAAAATGTTTAGAGCAAAACAAAGTATCGGTATGGAGAACCATACATGACTTCCATGTTCTAAGATTTATATTTAAATCATTTTCGAAATGAAATATTTCCATAAAAACTAATTGTTTCTTCATCCTTAACCACAGTACTGTGGTCACTAACGTATACTACTTCACGTTAGCACACTCGATTTTCACTGATGATGGTAGTCGATGACACTGTCGAAACGTCTGGTTTTGCAGAAACCATAGGACCACGGCCAAACAGCCCGGGGAGGAATTTTAACAACTAACTACTTCTTTATTACCGATAACGTAGTACACATATACAAAATTATCCCTTCCCCTTCAATTATAATTTTCATTTATAGAAAATTATCCCCACCCCGTTCAACTAGCCTCTTCATTTATAGATATTTCATCTTCGTTTCTACAGTTTCTTATTATGATCTTCTTATCAGGATACTTTATTTATTAAAATTAAGTACTTTACTCTTGTTAAAACATAAAACGTTGCAGGTAAACTACCCTTTCACCGTATCCACTCTACAATTCAGGACTGTATACTAAAACTTATTTGATTCTGTTTGAATTTGCGGCTGTTATCGTTTGCAAATTAAAAAATTCTACACATAGACACACAGACAGACACACACACACAGAGACTTTTCGAAAAATGACTTTTCTTCATGTTTTGAAGGTAGTACAATCAGAATGAGTCGTTATCTCGAACACGATTTTTTTCGACGTCACCATGCTTCCATTTCCTTATCGAACATGGAAGTAAAAATTATAAAAATAAAGAAATTGAGATATCTCTATAATTGTAATAGCGTTTGAAGAGCATAGCGTTTGAATGTGCTAACCTGCGTTCTAAAAGTTTAGGCTTCTATCTTATACAGATTCTGAGATAATGGGTCGCAAAATTAACGAATTTTACATGGTAAGCATAGCCAGTTACGAGTTCCCTTACCTCGGATATTAGGAATGTGTGGCAGGTAGCATTAGAATGACTCTAAGAAGACCCTCATGAAATTGCTTACTCTGTTGTATGGGTAAGACTGTTGGACACTAAATTGAAGGATAGGAACAGACAGAAACATCGGTGATGAAATTTCTGACGTTCAGCAAGAGATGTTATAGGATCTGGTAGGTAGAGATAGAAGTGAAACTGTGTAAGAGGAAGTAGGTGTATAATAGTGTTAACAACTGCGAAACTCTTAGGATAGTAGAACACTGTTGTTGAAAGAACGGGTCGCGGAAGAATGCCGAGCCCGGTTATGAATTGTACAGCAGAAAGAAATCAAAATGTGAGCAGTCTGAGGGCAAGGATGATGAAACCCGCATAGGAAGAAGCCTAGAAGAAGAAGAAGAAGAAGAAGAAGAAGAAGAAGGAATGGTAATTTGTTGAACTGCCTCTTTTCTTCAAAACAATCTTCTGCATGTAGAGGATAAGACCAGATCACTGATTGGATTTATAAACTTTCAAGAATTGGTTCTTCCATTTTCTTCCTGGGCCTGTTCAAACTTATTACTTCTAATTTTCAATTCTTTTACTGTAACAAGTTTAACTTAAGTCAAATATAGTAGTATACAATGTATATTATAACTTAACCGAATCTCAAAGATTTGGAGTTATATGTAAAGATTTTTGAAAATCAATGTTAAAATAAATTTAAACCCTTACAATCACGCCGCGTGCAGTAGCGAGTGTTCAAATGAATTGTATAGCGACCAACGGCAGCGTCCGCTGGCATTACGTAACCACATACAGTTATAACAATTAGGGACACGCCCTAATTGTAAATTATTAATATTTTGGAAACCGATAAATATAGGCAAAAACCAAAATAGCCAAAAAGTTTGCCGAAATATTAGTAATAGGGTGTGCAAATTTCAGTTCATATAATTAAACATTAAAAGAGATAATTAATTTTATTTAATAACTCCCCTAGTGAGTGAGCTACGGGGTAGAGCTTTGAATATGTCATAGTTATAAATATTACCAATCAGATGTATATTCTAGAATAAGCATAACTTGGCTTGCAGCCAAGATAATCGCAATACAAATTGCAATAGGACATCCTGTCCGACATTCGAAATCCGGTGTTTTTCAGAATATTAAGACTAATAACAATTCTCAAACTGTGAGAATTATTTTCGTTCACACAAGTGAAGTGAGTTGAATTATAAGGAGAAGGGGTGTGTCTCACCCAATTAAATTATTCTAAAAATTTGAACGAACTGTTAGATTCGGCCTGAACATAGTCACTCAACTGTAACGACTCGACCTGTGAAGACGTATACTTACGATACTCTTATTTTTTTTAACAAATAAGCATACAGCTCAAAACATTAACCTGTTGACTTACGCATGTAAAGACGTCAGCTGTATATAATACGTGAAGACACATCGAGAGTACAACAGAACGAGGCCGTCTAGTACGTGGTACCAGCTGAAGAATTAACGAAGCGGAGCGCAACCCAAGGCGAAATATACACACCAGGAGTGCAGCGTTTACCGGACCGAGGGGCCTGACGCAGTTGCAGCAGTTAAAACCACAGACGTTAAACCATCAGCAGCTGCAGAAGGAGCTGAGTGTTGCTGATTCCCGAACTCTTGGCCGTGGAACCCAAGACGCAGAGGAAATCATTGCCACTACCAGATTGGACCAGGAAAACCAAGGAAATCTCGGGAGCACCTCATCACGATCTTCAGAACAAGGGAAGTCAAATATATGTTTTATAACTTTATAAACTTCTCAAAAGCTTATTCTTTTTCTTTTAAATCATTGTAAAACTAAATTGATTCAGATGCCAATAAAACAGAGACTCTAGATTAATAAGATACATTCATATTGTGATAATCTGTATAACACGTATAGGCTTAAGTAAAAATCAATAGATAAGAATTAGACGTATATGACAAGCGCCATATAAATACTAACATTGAATTACTTAGAGACCTATACTGCAGTATACGTGAAACAATCACAAGTAAATAAAAGCACGTTGAACTAGATTCACAGATAACTTATTTTTCAGAGTATTTAAATCATCTAAAGTAATAAAATCCGTACGAAAGTACAAAAGAATTGAAAATTCCAAAGATTAAATTGTTTTGAAATTAACTTCTTGAAATTAATGAAAAATATAACTCGTATCAATTGAAAATAATAAGCTCGTCTTCTGAATGCTAATACCCATTCAGAAAACATCGTACAAGATACAAATTACTGTTTAGTATGTAAGTATTGCTCTAGTTATAAGATTTTCATACATATGGCTATCAGAGTAATAAACTCCAATTTTATCCACCACCGTATTTTTATTGCTGTACTACAAAGCCTACCAACATCACAAAACTATTCAAAACAACTATAACAGTACTTTGCACACTTGAATTAACCTACTTGCGAATTCAAAACACAAACTCCTACGCCCTTAGTCGAAAGAAGTCGCAAGAACGCAAAGCAGGTAGGTCACTTCACAAAACAACTATTTATCTCCTTATATTAATAAAAATAAATATAAGAGTAAGCAAAGAACTTTATAATATATATATATATATATAATATATATATATATATATTCATAATGTAAAAACTATTCGAGAACAAAAGTTTTTAAATTTTTCTCCTTTATTTCATGTATGAAAAATTCATCCAAAACTAAAGCATTCACGTTGATTCGATTTGTCTGGATTCTCTTTTCTTGCATTGAAACTTTATTTTTATAAAAGTCTTCACTACTCAATTTTTTTGCATTTGCTTGATCAAAATTGTTTACCCGTCAACCAGAGTTATGTTCACAGTTTATGACACATAGTGTGTGTTTAATATTTTACATTCGAGATAGCAGGATCAGCAACAGCAGCAATAAAGCTCCCCCTTAATTAATGTCCAGTCAGAATTAATTACCAACAAACTGCTGAGTTTACACACGGTTCTGCTCGCTGCTCTAATTACTTTGCAGTGGCCACTGAAGCGTCTGTTAATCAGTTTTGCCTGACGCCAACAGCTGTACGCATGTCACTTAATAGCCTGAAGGCGTCGTCGATAATGATTAAACATTTGTTCTAATGTTCTCTGAAAAATATAAGCTTCTGTCAACTAAGCTTTTTTTCTACGAGTCCTGGGTTCTCGGGGTTAATCGATTTGTGTAATACGAGGTTTTTTCTAAAAAGTAATGAGACTGATAGTATTAAATTATTTATTGGTGCATTAACAACAAAATAATTTTATCTCCTTCGAAGTAGTTTCCTTGGAAAGCCACACACATACAGAAACGTTGTTCCCATTGATTGAAACAGTGCTAGAAATCTTTAACTGTCAATGCCTTTAGCTGGTCCGTCGCAATCTTTTGGATGTTCTCCACACTCCCAAAACGGCGGCCCAAAGTTGACCATTAATTTTTAAAAATAGGAAATAATCACATGGACTAACTTCAGGGGTGTAAGGGGGCTGGGGTACCATAGGAATGCCCCTTTTGGCCAAACACTCGTTCACAGAAAATGCGTTGTGACATGGAGCGTTATCGTGATGAAGCATCCAAGAGTCAACAATCTCTGGCCGGACAAAATAACCCTATTTCTGACTCTTTCAAGAACCTGAGCTAAGATTGATTGACTTTCTGTCCTTGAGGCACAAATTCTTTTTGGGGGCGTGGCGAGTCTTTTGTGTTCCACTCTTCATTTTGCCGTTTTGTTTGTGGATCAAACTCAAAAATCCACAATTCATTACCTGTTATGACATTTTTCATACAATCTGTGTCATTTTAAATGCGCTCAACAAGGTCAAGAGGCACATTCCTTCGATTGTCCTTCTGTTCTTGAGTGCGATTTTTTGGAACCATTTCTGTGCAGATTTTGTGCACGTTCCAATCATGCTTCAAAATTTCATGAACTAATTCATGAAATGAATTAAATTTAGTTTATAAGCAATCATTCTCATCGTCAAGTGACGACCAGACTTAACGAGATCTCTCACTTTCAACACATTTTCGTCAGTTCGTGCTGTTCTTGGTTATACAGAACGGTGTTCACCCTCCACGATTTCACGGCCATTAAAAAGTGCTTTATGCCACCTAAAAACCTGTGCCCGGAACATGGCTTTATCTCTGCAAACTTATTTTAAGTTGTAAAATGTTTCTGTTGCACTTTATTGGAGTTTGAGACAAAATTTGATTTGATAACGCTGCTCAATATTACTAAGCTCTATTTTGGTGGCATGACAAAAAACAAACACTTACAAAAACTATCGCACAGCTAAATCTGTTAAAGGAAAGAAGCTGAAAAGTTTTACGAATGTAAACAAACGTTACTGGTATCACATGTTGTATTGTTGGTCTCACAGTGTTGCCATTTCCGGTGAAAATTCAGTCTCATTACTTGTTAAACAAACCTCGTATCTAATTGTCTTTGGGCTCGCACATCACTAATATTTATTTGATTTTCGCACCCGACGACGTTTTACAAAACCTAAACGTAACGCTTGTTACAATTGTCCATGTAATTAAATATATTTATATCATGGTCTAGATAAACTATTCTGATCTACAATTTGTATTTTCGAATGAATTAAAACTGACAACTTTAATATAACACCCGCTTTTTGTTTACAGTAACTATACAAAAATACAAATATTACTGTTTCAGATAAAAAAAGAAAAAGAGGGATCGTAAAAACTGTCTCACGAAAACTTAGACAAATACAAAAAAAGGGAAACTGGATACTAATTTAAGGATTCAAAAACGTTTAGGTACAGCTAAACTTGCACAAACAAAAGCAACTAAGACCAAAATATACATGATAAAAGGTAGTGAAGAAGACTAAAGAGAAAAATGGGACAATTGGAGTGACTAAATGTATTAGCGTGAAATAAAGTAGAAGCGGAGAATTAGTGACGGCAGTCAGTTATTGGTATTGGAGTTCTTTGTCTTTTTTACAAAAAATAGGCTAAAATTTATCAAACGTTTTTAATTGATTGATGTTCATAAATTTATAAATATATGTAATGTTTCTTTTGTAATGTAAACAATGACATTTATAAGGTTGTCTGCATTGTGGTTGTATATAACTACTACTAATTTTTTCATATATTTTAGTCATATAACTCTACTTTTTGTTTGAGAAAACACCTTTTTGTCTTCCTTAGAATTGTTACATACGACCTTTATGTTCTGTCATATAAAAGTCTGACATATGCCAAAAGGGTAATCATTCTCTTCAATATAAATCCGGAATGTACACCCATGTCGAAGAAGTGTAGCTGTAGAGAACCCTGACGGAGATCTTGAAACCTCACTATTGAAAGTCATCAGAGGTTCGTACAACGCGGTGTCTTGATATATCCTTTGAGGTTGTTCATTTACACAGATAAAACCAGCCAATGATAACTCAAAAATTAAACCGTGATAAAATAAGGAACTTTCCATAATTCCAGAAATATATAATTATGTAAAAGCAAAATAGCAATAAAACAGAAAAGATAAACAATAACATATTTTGTACAACAATAATGACATATTGACAAAAGAAATGCTAACAAATAAACGGAAAAGTAACAAATACAAGAAAACCGGACAAGATCAATAAAGAAGTTACTTTGAATACCGAAATATGTAACTTATAAATAGCCAAATATGAAAAAATCGAATTTAGGAACACAACCCAAAAGCATAGGACATGATAGTTTAGAATTTTATAACATGGCTAACAAAATGCGTGCCATATGGAGGCATAGGAGACACTTAGAGAAACATACGCGCCCACTCAATAACATTAGTCATTTACTTATTCATATTTCTGTTACATAGTTTATCTATAAATGTTTACTTACTATTGATATACATGTAAATATAAATAAGAGAACCAATTATTACTTGATACGCATTCCACGACACCGTAGACATTTGAAATAAAAATGAAACTGTACACCGCAACAGTAAGAACATACCAAAAGAGACATAGCACTTTGCTGCACAAGATACTTGCTAATAAAATAAATCAACTCATTAAGAACTATTTAACTAAACAGGGGGACAAAATGACTATGATTGGGCATACTATTTCATACCGGCCGAAACGTGTGTGTCTCAAGTAAGAAGAGAGATTATTGACTATTAAAGGAATGATTACATTGTAAGACACACGCACGCACGGGTGAACAAATACATAACAAATCCTCTATATAGAGACGCCACGTTCTTGTGGGTGAATGTGTGTTGAACGTATGTGTAGTATATCTACCCAAATATACCGTGGAATTGGAGCTCCTCCCAAGTTAAGTCCAAGAACAACAACGCATACATAAAATGTTGCAGAGAGGAGAGCGTATTGTGATATGAAATATTTAATTAGAAAAATATTAAATTCTTGTAAATAATTTCATTCATATTTTCTCAAATTATACTTGCATATTTTTTATATTTTACTCATAATAAATAAAACTTTTACGGAAAGAAAAACCTTTCCAGAAGTGTGGAAGTCCGCCATTATAACACTGTGATCATGTAATGGAAACAATGCGCTTTCAAAATTTGGAAACTCTTCTTAGAATTGAACAAAGAATTCTTCGGAAAATTTATCACCTTAAGAAAACCGAAGATGGTTACAGGCATAGACCCAGAGAAGAGCTGTACAGAGATCTGGAAGATCTGGAAACGGCTTTCCAAAGGAAAATATTGAGATTCCTTACACATATGGTTCGGATGGATCGGTAAAAATTTAACAAACAAATTTTCCACTATATTTTGTAACTTTCCAGTCTGAACGGATACACCAAACAACTCAAGGAGGAAATGATGAACCTGGGTATCTCTTTGAACGACTGTGTCGTTAGAAATACATACAGAAACAAAATTCAAAATCTTGAGGTTCCTTGCGGTGAGAAGAACACGAGAAAGGAGTGGACAGTGGAAAGGAAGGCGGCGCATAGTATGCGAATGAGGGCCTTCTGGCAGGAGAAGAAAAGGAAATGATATTCGCGTGGTCCACGGCAGGCCTGTTCGTGTAAAAAATATGTTTCATACAAGAATATTGCAACAATACATATATTTGCATATTTGCCCAGGGCGGTATATTTGTAGATATTTAGCATAGAAAATATATGATGAACAGTTTTTAACAATATTATGCAGGCTAAGAATTGCCACAAAGCGTACACCTGCCCCGCGAGTGAATACAGCGCTTGTGTGTTTGTGTGAGTGAAGCCAGCTCGGACATGCAAAGATAGGGTGATGCGTACGAATTAGTGGTTTGTCTGTAATCAGGTTTTAACCGGATAAAAATAAACTAATTAATACGTTTTAAACCTGTGAACAAAGACTTATCCCAATTATAAATACACCATTACATTAAGGAATTTTTAACGAATATGGTGATGAAAAAATGAGAGAGTAGTAGTACTTAAAATAATGCAGATACGCATAATTTCAAAAATAATTTTCATCATTATCAACTATAGCATCATCATTTCCAGTTCAAACAGAATGTTATTGATCCGTTTCGTTTTCAAAAATTCCAGCTACATATTTTCCAGTCTAGCGGTTTGTACTTCAGAATTAACGTGGGCAGTCGGGACTCCATGTGTTTTTTCCATGGATCATTTCCATATGTGAGAACTAGGCACACGAAGAGGTTATAATATAATATAATTAAAGGGCAATATTCAAAGAAAGCAGTACATAATCTCTACAGGCTTTATGTACCTCATAACCTGAGATTATCTACGTACTACTAACCTAAGAAAACTACAATGTAGCGCTTGTCGGAAAATTCTATGAGAACAGCGAAGGTTGTTATAGGTACACAAGTAGACAAATTTCCTTTTGTGTTTACAAAGGAAAATTTTGGAATAACACAAATGGTTACAAGAGAATATTTGCTGATCTGAGTCATCCTATTGTGTTAAAAAAATGTCTTCATCGTAGTACACAGAATGCATTCGTGTCGCTAAACGATTTGATTGGAATAGATTGCCAAAAAAAATATTTGTTGGACTAGATACTTTGGTTTTTGGTGTACACGATGCTGCATTGACCTTCAATGAAGAAAGTATTAATAAGCATCAAGTCTCATAAAAATCAGGGATCAAATCAATATCAAATACTGTTGAGGTAATGAAAAAAATTGACTTGGAACGAATACTTGTGGCGGAGACAGGAGGAGATGAATAAGGTTAGACAGTCAACTAGAAATGCACATAATGGATGTAACTGGACATAATTGGAGACTCCGAGTATGGAGCTAGACTACTTTAAATCAGGTAAAACAAAAAAATCTGTTTTAAAACTTTAAACGCGTTTTCTGAAAGTCTACGTTTTTAGATAAATTACTCATTATTTCAGAAACCAAGTGAACTAAAAAGCTGAACTTTTCTGTGGAGTTAAAAAATTAATATTAACTAAGCTTTTTGTATGAAAATGTTTAGAGCAAAACAAAGTATCGGTATGGAGAACCATACATGACTTCCATGTTCTAAGATTTATATTTAAATCATTTTCGAAATGAAATATTTCCATAAAAACTAATTGTTTCTTCATCCTTAACCACAGTACTGTGGTCACTAACGTATACTACTTCACGTTAGCACACTCGATTTTCACTGATGATGGTAGTCGATGACACTGTCGAAACGTCTGGTTTTGCAGAAACCATAGGACCACGGCCGAACAGCCCGGGGAGGAATTTTAACAACTAACTACTTCTTTATTACCGATAACGTAGTACACATATACAAAATTATCCCTTCCCCTTCAATTATAATTTTCATTTATAGAAAATTATCCCCACCCCGTTCAACTAGCCTCTTCATTTATAGATATTTCATCTTTGTTTCTACAGTTTCTTATTATGATCTTCTTATCAGGATACTTTATTTATTAAAATTAAGTACTTTACTCTTTGTTAAAACATAAAACGTTGCAGGTAAACTACCCTTTCACCGTATCTACTCTACAATTCAGGACTGTATACTAAAACTTATTTGATTCGGTTTGAATTTGCGGCTGTTATCGTTTGCAATTAAAAAATTCTACACATAGACACACAGACAGACACACACACACAGAGACTTTTCGAAAAATGACTTTTCTTCCTGTTTTGAAGGTAGTACAATCAGAATGAGTCGTTATCTCGAACACGATTTTTTTCGACGTCACCATACTTCCATTTCCTTATCGAACATGGAAGTAAAAATTATAAAAATAAAGAAATTGAGATATCTCTATAATTGTAATAGCGTTTGAAGAGCATAGCGTTTGAATGTGCTAACCTGCGTGCTAAAAGTGTAGGCTTCTATCTTATACAGATTCTGAGATAATGGGTCGCAAAATTAACGAATTTTACATGGTAAGCATAGCCAGTTACGAGTTCCCTTACCTCGGATATTAGGAATGTGTGGCAGGTAGCATTAGAATGACTCTAAGAAGACGCTCATGAAATTGCTTACTCTATTGTATGGGTAAGATTGTTGGACACTAAATTGAAGGATAGGAACAGACAGAAACATCGGTGATGAAATTTCTGACGTTCAGCAAGAGATGTTATAGGATCTGGTAGGTAGAGCTAAAAGTGAAACCGTGTAAGAGGAAGTAGGTGTATAAATAGTGTTAACAACTGCGAAACTCTTAGAATAGTAGAACACTGTTGTTGAAAGAACGGGTCGTGGAAGAATGCCGAGCCCGGTTATGAATTGTAGAGCAGAAAGAAATCAAAATGTGAGCAGTCTGAGGGCAAGGATGATGAAACCCGCACAGGAAGAAGCCTAGAAGAAGAAGAAGAAGAAGAAGAAGAAGAAGAAGAAGAAGAAGAAGAAGAAGAAGAAGAAGAAGAAGAAGAAGAAGAAGAAGAAGGAATGGTAATTTGTTGAACTGCGTCTTTTCTTCAAAACAATCTTCTGCATGTAGAGGATAAAACCAGATCACTGATTGGATTTCTAAACTTTCAAGAATTGGTTCTTCCATTTTCTTCCTGGGCCTGTTCAAACTTATTACTTCTAATTTTCAATTCTTTTTACTGTAACAAGTTTAACTTAAGTCAAATATAGTAGTATACAATGTATATTATAACTTAACCGAATCTCAAAGATTTGGAGTTATATGTAAAGAGTTTTGAAAATCAATGTTAAAATAAATTTAAACCCTTACAATCACGCCGCGTGCAGTAGCGAGTGTTCAAATGAATTGTATAGCGACCAACGGCAGCGTCCGCTGGCATTACGTAACCACATACAGTTATAACAATTAGGGACACGCCCTAATTGTAAATTATTAATATTTTGGAAACCGATAAATATAGGCAAAAACCAAAATAGCCAAAACGTTTGCCGAAATATTAGTAATAGGGTGTGCAAATTTCAGTTCATATAATTAAACATTAAAAGAGATAATTAATTTTATTTAATAACTCCCCTAGTGAGTGAGCTACGGGGTAGAGCTTTGAAAATGTCATAGTTATAAAAATTACCAATCAGATGTATATTCTAGAATAAGCATAACTTGGCTTGCAGCCAAGATAATCGCAATACAAATTGCAACAGGACATCCTGTCCGACATTTGAAATCCGGTGTTTTTCAGAATATTAAGGTTAATAACAATTCTCAAACTGTGAGAATTATTTTCGTTCACACAAGTGAAGTGAGTTGAATTATAAGGAGAAGGGCGGTGTCTCACCCAATTAAATTATTCTAAAAATTTGAACGAACCGTTAGATTCGGGCTGAACATAGTCACTCAACTGTAACGACTCGACCTGTGAAGACGTATACTTACGATATGCATTCCACGACACCGTAGATATTTGAAATAAAAATGAAACTGTACACCGCAACAGTAAGAACATACCAAAAGAGACTAAAGGTCTACTTAACTCCACAAGATACTTGCTAATAAAAAAAAATCAACTCATAAAGAACTATGTAACTAAACAGGGAGATAAAATGGCTAAGATTGGGCATACTATTTCATACCGGCCGAAACATGTGTGTCTCAAGTAAGAAGAGAGATTATTGACTATTAAAGGAATGATTACATTGTGAGACACATAACAAATCCTCTATATAGAGACGCCACGTTCTTGTGGGTGTATGTGTGTTGAATGTATGTGTAGTATATCTAACCAAATATACCGTGGAATTGGAGCTCCTCCCAAGTTAAGTCCAAGAACAACAACGCATACATAAAACGTTGCAGAGAGGAGAGCGTATTGTGATATGAAATATTTAATTAGAAAAATATTAAATTCTTGTAAATAATTTCATTCATATTTGCTCACATTATACTTGCGTATATTTTATATTTTATTCATGATAAATAAAACTTTTACGGAAAGAAAACCTTTCCAGAAGTGTGAAAGTCCGCCATTATAACACTGTGATCAGGCCAGCGATCATGTATGGAAATGAAATAATGCGCTTTTTTGGAATGTCTTCTTAAAATTGAACAAAGAATTCTTCGGAAAATTTATGGACCCAAGAAACTGAAGATTGTTACAGGCCTAGACCCAGAGAAGAGCTGTACAGGGATCTGGAAGTTCTGGAAACGGCTTTCCAAAGGAAAATATTGAGATTCCTTACACATATGGTTTGGATCGGTCCAGATTAAATAAACAAATTTCCCAGTATATTTGGCAACTTTCCAGTCTGAAAGGATACACTAAACAACTCAAGGAGGAAATGATGAACCTGGGTATCTCTTTGAACGACTGTGTCGTTAGAAATACATACAGAAACAAAATTCAAACTCTTGAGGTTCCTTGCGGTGAGAAGAAGACGAGAAAGGGGTGGACAGTGGAAAGTAAGGCGGCGCATAGTGTGCGAATGAGGGCCTTCTGGCAAGAGAAGGAAGGGAAATAATATTCGCGTGGTCCACGGCTGCCCTGTTTGTGTAAAAAAACTTTTCATACAAGAACATTGCAACAATACATGTATTTGCATATTTGCCCACGGCGGTATGTTTGTAAATATTTAGCATAGAAAATATGTGATGAACAGTTTATAACAATATTATGCAGGCTAAGAATTGTCAGAAAGCCCCTGCCTGCCCCGCGAGTGAATACAGCGCTTGTGTGTTTGTGTGAGTGAAGCCAGCTCGGACATGCAAAGATGGGGTGATGCGTACGAATTAGTGGTTGTCTGTAATCAGCTTTTAACCGGATAAAAATAAATTAATAAATACTTTTAAACATGTGAACAAAGACTTAACCCAATTATAAAGACACCATTACATTAAGGAATTTTTAATGAATATGGTTATGAAAAAATTATTGCAGAAATGAGCAACAATAAAGACGCTAAATAATTTAATGTTAATTACTAGTGTAATTAAATAGTAATTAATAAGTGTGTTATATGTAAGTGACCAGAAAAAATTACGCAAACGATGATATCGCTCGTGCTACGAGTATGTTTACGAAATCGTGAAAATGAACCAAATGTCATTTGTAATTAAAAGGACGCTTTTCACGAAGTGACAATATCTAACAGGTCGAAAACAGTCCTGGACTTGTCAGATCGCCGTCCAGTATAAATACAACCGGAAATTTTGTGGCGATCTCAGACTCAAGATATCTTCACACAACGTCACGCTGCTGGTCTGCCGACCGATCGAACATCTTTACCACACACACCAAAACTTATGGAGGAACTCTGTACCATCATGTTATAGGATCTGGTAGGTAGAGCTAGAAGTCAAACCGTGTAAGAGGAAGTAGGTGTATAAATAGTGTTAACAACTGCGAAACTCTTAGAATAGTAGAACACTGTTGTTGAAAGAACGGGTCGTGGAAGAATGCTGAGCCCGGTTATGAATTGTAGAGCAGAAAGAAATCAAAATGTGAGCAGTCTGAGGGCAAGGATGATGAAACCCGCACAGGAAGAAGCCTAGAAGAAGAAGAAGAAAAAGAAGAAGAAGAAGAAGAAGAAGAAGAAGAAGAAGAAGAAGAAGAAGAAGAAGAAGAAGAAGAAGAAGAAGAAGGAATGGTAATTTGTTGAACTGCCTCTTTTCTTCAAAACAATCTTCTGCATGTAGAGGATAAGACCAGATCACTGATTGGATTTCTAAACTTTCAAGAATTGGTTCTTCCATTTTCTTCCTGGGCCTGTTCAAACTTATTACTTCTAATTTTCAATTCTTTTTACTGTAACAAGTTTAACTTAAGTCAAATATAGTAGTATACAATGTATATTATAACTTAACCGAATCTCAAAGATTTGGAGTTATATGTAAAGAGTTTTGAAAATCAATGTTAAAATAAATTTAAACCCTTACAATCACGCCGCGTGCAGTAGCGAGTGTTCAAATGAATTGTATAGCGACCAATGGCAGCGTCCGCTGGCATTACGTAACCACATACAGTTATAACAATTAGGGACACGCCCTAATTGTAAATTATTAATATTTTGGAAACCGATAAATATAGGCAAAAACCAAAATAGCCAAAACGTTTGCCGAAATATTAGTAATAGGGTGTGCAAATTTCAGTTCATATAATTAAAGATTAAAAGAGATAATTAATTTTATTTAATAACTCCCCTAGTGAGTGAGCTACGGGGTAGAGCTTTGAAAATGTCATAGTTATAAAAATTACCAATCAGATGTATATTCTAGAATAAGCATAACTTGGCTTGCAGCCAAGATAATCGCAATACAAATTGCAACAGGACATCCTGTCCGACATTTGAAATCCGGTGTTTTTCAGAATATTAAGGTTAATAACAATTCTCAAACTGTGAGAATTATTTTCGTTCACACAAGTGAAGTGAGTTGAATTATAAGGAGAAGGGCGCTGTCTCACCCAATTAAATTATTCTAAAAATTTGAACGAACCGTTAGATTCGGGCTGAACATAGTCACTCAACTGTAACGACTCGACCTGTGAAGACGTATACTTAACTCTTATTTTTTTTAACAAATAAGCATACAGCTCAAAACATTAACTTGTTGACTTACGCATGTAAAGAGATCAGTTATATAATACGTGAAGACACATCGAGAGTACAACAGAACGAGGCTGTCTAGTACGTGGTACCAACTGAAGAATTAACGAAGCGGAACGCAACCCAAGGCGAAACATACACACCAGGAGTGCAGAGTTTACCGGACCGAGGGGCCTGACGCAGTTGCAGCAGTTAAAACCACAGACGTTAAACCATCAGCAGCTGCAGAAGGAGCTGAGTGTTGCTGATTCCCGAACTCTTGGCCGTGGAACCCAAGACGCAAAGGAAATCATTGCCACTACCAGATTGGACCAGGAAAACCAAGGAAATCTCGGGAGCACCTCATCACGATCTTCAGAACAAGGGAAGTCAAATATATGTTTTATAACTTTATAAACTTCTCAAAAGCTTATTCTTTTTCTTTTAAATCATTGTAAAACTTAATTGATTCAGATGCCAATAAAACAGAGACTCTAGATTAATAAGATACATTCATATTGTGATAATCTGTATAACACGTATAGGCTTAAGTAAAAATCAATAGATAAGAATTAGACGTATATGACAAGCGCCATATAAATACTAACATTGAATTACTTAGAGACCTATACTGCAGTATACGTGAAACAATCACAAGTAAATGAAAGCACGTTGAACTAGATTCACAGATAACTTATTTTTCAGAGTATTTAAATCATCTAAAGTAATAAAATCCGTACGAAAGTACAAAAGAATTGAAAATTCCATAGATTAAATTGTTTTGAAATTAACTTCTTGAAATTAATGAAAAATATAACTCGTATCAATTGAAAATAATAAGCTCGTCTTCTGAATGCTAATACCCATTCAGAAAACATCGTACAAGATACAAATTACTGTTTAGTATGTAAGGATTGCTCTAGTTATAAGATTTTCATACATATGGCTATCAGAGTAATAAACTCCAATTTTATCCACCACCGTATTTTTATTGCTGTACTACAAAGCCTACCAACATCACAAAACTATTCAAAATAACTATAACAGTACTTTGCACACTTGAATTAACCTACTTGCGAATTCAAAACACAAACTCCTACGCCCTTAGTCGGAAGAAGTCGCAAGAACGCAAAGCAGGTAGGTCACTTCACAAAACAACTATTTATCTGCTTATATTAATAAAAATAAATATAAGAGTAAGCAAAGAACTTTATTGTAACATTACATTTGGAACAACTTAATATCGTACCTGATTTAATGAAGACTTTGGTTAAGAAACTAAACAAGGAGAACATTATCTTCCAAGATGATAGTGAAGAGGAACGACTAACCATTTTAGACTGACTAGTAAGACAACTGACCGTACCCAAATTAATGATTTAGGCTAAGTGATGCAAAATACATTCAACCCCGATTTTGACATGAACTGTCAATAATGACCAAAAAAAAAATTATAAAGACAGACGGCTTATGAACCAGTACTATAAAGAAACAAATGGTTTCATTCAAAGTATCATAATATCAAGATAATCAAAATACAAATTGAGGGATAATAGGCCCAAACATGTAATATTATGTAAAAGAAATATTAGTAAATGATTAAGTTAATTGATGTAATGAAAATATAAACAAACCTTATTATAGATAATAGATACATGAACCATACAACTAATTGTAACAAATAGTGTTCATAAGATTGTCCAGAAAACAACAAATAATGACAATAAAATGTAAAACCCAATAAAAACCAATAAGTATGTTCATAAATACAAACTATTAAGTGTTAAGTGAATAGGGTAAACGACAAACATAGTGACAAGTAATGTGAAGCATAACATAGACAGTGTCAGTGTAATTAATGAATTAACTGACAAAAGACTAATTAATTAGTGCAGAATTTATTTTATAAAAATGTGCATGTTATTATGTTTTAGCACATTTGTTTTATTATCATGGTATTTGTGTTGTTTTTTGTATGTAGCAGGTGAAACAGTTATTTTAAAAGAATATCAATTAAATGATATTAATTTCATTTTTTTATGTTAACAAATATAACCATAGAACTGGTGTTAAACAGTGATAAATTGATTGGCAAAGCAAAATAGACTATAAAAAGATGTCATTGCTAAGTGTCAAACAATTGTACAGTTTGAGTAAAAAAACAGTCTATTTGTGCAAAGGTTCAGTAAAATCATAGCCATGTGGGCATGAATTTAAACTAATAGAATAGTATATCTTTTGTTTTGTTAAAATAATGTTATGTGTTAAACAGTTTTTATGATTGTTAAAAGATAATTTAGCTGTTAAAGGTTTTAAACATGGTGATGAAAATAATACCAGTACATAGGCCAGGTGAAACCAACTTTTGTAAATTTTGATTAATAATGTTAGAGATCTTGTAAAACAAATGTGAAAGGATAAATAGATTTATAGGTAATAGTGTACACAAAGAATATAGAAACAAAATAATACGTCTCAAGTTATTTAAGAAAATTTCAAATAACAAAATTGTAACATCTGTAGTTCTTAAGTAAAAGTAGGCATGTTTAGTGTCTAAATGTAACAAATGTAAAGATCAAAATAATGCTGATAATGGTTTTAAATTCCCATTCAGGACAGAAAAGTTATGTTAATTTAAAGATTTTGAACAAATTCAGATTTTGAAATAATGAAAGTATATGACAATGTATATCCGAATTAGCCAACCAGATTCCAAGTTTACCCTTAGCAACCAGAAATTTCGGATAAATAAAATGAGACTTCTTTGACAACGATCTTAGCGGATAGACGCGTTTGTAAAACGTCCTACATAATATAGAATAAACAGTGAAAAAACGATACAAACATATTAATACAGTTAGAGGTAAATAACACGAACATTTTACACCAAGAGAAGAACAACCATTATATGAAAGAGAAGACCCAAGAACCAGGAAGAAGATCTGAAGTGGACGTGGGCCCTATCTTCAACCAGGAAGCATACAAAGAAGAGGATTTGGTGATTTTTGACATCTTATTATATTGTGCATCAACACCCCCATTTGTATACACGACTTTTAAGTACTAATCAACTAAACTACAGACACCATATCACACCAACACTAAGAACACTCACTAATAACACGATTTGAGATTGACACCTTTTCAAACACCACAAGAACCTTTGATTTACATAATAATTATTAAAGCCTAAACTGGACATAACCTATTAGAACTGGTAACCACTATCCGACTGCCTGTGTGTACGTTACACTCTAACATTGTAATATCCTTTAATTGTAAAACTTGTATTTTGATTTATAGAATAATATTTTGTTTAAATGTAATCCCCGAACCATATACGCCCTGAGATACTTTGTTTTTAATAGAACCATTAACGAAAGCATTCATTTGGTCTGAAAAAAATACTGAATGTTGGCTACTACTGCCAACTGGTGAAAAGACGTATAATTTGCGCCAAAATTGCGATTGTCATAATCAAATTTAAGAAACAATTAACCAGTGTTTTTCTGAATAAAGGATTTCTGTAAGGATATATGTTTGATGTTATATTTGCGTCGTTATTATTGCTGCTCCATTTAGGAAATAAATTCACAGATTACAGCGGACACGACAGTTGGCAACGTTGAGTGACGTCACGGAAACGAGCGGTATAGTGGGAGCAAGCGGCAAATTACAAAACCATTCGCCGTTCAGCATAACATATTCATAATTACAAATTGACGATTCCAGTGCGAGTTAGTCGCTATATTATTTATCTATGTTACAAATTGACACTTCCAACGGGCGGTGTATGTAATTCAAGTGCACACAACATAAAATACAAGTAACCTATTTCTAATAACATTGTACGTAACGAATAATTTGTACGTTACAAATTGACGAACCCGAAGTGAGGCTTTAACTAAGACGTAACGAAACTTATCGTTACAATACATATATATATATATATTGTAACGATATTTAATGGTGTATAGTTTTGTGATGTAGCCTCACCTCGGTTTTTTAACCATAGAATATTTCGTTACATACAATGTTATTGTGGATCAGTTTACTTGTATTTATGTAGCGTGCACTTGAATACACCGTCCGTTGGAAATGTCGATTTGTAATATGGATAAATGATGTAGCGACAAACTCGCACTGGAGTCGTCGATGTAAATTATAAATGTATTATGTCGAACGGCGAATGATTTCGTAAATTGCCGCTTACTCCCACTACGCTGCTTCTTTTACGTGACGTCACTCACCGATGCCAACTATCGGGTCAGCTACAACCTGTGAATTCTATTTACTAAATGTAACGGCAATAATAATGACTCACAATTATCATCAAACATATATCCTTGTGGAATCCTTTATTCGGAAAAAACACTGGTTAACTTGTTTTAATAATTTTTAAACAGAATAATCGCAATTGTAGTACAAAATATAAGTCTTCTTTACCAGTTGGCAGCAGTAGCTGTTCAGTATTCCTTTAGATCAAAACAATGCTTTTTGTTAACGTTTTAAATAAAAATTTATCAATTATCTCAGGGCGTATATGGTTCGGGGATTTATAATTATACAAAATATTACACTATTAAAAAATACAAGTTCACAATCATGGGATATTACAACGTTAGAGTGATAGGTGCACACAGAAATCGTATAGTGGTTGCCAGTTTTAAAAAGGTTATGTCTATATCAGGCTTTGATATTTATTAAGTGAATTAAATGTTCTTGTTGTGATTAAAAAGGTGTTAATCTTATATGGTGTTATTAGTGGTTGTTTCTAGTGTTCGTGTTATATGGTGTCTGTAATTCAGTTGATTATTGCTTAAATTACGTGTATACAAGTGTATGTGTTGAAGTACGATATAATGAGATGTCAGATCACCAAATCCTCTTCTTGTACTCTTCTTAGTCGTAAATAGGTCCTAAGTACACGTCAGGTCTTCCTTCTCGTCCCTCGTCCACTTCAAATCTTCTTTCTGGTTATTATTCCTTCTCATCCATCTAATGGGTAGTCTTCTGTTGTTGCAAAACGTTTGTATAGTGTATTTCTAACAGTATTTATCTATTTGTATTGTTTTTTCACACTTTATAACATATAATGTAAGACGATTTAAGAACGCGTCTATCTGCTAAGATCGTTGCCAAAGAAGTCTCTTTTATTTATCCGAAATTTCTGGTTGCTAAGGGTAAACTTGGAACCTGGTTGGTCAATCCGAATAGACATTGTCATAAACTTTTATTATTTCAGAATCTAAATTTGTTCAAAATCTTTAATTTAACGTAACTTTTCTATACTGAATGGGAGTTTAAAACCATTATCAGCATTATTTTGATCTTCACATGTGTTATATTTAGACACCAAACATGCCTATTTTTGCTTAAGAACTATGGATGTTACAATTTTGTTATTTGGAATTTTCTTAAATAACTTGGTATGTGTTATTTTGTTTCTATATTCCTTGTATACATTATTACCTATAAATACATCTACCTTTCCACATTTGCTTTACAAAATTTCTAATATAATTGTTCAAAATTTACTAAATTTGGTTTCACCTGGCCTATGTAATAGTATTATTTTCATCATCATGTTTTAACATCTTTAACAATTAACTTAATTTTTAACACTCATCAAAATGGTTTAACACATAACGTTATTTTAACAACACAAAGTATATATTATTCTAATAGTTAAATTCATGTCCACATGGCTATGATTATACCAATTCCTTGCACAAATAGTTGTTTTCTACTCAAACTGTATAGGTGTTTGACACTTAACAAAACATCTTTGTATAGTCCATTCTGCTTGGTTAATTAATTTATTTACCATGGCTTAATATCAGCTCTATTGGTATATTTGTTAACACAACATAAACAAAAAATGGAATTAATATCATAAAATTGGCATTCCTTTAAACTAACTGTATCCCCTGGTACATACAAAAAACACAACACAAATACTATTATATAAAACACTGTGCTATAACATAAAACATGCACATTTAACAAAACAAATCCTATACTAATTATTTAGTCCTTTGTCAGCTAATTTATGACTTATTCTGACACTGTCCATGTCATATTTACTATTTATATGGGTTTAAACATCCGTATATTTACTGATGTTTTGTGTTACAAAAATTACAATAAAGTGAACACTGTTGCTCTACCTCACACACAGTTCTAATAATCTGGTTACATTTATTGTTTATCTGGGTTTTACTCTTGTTATGAATGTAATTGTGACCATGTTATAATTTGTTGTTTACAGGACAACTCTATGAACTCTATATGTGACACTTTTTGTATGGTTCTTGTATCTATAACCAGGTGTATTTATATTTTTGTTACATCAATTAACTTAATTATTTAACAATATTTCTCTTACATAACATTATATGTTTGGGTCTATTATCCCTCACTTTGTATTTTGATTGTCTGGATTTAATGATACATCAATTGAAACCATTTCTTTCTTTATAGTCCTGGTTCATAAACTGTTTGTCTTTACAATTCTTTGTTCGGTCAATACTGAAAGTTCATTGTCATAGTTGGGGTTTGAAGATATCTGCATCACTTAGCCTAAATCATTAATTTGGGTACGGTCAGTTGTCTTATTAGTCAGTCTGAAATTGTTAGTCGTTCTTCTTCACTATCATCCTTGAGGATATTGTTCTTCTTGTCAGCTTCTTAATCAAAGTCTTCATTAAATCAGGTAAGATATTATGTTGTTCTAATTGTCATGTTACATATTACCCTGCCACCAAATTTGATCATTTTAATAAAATATTGTTTTTGTTGAAATTATCAATTACCTTCTTTTTCATATTATCATTTGTTATTCTTATTATGATCTGGTATTCTTGTCTTTAATTATAAGTGTTCTATCCCTGGAACATGTTACTTCCCTAACAAATTAATCACCATATATTCTGGAATCAGTCGGGTGGCTCTCTTGACCTAATACCCCGCTGTCCTTACAATACATAATACATAAATAATATCGATTGCTGGAGCTATCTCGTCAGTCAATCACATTTAATAATCACTAGTCTATTCACGACTAAAATAAATAAAATAATATAATATATTCTTGGGATTGTTCACTCAGTCTAACTTCTCAGATCTAAATATTTCTTTCCATTGATTCTTTCAGGTGTTTATTTTCTTGTGGCAATATTAATAACATTTTTTATTTTCTATTGGTACTATCTTCCTTCCTTCTTTATCAGTACTGCTTAATCTTCATTTTTCATTCACTATCTTCATTTAAATTAAAACATAACAAGTATTTGCATCTTCTGTTGTTGTTGATTCTCTCACAATCATGATAGGTTATTTGTAGTAAATTCGTTTCTAGTCTTGTCTTATTTTCATCGTCGACTGTCTACACTTGTCCTTTTTTATTCATTTTATAGCACTATGGTTTCTTCTAATTTATGGATGTTGCATCTTTCTTTTATATTCCAATAATAAGTTCATATCTGTGTTTAATAAGAGGTGCTTGTTTTGTTTAGAATTTGGAAATTTATTCCCAGTTGTTTATCTGCTTGATTCATTGTAAAATTATCAAACTGTACTGTAAGTTGTACTATTTATTGGAATTCCGAGATATTCAAATTTGTTTATTTGGCTTGATTTAAAGTTATATTTTGGATTATCAAAGTTGGTTAGATGAGCTTGCTATGTTCTTTGAGTTTTGAGGTTTTATAATAATAAATTCTTCACTTCTAAATTAATTCTCATAAATAATTAGTTGTAAGTTGTTCTTACTATTTCTTTAGAATTTTGTGGTTTTATAATAATAAATTCTTCAATTCCAAATTAATTCTCATAAATCATTAGTTGTAAGTTGTTCTTACTTGATTTTTAGAATTTTGTGGTTTTATAATAATAAATTCTTCAATTCCAAATTAATTCTCATAAATCATTAGTTGTAAGTTGTTCTTACTATATTTTTAGAATTTTGTGGTTTTATAATAATAAATTCTTCAATTCCAAATTAATTCTCATAAATCATTAGTTGTAAGTTGTTCTTACTATTTCTTTAGAATTTTGTTGATTTTATAAACTATGTTTATTAGGTTCATAATACATTTTTAAGGAAACTTGGTTGTATGTTCCCTTAATCTTTTTTGTTTCCACATCACTAATGACATAAGTATTATTGTCATTGTTTTTTATAACCACATATGGTCCATTATACAGTAATAATAGCTTTTTGCTATTCCTTCCTTAGAACTTGGGAATTCGCGGTTTTTTAACAATACCTTGTCTCCGATCTTGTACTGGATCACTTTCTGCTGAGTTATTTTGTATTTTTTCCTTCTTTTCTCCACTTGTTCATTCAGTTTGCTGTGGAATCTCACGTTGTCGAACTGGTAATCTGGGTTGTTTGGGAAATTGATTATTTCATTAATTTCTCTGGGTGGTAGTCTTTCATGCATTATGGTATATGGAGTATCTTGTATTGCTTCATGGTAAGCTAAGTTGATAAAGCTCTCTGTTTGTGTAATGTAGTCACTCCACTTCTGGTGTTTATCAAAACAATATGTCCTGAGTATACGGCCGACTTCCCTCAGTACTCTTTCCGCCGGGTTGCTATTTGGGTGATAGACAGATGTTTTTTATGTCTTGACAGCTAAGTCTAACAAAGTCTCCTTCCAAACCCTTCCTCGAAACTGAGTTCCGTGATCGGTAATAATTGATCGTGGAGCTTCCAACTCTGGTATGTATTGTTGGATCACTATTTGCAAAATCTTTTTTGTAGTTGCCCGATTAATGGGGTATAGTTTTGTAAACTTGGAGTAATGGTCGAACATGATTATAATGAATTTATACTGTTTTCTCCCTCCACTACGAGGTAACGGACCACACACATCTAAAAATACTCTCTCTAATTTACCAGTTGATGTAATAGGTTGCATAATTCCTTCTGTTTTTTCGTTATTGCATTTTGCTAATTGACAGATGTGACACTGCCGGATACATTCTCTAACTCTTCTGTTGATGTTCTTAATGTAAGTGTGTTCCTCAAGTGCCTTCATTACTTTTAATGCACCCATATGCCCATATCGGCTATGGTAGTCCAATATTAATTCTGTTTCTAAAGCTTTAGGTATCACCACCTTCCATGAGCCTTGGTTATTATTTGGTTTGTAAAATAATATGTCTTCGTGTAGACAGTAATATGCAGCGATTTTTTCATCCTGTTGGATCAGTCTTTGTCTAAAATTGTTGACTTTGGTATCCTCGGTTTGTTGTTGTGCAATTGATTTCATGATGTTTTCCAAATCTGACTTGTTTTTTATTATAGTGTATACCTTGATGATTGTTTCTTTTTCCCCTTCAAAAGTTTGTTGTTCTATGTTAATCCGGGACAATATATCTGCAGCAATATTCTGTTTCCCTGGAACATACTCCCAATTTATATGGTACTCCTGTAGTGCGAGTATCCACCTTGTCAATCTCCCATGGTTGATCTTGCAATTTTTTAGGAAGGATATTGACTTATGATCGCTCCTCACAGTTATTGGGTATCCAAGAATGTAGGTTCTGAATTTCCCACAAGCGAATACAACGCTTAATAACTCTTTTTCTGTTACACTATAATTGCGTTCACATCCATTAAGTATTCTGCTTGCAAAACTCACCACCTGGTCTTCTCCCTCACTATCTTCTTGATATAATACAGATCCTAAACTTATATCACTGGCATCACAGTTCATGAAGAAAGGTTGATTGAAATTAGGATGTCTTAATACAACTGAACTCAGGAAATTATGTTTAATCATTTGGAGTAAATTGTCTTGTTCCTGTCCCCAGGACCATTTGTTCTTAGAGGATAATTGTGGAGAAAACTTTGCTGTCATTTCAGAATAATTTCTCTGAAATTTCCTATAATAATTGCAAAGTCCCAGAAATGATTGAAGTTGCTTTTTATTTTTAGGACTTGGGAACTTCTGGATAGCTTCAATTTTTTCATTGGATGGTGTTATTCCTTGTCTTGTTAGGTTAAAACCCAGGAATTGGACTTCACTGGCGATAAGCTTAGATTTTTGAAGTTTTAGTGTAACGTTATTGTCTGATAGTTTTTGTAATACTTGTCCTACTCTGTCACAATGGTCTTCCCAATTCACTGAAGTAATCAACAAGTCATCAACATAGACTGTGGTATATGGAATAGTATCTGGACCCAACACCTGATCCATACATCTTACGAATACAGCTACTGAATTTACCAGTCCAAACGGTAGTCTCTTGAACTGATAGTTCCTTCCTTCGAAAATAAAGGCGACGTACTTTCGACTATCTGGGTGTAGCTCCACCTGCCAATACCCACAAACCGTATCCCAGGTGCTAATAAATTGTATGCCATTGAACTTTTTCAGTATCTCCTCAATCTCTCCAGGAGATGTTCTGTCATTAACTATGATCTTATTAATCTCTCTAGCATCTAAGCAGAGTCGTACTTTGCCATCTTTCTTTGGAACTGCTATTAACGGACTGGTATATGGGGAACAGCTATATTCAATAATGTCTTCTGCTATCATTTTGTCTAGTTCAGTCCTCACTGCTTCCTTTAATGCATAAGCAACGGGATATGATTTTTTATTAAAATTGACAGGCTCCTTGAATTGTAATGTAAATTGATAATCCTTTACTTTGCCAGGTACATCAGAGAAAACATAGCGGTATTTATTATATATTGAAATTAACTTCTCTATTTGTTGTGTGGTTAAATTGCATTCATTTTGTTCTGACCGGAATTGTCGGATCTCTTCTAATTTTTCCAACCATAAACTATCTTCACACCCAAAGTATTCCCTTCTTACATTCCATGACTCATCTTGGTTATTACTGAATTTTCTTATACTATTGCATGAAGGTACATTTTTGTTTTCTACCAATTTTGCTGTCCATTCTATATTATCCACCTTTAATGACACTATGGCTTGTCTCATGTCAATTATTGCTGAGTATTTTCTCAAAATATCACAGCCTATTAGTAGATTAAATGGTAGATTACTAGCTATTAGAAAAATCATAGGTATAGCTACATTTCTGCTGGTCACTGTTAATGATACCTGTTTTCTTATTGATTTGTTTTGTCTTCCAGTGGCTCCGATTAAAATTATATTCTGAATTGGTAAAGTTGGTAAGATGGCCTTACTATATTTTTGAATTTTGAGGTATTCATTGTTGTTATTATTTGTAGGAGGGCTACGGTAGTAGTGGTTGTTGTTATTGTTGTTGTTATTTGCGTTATTTCGTGAATAGTTATTGGTGTTATTCTGGTTTTGGTAACCGCGCTGATATTGGTTACCGTTGTTGTTATAACTATTGTTTGGTCGTTGTCCATTATTTTCATATGGGGCGTCGCGGCGACCATTATTTCTATTTATCTCATCGTTCCTTCGTCTATACTGGAGGAAGTTCTTCTCCTGTTCCATCTCTGCCAATAATGTTGACATCTCCTCGATGGTTTGTATACGTCCATTTATTCGGCCTCTTGTAATTTCGCCACCATAGTGGTATGCTAATAGCCGCACTAAACACTCTGTAGGAATTGCAGGCTCTAAATGTCTGGCTATATTTATTTTGCCCAGAAAATATGCGGTTGGAGTTTGCTTGCCGTGCAGGTCATATCTGCCCAATCCTATGTCACTCCTTATCATGTGTTGTGTGGCATCGGACCAATATTTGGATTTGAACTGTTTTTTAAATTCCTGGAAGTTCTGTATACTCGGCCGCATCGCCGTCCACCAGTTGTCATATACTTTTCGGAACATCTCGTCCAACATGCTCCTTATCACAAACCATCTGTCTTCTCCGGTTTTGGCTATCTTCTCTTCGACTCGTTCTAAAAATAGCATGGGGTTTCTTCTATAGTTTTGAAAATCGATCACCTCTCGATTTTCCTCGCATGTTGTATGGGCACCGGTACACTGTCTGTTTTTTAAGGAATTGATTTCATCTCTATGTGCAGTTGTTTGGTCTTGCACTCGATTGAGACTAGTACTTATACCTTCTAACCTCTCTCCCATCACTGCTTGATTGGTTCTGATATTTTCAACTCGTCCATTCGTTTCTTCCCGGACGCTCAGTATCTCTTGGTTCATCCGCTCACACTTTTCCGTGGTCTCGGATTCCACCCTTTTAATTTCAGTCACCGGTTCTTCCAGCTTCTTGTCCCATTCTTCCTGCAATTGCCGGTTATTAGTTTCCATCTTGTTATTCCACTCTTCTTTTAATGACTCTCTGTGTTCATCTAGTTTTTTCATGGTCTCTTGGTAATTTCCCTTCAACTCTTCCCTCAATGCTCTATTATTTTCGTCTATTTTCTCTTCCATTTTACTGCTATTCTCTTTCAATTCTCGGCTCAATTCCTCCTTGGTTTGTTTATTATCACTCTTTATTTCCTCCATCTTCTTACCCAAATCTTCCTTCAATTTCTCTAAGTTCTTATTATTATTCTCACTTAATTCTTCCTTCAATTTTTCTATGTTCTTATTACTGTTCTCACTTAATTCTTCCTACAATTTCTTACTATTCTCCTCCATTTTTTCTTCCATAGACCGTTTATTGTCCTACATTTCGTCCATTAGGTTCTTATTACTCTGTTTTAAATATTCCATAAGGCTCTTCAGGTCAACGCTCTCTGTGACTTTGTCCGGTTCTTGTTTATCTCCTTGATCCTCTCGTATTGTTACTTCTACTTCTTCGACCGGTGTTGCTTCTTTGTCTTCCATATCTAACTCGTCTACCTTCTCGGCTTCGGCCGCTCGTTTTCGCGATGTCTCTCGCTTCCTCATTTTGTCTATTTTTGCTTATAATTATAATTTAATTTATATTAAATTACACGCCTCACACGTTGGTGCGCCAATTCTGTAACTATATTTAATGGTGTATAGTTTTGTGATGTAGCCTCACCTCGGTTTTTTAACCATAGAATATTTCGTTACATACAATGTTATTGTGGATCAGTTTACTTGTATTTATGTAGCGTGCACTTGAATACACCGTCCGTTGGAAATGTCGATTTGTAATATGGATAAATGATGTAGCGACAAACTCGCACTGGAGTCGTCGATGTAAATTATAAATGTATTATGTCGAACGGCGAATGATTTCGTAAATTGCCGCTTACTCCCACTACGCTGCTTCTTTTACGTGACGTCACTCACCGATGCCAACTATCGGGTCAGCTACAACCTGTGAATTCTATTTACTAAATGTAACGGCAATAATAATGACTCACAATTATCATCAAACATATATCCTTGTGGAATCCTTTATTCGGAAAAAACACTGGTTAACTTGTTTTAATAATTTTTAAACAGAATAATCGCAATTGTAGTACAAAATATAAGTCTTCTTTACCAGTTGGCAGCAGTAGCTGTTCAGTATTCCTTTAGATCAAAACAATGCTTTTTGTTAACGTTTTAAATAAAAATTTATCAATTATCTCAGGGCGTATATGGTTCGGGGATTTATAATTATACAAAATATTACACTATTAAAAAATACAAGTTCACAATCATGGGATATTACAACGTTAGAGTGATAGGTGCACACAGAAATCGTATAGTGGTTGCCAGTTTTAAAAAGGTTATGTCTATATCAGGCTTTGATATTTATTAAGTGAATTAAATGTTCTTGTTGTGATTAAAAAGGTGTTAATCTTATATGGTGTTATTAGTGGTTGTTTCTAGTGTTCGTGTTATATGGTGTCTGTAATTCAGTTGATTATTGCTTAAATTACGTGTATACAAGTGTATGTGTTGAAGTACGATATCATGAGATGTCAGATCACCAAATCCTCTTCTTGTACTCTTCTTAGTCGTAAATAGGTCCTAAGTACACGTCAGGTCTTCCTTCTCGTCCCTCGTCCACTTCAAATCTTCTTTCTGGTTATTATTCCTTCTCATCCATCTAATGGGTAGTCTTCTGTTGTTGCAAAACGTTTGTATAGTGTACTTCTAACAGTATTTATCTATTTGTATTGTTTTTTCACACTTTATAACATATAATGTAAGACGATTTAAGAACGCGTCTATCTGCTAAGATCGTTGCCAAAGAAGTCTCTTTTATTTATCCGAAATTTCTGGTTGCTAAGGGTAAACTTGGAACCTGGTTGGTCAATCCGAATAGACATTGTCATAAACTTTTATTATTTCAGAATCTAAATTTGTTCAAAATCTTTAATTTAACGTAACTTTTCTATACTGAATGGGAGTTTAAAACCATTATCAGCATTATTTTGATCTTCACATGTGTTATATTTAGACACCAAACATGCCTATTTTTGCTTAAGAACTATGGATGTTACAATTTTGTTATTTGGAATTTTCTTAAATAACTTGGTATGTGTTATTTTGTTTCTATATTCCTTGTATACATTATTACCTATAAATACATCTACCTTTCCACATTTGCTTTACAAAATTTCTAATATAATTGTTCAAAATTTACTAAATTTGGTTTCACCTGGCCTATGTAATAGTATTATTTTCATCATCATGTTTTAACATCTTTAACAATTAACTTAATTTTTAACACTCATCAAAATGGTTTAACACATAACGTTATTTTAACAACACAAAGTATATATTATTCTAATAGTTAAATTCATGTCCACATGGCTATGATTATACCAATTCCTTGCACAAATAGTTGTTTTCTACTCAAACTGTATAGGTGTTTGACACTTAACAAAACATCTTTGTATAGTCCATTCTGCTTGGTTAATTAATTTATTTACCATGGCTTAATATCAGCTCTATTGGTATATTTGTTAACACAACATAAACAAAAAATGGAATTAATATCATAAAATTGGCATTCCTTTAAACTAACTGTATCCCCTGGTACATACAAAAAACACAACACAAATACTATTATATAAAACACTGTGCTATAACATAAAACATGCACATTTAACAAAACAAATCCTATACTAATTATTTAGTCCTTTGTCAGCTAATTTATGACTTATTCTGACACTGTCCATGTCATATTTACTATTTATATGGGTTTAAACATCCGTATATTTACTGATGTTTTGTGTTACAAAAATTACAATAAAGTGAACACTGTTGCTCTACCTCACACACAGTTCTAATAATCTGGTTACATTTATTGTTTATCTGGGTTTTACTCTTGTTATGAATGTAATTGTGACCATGTTATAATTTGTTGTTTACAGGACAACTCTATGAACTCTATATGTGACACTTTTTGTATGGTTCTTGTATCTATAACCAGGTGTATTTATATTTTTGTTACATCAATTAACTTAATTATTTAACAATATTTCTCTTACATAACATTATATGTTTGGGTCTATTATCCCTCACTTTGTATTTTGATTGTCTGGATTTAATGATACATCAATTGAAACCATTTCTTTCTTTATAGTCCTGGTTCATAAACTGTTTGTCTTTACAATTCTTTGTTCGGTCAATACTGAAAGTTCATTGTCATAGTTGGGGTTTGAAGATATCTGCATCACTTAGCCTAAATCATTAATTTGGGTACGGTCAGTTGTCTTATTAGTCAGTCTGAAATTGTTAGTCGTTCTTCTTCACTATCATCCTTGAGGATATTGTTCTTCTTGTCAGCTTCTTAATCAAAGTCTTCATTAAATCAGGTAAGATATTATGTTGTTCTAAATGTCATGTTACAATATATATATATATATATATATATATATTACTATAATACTTATAACTATTTTACCTCAAGATGTATTTTTTCCTTTAGGGACATGTTTCGGGAGATCCTGTTCTCCCATCTTCAACCTTCGCCATCTTGCTTCTGGTGCAGTATTTGTGTGACCAGAAATACTTTGTGTTTTGTGTACAACAGTTTTGTGTAAAACAAAAAAACAGCTGAAAAAACGTTATTTTGAACACCTAAATGCATACAAAAAACCAAACATATATAAATCCAATTTAGCCACACATGCAATAAACACAGGACATGAATTCTCAGACATAACCAATGTAACACTAATAAAACATATACCACACAAAGGCACCATAATGAACATTTGGGAAAATTTACAGATTTACAAACATAAAACACAAAACAAATTAATACCAGAACAAATACAAATCAATACAAAACATGACACAATATTCAAAGTACTCAATATCAAAAATACACAAAATACAAAAACAGATACCACAACTACACACAATAATGCAACATTGAAGGACCAAAGACCAACAAACCACCATAATAACATCCAGAAGCCAACACACAAATACTGCACCAGAAGCAAGGTTGAAGATGGGAGAACAGGATCTCCCGAAACATGTCCCTAAAGGAAAAAATACATCTTGAGGTAAAATAGTTATAAGTATTATAGTATTATATACATCAAGAAACGGACTGTAGCAGAAAGTGATTGAAATATATATATATTCATAATGTAAAAACTATTCGAGAACAAAAGTTTTTAAATTTTTCTCCTTCATTTCATGTATGAAAACTTCATCCAAAACTAAAGCATTCACGTTGATTCGATTTGTCTGGATTCTCTTTTCTTGCATTGAAACTTAATTTTTATAAAAGTCTTCACTACTCATTTTTTTTGCATTTGCTTGATCAAAATTGTTTACCCGTCAACCAGAGTTATGTTCACAGTTTATGACACATTGTGTGTGTTTAATATTTTACACTCGAGATAGCAGGATCAGCAACAGCAGCAATAAAGCTCCCCCTTAATTAATGTCCAGTCAGAATTAATTACCAACAAACTGCTGAGTTTACACACGGTTCTGCTCGCTGCTCTAATTACTTTGCAGTGGCCACTGAAGCGTCTGTTAATCAGTTTTGCCTGACGCCAACAGCTGTACGCATGTCACTTAATAGCCTGAAGGCGTCGTCGATAATGATTAAACATTTGTTCTAATGTTCTCTGAAAAATATAAGCTTCTGTCAACTAAGCTTTTTTTCTACGAGTCCTGGGTTCTCGGGGTTAATCGATTTGTGTAATACGAGGTTTTTTCTAAAAAGTAATGAGACTGATAGTATTAAATTATTTATTGGTGCATTAACAACAAAATAATTTTATCTCCTTCGAAGTAGTTCCCTTGGAAAGCCACACACATACAGAAACGTTATTCCCATTGATTGAAACAGTGCTAGAAATCTTTAACTGTCAATGCCTTTAGCTGGTCCGTCGCAATCTTTTGGATGTTCTCCACACTCCCAAAACGGCGGCCCAAAGTTGACCATTAATTTTTAAAAATAGGAAATAATCACATGGACTAACTTCAGGGGTGTAAGGGGGCTGGGATACCATAGGAATGCCCCTTTTGGCCAAACACTCGTTCACAGAAAATGCGTTGTGACATGGAGCGTTATCGTGATGAAGCATCCAAGAGTCAACAATCTCTGGCCGGACAAAATAACCCTATTTCTGACTCTTTCAAGAACCTGACCTATGATTGATTCACTTTCTGTCCTTGAGGCACAAATTCTTTTTGGGGGCGTGGCGAGTCTTTTGTGTTCCCTCTTCATTTTGCCGTTTTGTTTGTGGATCAAACTCAAAAATCCACAATTCATTACCTGTTATGACATTTTTCATACAATCTGTGTCATTTTAAATGCGCTCAACAAGGTCAAGAGGCACATTCCTTCGATTGTCCTTCTGTTCTTGAGTGTGATTTTTTGGAACTATTTTTGTGCTGATTTTGCGCACGTTCCAATCATGCTTCAAAATTTCATGAACTGTCTGGTGATTTAAATTTAGTTTATAAGCAATCATTCTCATCGTCAAGTGACGACCAGACTTAACGAGATCTCTCACTTTCAACACATTTCCGTCAGTTCGTGCTGTTCTTGGTTATACAGAACGGTGTTCACCCTCCACGATTTCACGGCCATTAAAAAATGCTTTATGCCACCTAAAAACCTGTGCCCGGAACATGGCTTTATCTCCGCAAAATTATTTTAACTTGTAAAATGTTTCTGTTGCACTGTATTGGAGTTTGAGACAAAATTTGATTTGATAACGCTGCTCAATATTACTAAGCTCTATTTTGGTGGCATGACAAAAAACAAACACTTACAAAAACTATGGCACAGTCAAATCTGTTAAAGGAAAGAAACTAAAAAGTTTTACGAATATAAATAAATGTTACAGGTATCACATGTTGTATTGTTGGTCTTACAGTGTTGCCATTTCCGGGGAAAATTCAGTCTCATTACTTGTTAGACAAATCTGGTATCTAATTGTCTTTGGGCTCGCACATCGCTAATATTTATTTGATTTTCTCACCCGACGACGTTTTACAAAACCTAAACGTAACGCTTGTTACAATTGTCCATGTAATTAAATACCGTATATTTAAATCATGGTCTAGATAAACTAATCTGATCTACAATTTGTATTTTCGAATGAATTAAAACTGACAATTTTAATATAACCCCCGCTTTTTGTTTACAGTAACTATAGAAAAAATACAAATGTTACTGTTTCAGATAAAAAAGAAAAAGAGGGATCGTAAAAATTGTCTCACGAAAACTTAGACAAATACAAAAAAAGGGAAACTGGATACTAATTTAAGGATTCAAAAACGTTTAGGTGCAGCTGAACTTGCACAAACCAAGGCAACTAAGACCAAGAGATACATGATAAAAGATAGTGAAGAAGACTAAAGAGAAAAATGGGACAATTGGAGTGACTAAATGTAGGCTATTAGCGTGAAATAAAGTAGAAGCGGAGAATTAGTGACGGCAGTCAGTTGTTGGTATTGGAGTTCTTTGTCTTTTTTACAACAAATAAGCTAAAATTTATCTAACGTTTTTAATTTATTGATGTTCCTAAATTTATAAATGTATGTGATGTTTCTTTTGTAATGTAAACAATGACATTTATAAGGTTGTCTGCATTGTGGTTGTATATAACTACTACTATTTTTTTCATATATTTTAGTCATATAATTCTAATTTTGTTTGAGAAAACACCTTTTTGTCTTCCTTAGAATTGTTACATACAACCTTTATGTTCTGTCATATAAAAGTCTGACATATGCCAAAATGTTAATTATTCTCTTCAAGATAAATCCGGAAGGTACACTCATGTCGAAGGAGTGTAGCTGTAGAGAACCCTGACGGAGATCTTGAAACCTCACTATTGAAAGTCATCATCAGAGGTCCGTACAAGGCGGTGTCTTGATATAGCCTTTGAGGTTGTTCATTTACACAGATAAAACCAGCCAATGATAACATAAAGAATTAAACAGTGATAAGATAAGTAACTTTTCATAATTACAAAAATATATAATTATATAAAACCAAAATAGCAATGGAACAGAAAATATAAACAATAAAATATTTTGTTCAACAATAATGACATATTGACAAAAGAAATGTTAACAAATAAACGGAAAAGTAACAAATACAGGAAAACCGGACAAGATCAATAAAGAAGTTACTTTGAATACAGAAATATGTAACTTATAAATAGCCAAATATGAAAAAATCAAATTTAGGAACACAAGCCAAAAGCATAGGCCATGATAGTTCAGAATTTTATAACATGGCTAACAAAATGCGTGCCATATGGAGGCACTTATGCCATATGGAGGCATAGGAGACACTCAGAGAAACATACGCGCCCACTCAATAACATTAGTCATTTACTTATTCATATTTCTGTTACATAGTTTATCTATAATAATGTTTACTTACTATTGACATACATGTAAATATAAATAAGAGAACCAATTATTACTTGATACGCATTCCACGACACCGTAGATATTTGAAAAAAAATGAAACTGAACACCGCAACAGTAAGAACATACCAAAAGAGACATAGCACTTAGCTGCACAAGATACTTGCTAATAAAAGAAATCAACTCATTAAGAACTATTTAACTAAACAGGGGGACAAAATGACTATGATTGGGCATACTATTTCATACCGGCCGAAACGTGTGTGTCTCAAGTAAGAAGAGAGATTATTGACTATTAAAGGAATGATTACATTGTAAGACACACGCACGCACGGGTGAACAAATACATAACAAATCCTCTATATAGAGACGCCACGTTCTTGTGGGTGTATGTGTGTTGAACGTATGTGTAGTATATCTACCCAAATATACCGTGGAATTGGAGCTCCTCCCAAGTTAAGTCCAAGAACAGCAACGCATACATAAAATGTTGCAGAGAGGAGAGCGTATTGTGATATGAAATATTTAATTAGAAAAATATTAAATTCTTGTAAATAATTTCATTCATATTTGCTCACATTATACTTGCGTATATTTTATATTTTATTCATAATAAATAAAACTTTTACGGAAAGAAAAACCTTTCCAGAAGTGTGAAAGTCCGCCATTATAACACTGTGATCAGGCCAGCGATCATGTATGGAATGGAAACAATGCGCTTTCAAAATTTGGAAACTCTTCTTAAAATTGAACAAAGAATTCTTCGGAAAATTTATGGCCTCAAGAAAACCGAAGATGGTTACAGGCATAGACCCAGAGAAGAGCTGTACAGAGATCTGGAAGATCTGGAAACGGCTTTCGAAAGGAAAATATTGAGATTCCTTACACATATGGTTCGGATGGATCGGTCAAGATTAAATAAACAAATTTTCCACTATATTTGGCAACTTTCCAGTCTAAACGGATACACCAAACAACTCAAGGAGGAAACGATGAACCTGGGTATCTTTTTGAACGACTGTGTCGTTAGAAATACATACAGAAACAAAATTCAAAATCTTGAAATTCTCTGCGGTGAGAAGAAGACGAGAAACGGGTGGACAGTGGAAAGGAAGGCGGCGCATAGTGTGCGAATGAGGGCCTTCCGGCAGAAGAAGAAAATGAAATAATATTCGCGTGTTCCAGGGCTAGCCTGTTTGTGTAAAAAAAACTTTTCATACAAGAATATTGCAACAATACATATATTTGCATATTTGCTCAGGGCGATATGTTTGTAAATATTTAGCATAGAAAATATATGATGAACAGTTTTCAACAATATTATGCAGAAATTGTTAGAATTTTCAGAAAGCGTACACCTGCCCCGCGAGTGATACAGCGCTTGTGAGTTTGTGTGAGTGAAGCCAGCTCGGACATGCCAAGATGGGGTGATGCGTATGAATTAGTGGTTTGTCTGTAATCGGGTTTTAACCGAATAAAATTAACTAATTAATACGTTTTAAACCTATAAACAAAGACTTACCCAATTATAAAGACACCATTACATTAAGGAATCTTTAACGAATATGGTGATGAAAAAATTATTGCAGAAATGTGCAATAATAAGGAGACTAAGTAATTTAGTGTTAATTACTAGTGTAATTAAATAGTAATTAATAAGTGTGTTATATGTGAGTGACCAGAAAAAATTACGCAAACGATGATATCGCTCGTGCTACGAGTATGTTTACGAAATCGTGAAAATGAACCAAAAACTGATTTGTAATTAAAAGGACGCTTTGCACGAAGTGACAATATCTAACAGGTCGAAAACAGTCCTGGAATTGTCAGATCGCCGTGCAGTATAAATACCACCGGCAATTTTGGGGCGATCTCAGACTCAAGATATCTTCACACAACGTCACGCTGCTGGTCTGCCGATCGATCGAACACCTTTACCACACACACCTAGACTTATGGAGGAACTCTGGACCATCACAAACAACAAACCGTAGAGACAGAGAACACAGCATCAGGATAATCATCATCATCAAATTCTCAGGATTCAATATACACACACACCCACGCACGCCCGCGCGCCCAACGGTAACGTCGGCAGTACGTAGGTAATGAATAAACGATTTTTTTTTTGTGAAAAGAATTCTTAATAAGAAACTTATATATGAACAGTAAAGACTTAAAGTTTTAAATATAATCACAGTACATAAATTTAAATGGTAGTTAAAGAAAATAATTTAATTTAACAAGAAAATTTAAAAATACTAATCTTCTGTTGAATGTTAAAATTTGGGTGTATCAGTAGTAATAAATAATAGGTTGGAAGTAAATGTTTTTTTTTTATTTTGTTTTATTCTTGAGATTTAATATTATTTTTGGTTGTAAATATGTTGGTATTATTATTTAAAATTTGAGTCAAAGTCAGATACACTGAAATAAAAAGTGTAGATAATTTGTTTATTGTGTCTGTTTAGCTAGTAAGATTATATGGTTGTTTATTTTTATATGTCGTGTACAGCGTAAAAGGTTATATTGTATTTTTGTAAACTTATAAACGATAATATTTATTTTATTTTTATAATTTGAAATTTTAATATTCTCATATTTTCTATTAATATTAATATATAATAGAATGATTATTTTGAAACGGTTTTAATTAATTATTTCATGTCATCAATATTCCACTCCTCTTTGAAATTTATTTTTTTATTGTGCAACTAAATATTCTTGACGCAACGAGAATTAAAAAAAATTCTGCCACCTGGCCGATGTGATACACTTCATAGTTGCGTTGAGTACATGGTGTTGTATTTGTGTTATATTTTATAATACTTGTAACGTAGCAGTTGTTGTGTTTGTTGTTGTAACGTTGTACCGTTATCTATTTTTTGTTTATTTTTTAATATTACACTGTTTTGAGTGTCGAAAAGCTTTATTTATTATTAATAAAATATTTTAATTACTGTATGTAACCCATAAGCCTGCTTTAAATGTCAAAATGTGCATTCACGCTTTTTTTTTTTAAATGTGCAAAATTTGTGTAAGCACGTACAAGAATAATTACATATTAATATCTATTGAAAGACTAAAAGATTCGGTAACTAATTAAAAACTAAGCCGACTAGTTCAAATAAGGAGAATACAACGTTTTTAAAACTAAAACGAAAAACATAATAAAACAATGTAAACAATTAAAATGTTAAAAAGACGTAGAGGATATAAGTTCAGTTAAACATTTAGGTCTATAATAAACTATTTAATTTCCTAAAACATATAAATCTTTTAAAATTCTAAAAATTTGCACATTAACTATTTACAAAATTATGTTCTATAATTATTCTCTTTGCAATCGTTGTTACTGCCTTCTTCTCCCATTTGTACACATTGCAATAAACAAATCAGTTCATTCCCACCTAGTTTTACCAAATTACTTGGACATCGCATGCGTGCGTGTGTGTGTGCCTTATATGGTTTATCTCTGATGATCATCCAGGAGGTTGCGTGCAGGAGTTCTTCAGCCTCGACCAGAGGTCTCGAAGCAACATAACACTGTTCTTAGACTTGCACGATCGGCGTCAACATTGTTAGAACCGTTGTATATCGGGCTGTGAGGTCTTGTAGTGTTTAAGCCAAACGTTTCGGCCTCACCAACGGAGGCCATCTTCAGTGGTAAAAATGATGTGGCAGGCGTTGTTCGCCTAAAAATTCTCAGTACTGAGCCAAAACCTGCCACGGCCTTTTTAACGCTAAAGGCGGCCTGCGTTGATGAGGCCGAAACATTTGGTTTAAACACGACAAAATCACAGACCAATAGACCCATAACCGTGATTGCGCGATTGTGGTTATAACAACATAACAGTGATTTTGCGTTAGCGAGCATTGTTAACCAGATGTGACGTTCACACTTCTGTGAATAGATTGAAAGAGAGAATGGTATTCCAGAGTCAATCGTACATAATGCTCTTGGGCTCGAATACTGTCGGCATTTGGCTTTTATAAGTCCTGTAGTTAACACATTTACATGAAACTACAAATGTTGTAACCAATGTTCAATATTGTGCCCTACTACGCATTAGTGGTTTCTAATAGTTAGTAGATATGTTAATAATAAAGTAATAATAAATTTTCAGGCATTGCACAAATGCAATGCACAGAGAAGAGCAATGCAAATGCTTCAATAAATCTAAAAAATATATATATTTATGTTCATTCACAATCAATGAATTCATTCTTCATTTACCAATGTACAGATTATAAGTTAAATGTAGTCGCATTCATAAGCGAAGTTTTATATGTGTACTACGTTATTGACAACAAAGAAGTAGTTTCTATGGAAACTCACCGGTTCCCATTTTCGATCACGCACCAGCGGTCGTTTTCAAATGTGCGACACGTCCTTATAAACATTTTCAATGTTAAAAATTTGTACTGAGTTATTTCATTTACGTACTAATTTATAAAACCGGCTATCTATGAATCCGGAAAATTTTGCACGTGTCGGTATATCTTGCTTGTTTTTGCATCATACAGCACACCGTGCCATATTTTGTATAAATCCGGTAGCTCTAGCGAGTGTCAAATTTCATGTCAGCACAGGTCACACACATAGGCGCGCACCCACACACACACACACACACACACACACACACACACACACACACACACAGTGTTTCATCACATCCCTCATACAGTCAAATCAGGTGACATATATCCGCTCCAGCTTGCTGTTCAATTACATATTGTCTCGTCAAAATTTTGTATTTTCTAAATAAATGTAAATAAATTTTTTGTACTTTCTACATGAAAAATTTTGTATTGTTTGCTTTATACACGTGTGTGTGTGTGTGTGTGTGTGTGTGTGTGTGTGTGTGTGTGTGTGTGTGTGTGTGTGTGTGTGTGTGTGTGTGTGTGTGTGTGTGTGTGTTACGCGCACGTGCAGGTATCGTGCTCCTGCTCATTCAGTTAGGGATTTAACTCTCATTACATTTCCCGGATGTGTTCTACAGCTCAGAACGTAGGTACAATAAACCAATACAACATACAGGAGACTGTAATTCGTTTCCCACGTAATCCTCCTATACCTTATTGAATCCGTCGCCGTTGGTCGGTCTGCACGCGACCACAGCGTTGCCGGTAGCGTACACACGCAATCGCGCGCACATACACAACGCGTACAACGTTACGCAAGAGCGACGTTTCAATTACAAAACGAAAAAAACGTTTCTTACACCGTGTTCTGCGTACACTTTATTATTTGGACAATTATTATTCCATAAGTAGAGTATAGATAAGAAACATATGGCATTCGGAACGTTTATTAATGGCACACTGGACTATTTAAATATGGAACATAAAACCAATATAATTGAATACGTAAATAAAATACGGGTTTTTAATGCTCTAAAGATTTGACAGAGAGTTGTAAGCATGGACGTGTAATATCTAGAGTACAACCTATATTGTACCTACAATAACAGACTCAAAAGCTAATGTAAATTTACAAATGATTAAACCTGGCATTCAATAATTTAACGAAAATCGAGTAAAAGGAAGAAGTGAAATCATTGTGTTAGGAAGGAAAAATCAACCCCAATGTCACTAGAAGTTTAAGTATAAAAATGCGTCGTGGAAAGGCCATTCTTTAATAGCGTCAAGCCTTAATCAGAGACAGTACCATCTAGTAGAAAAACTGAAAACAAATTTGATTCTGTCCATGTAGTTGTAACTTATCTACTGCATAAAGTTTGAGTAGATTGAGTATAAAGTAGTGCTAGAAGCTATAGACAATTTTGTGTCAAAAACGATGAAACCGAAAGGAAAGCGACCTTTAAACGATGAAAAGAACTGCTACTACTGACGTACAGTAGTCTGCTACCGTATAATATATGAACAAAGATGAGACCCTGAACGTTTTCAGTTGAAACAACGTGGATGTAGAAAGAAGGTGGCCACAACAAGAGACGCCTACAAGGGAAAATAGTGTCTTTAATGCACTATAATTGACAGAAAAGCCTACATCAAGTAATGTTAAAATGCACATTATGTTAACACGACGCAGACATAGTTTCATAGGTAGCAGCACATTTAAATTAGTTTCTGAAGAGTAGCACGATGCAACTAAAAAATATCACCTAATTAGATGTTGCACAGATGGACACACTGACAGTTTTTTATAGGCCTTATTGTCAGCGGTGACTTTGTTCGAGAACAAAGTCCATCTCAACTATTTACTTACACTGTCTGATTTTGAGCTGCTTTCTTAATGTTTCTGTAATATATAACCCCATCAGAAAAGTAATCAGCAAATCGTGTCTTTTCTTTATTATTTTATCGTTGACTGCAATCTAGCTTTCAATTCTTCAGTTCTGTAAACGCGCGTTTCTTAAAACTTTACGATTTCTATTTCCTTTCTTTATCTAAGTCTACAAAAGAAATGTCTTCGTGCCATGTGTTTCCTCTAATACCTTTTTAATTTATTTAATCGTTGTACCAGTTAATATTTTGTATTATTCGCCAAAAATATATTTCAAAACGTTCCGATTATTACCTTTCTGTCATCTTGATTTCTTATACCTCTGATATATATTTCCAACGCTTTATACCGCTTATCGAATTCCTTTCTTACTTCGTGTTTTCCTCTGTTATTCACAAGATTTCTTTGCTAAATACTGCTTTCCCAAGTCAAACCCATACGAAGAACACTTCTTTGAGCAGTAACGTTCTTTATCCATTCTATTCAACTATACTTCAAACGTATTTAAAAGTACCGTATTTTAAAATTACCAGGCTTTTATAGATTACCGCATTACAAGTCTAGATTCTGAATGGACTTATTTACTGTTAAAGGATGTAACGACGATACTGCCATCGTCATCATCATCACATCATCGTGGCGGTCATCATGGTGGTCGTATTCGTTGTCGTCGGCATCATCACCATAATCACGGATTAAAAACAAGTTATTTGTTCTGGATCTCAAACAGGCAAAATCTAGAAGTGGTCACTCCAGCCCTTCTTCGGACGTCTCAAGATATCTCTATGTGCTTCCCGTACTTTCTGTGATATGCTCGTAACATACACAGGGGACGTATTCATTAATTTTGCCAAGTATGAGATAGCCGGACGGATGTTTTACATCTTGTAACATTAAAAACATAAGGGCACTTTACCTTGGTTTAACACTTGTATGTTCAGTGGGTGCTATGTTAGTCACCAGTTGAACCGAAGACAGTGTCCGAGGATTGGTTCGGTTGTCTCCTATACTTTGACTGTAATTACAGTCCGTCTAATTTTGCATTGGCACAACATCCGTCAGCTACTACAACATCGTCTTCACCACAACTCTTCAATACAATTTTTCTTTCTATTATTAATTTCCCAAAGAGCCCTTCCACATTGTTTGACCAAACAAATTTGCAGTCTTTCTAATAGTTTCAAATAATTTTCTCTTGCCTTTGATTCTTAACACTTCTTCATCATTATCATCATCATCATCATCATGAACACTCCGAGGACCAGGCCTTAGACCTGTTCCGGAACCCATCTCCTCCTCTGTCTTCCCAGTAGGGTGATAACCCAAGGCAGCCACAGGTAGACGGATATCAAGTATGCGATTCCAGTGTTCACACCATCTCCTTCTGTGGTCTTCAATCTTTTGGTGCAATGATACAGAGTTTAAATAGCGTCTAATATCCTCGTTCCTTTGCCGATCCAAGAGAGAACAACCTTGCGTCCCTTTTAGAAATTTCATTTCGGCTGCCTGAATCCTCTGCACGTCCCTTTTACCAAGAGTCCATGTCTCACTAGCATACAGAAATGTGAGGACAGCCACAGTTTCATAAAATTTTATTCGAGTATCCTTCCGTGTTTTATTTTTCAGGCACCTATGAATGCGGTTCCACAGATGCGTGTAAATATTGTCAGCTTATTATCTCAATCAATAACACTACCATACGAGATATTACAACCCAGATATTTAAACAAACCACTTCTTCTTTCTATGGTATATTTTATCTTGAACATTCCCACTCGCCACTTGTGAGGCGATGGAAAAGCAGACAGTAGTATTTATGCATAGCAGACACTGGAGGTTCGGAGAGTTTGTGGGCAAAAATTGTTTAAAAATTTACAACCACACAGAGGTTGAATGCCTTTGTAAAATCACTGGTACAGGATATATTGTTTTTCGGACGCGAATGGTAGATAGTGGGAAGTCGGAAAACCCCTGTTTTAAAGCAGAACGGATTCGGATATATTTGAAAGCAAATAAAATAGTATGGAATAGATGACAGCATTGGATATGGTAGATGCACTTGAAAGAAAATTTGTGGTACTTGGAAATGCGAACGAAGTTAGAAAAAAATGGAATATATGGCATAAGATGTTGCTTAATGACCGTACTAGAAATATTCTGCTAGACAATGTTGTAAGGAAGAAAGTAAGAAAAAGTCTAGGAAAACATATTTGAAACATCTCAACATAGAAATGGGATCAGCAGAAAGAGGTTGCTGTGACACAATGTAGTCATTGTATATCGATTATAATAATGGCACCTGTGAAAATGACATTAATTTATTTCTCTATTTAAACAACACCTTCCCTTATTTACTGCGCGTATCAATAACACAATTGTGTAAAATTATAAATATCTATAATAACAATGGAAAAATGTTTACATAAAGTTTTTACGTCTTTTTTTTTAGTAAACTCTGTAGTAGTAATATACGAGTACACTGGGGTTGGGGAGGGGGGCTTGGACTTGCGGAGGATAACGTTAGCGGCAGGACGTGAACGAGGCCTTGTCTGTCTTTGAAAAGTTATTATAATAGCAGCATTGTGCCCGCGGCGTGTACATGATGAAGTCATTACCGAGCTGAGCTCCGCAGACTGGCTGCTCACATAAAACATTACCACTTCTAATTGCAATCTTGCCAGCGTGCGTGCTAATGAGTGATCCTTATGTGTCCGCGACGTCATCGTCTTACGCTCTAGTATCAACAGTATACGTTATAAAACTAAAAATGACTTTCTAAAATATATAAGTAATAGTAGCTTTACCACAGAAATAAGTGTGATAAAATCCTTGTCGTAATGACTTTCCTTTGATACACATTAAAGCTGTAATCTGGAGAAGTAATTGTAAAAAGACAGCAATAGTATTTTAATGACATATTGATGTTTATCATCATCATCTTCATTATCTACACTCACGGCATAGGCCAGGCAGTACCTGTTTCATCTCACACAACATTTCATTGCAGTCATGCATTCAAGTAAGCCTCTAGAAGACCAGTGTTAAGAATTACAAATATATGCAAATTGCTAGTAATCTGCAAGCTAAGACTGCAGATTGTTAGCAAAAACATAACTATAAGCATAAAATAGAGTTATCAGTTATTGTATATACCTGTAATACTAACTAATTAGCATTTTAATGAAGATGTTATTAAGTGTAAACGCATCAGGATATATCCGAGAAATGGAACACATTGTTGACAGACAAACTATCTAAGGTTAGACATCACCTTATAACACATAAAATGTTCAACGGTAAAATATTTATTAGACCAATAATATATATAGACTACAAACATGTACATTATAAAGTAGTAATGAACAATTAATAAAGGACTTTGGTGAGAAAGGTCTTAAGACACCTCTACAAAGGGGGAAACGGGAGTGCTATCACGAGACTTGAGAAGAGACACAACAGCTGAGACGCTTTTCTTCTGGGCTTAACGGAGTGGTCCAGTGAGATCAGATGTAGGAATTGTGACTTTAAACATAAATTCCGCTTGATGACCGAATTAATAAAGAAAAGCAAGAGAAAATAAAAAAAGAACACGAATTGAGGTTGCAGAGCGGTAGACTGCAAAAGGAAGTTTGTTTCCCCAAATCCCATAGTAGGAGAGCCTATAGCTCCGAAAACAGTGAAGGAACAGAGGAACGTTACACAAACAAGGTGATAGCTTAATCCTGTACGGCAAAAGGAGAAGAAGAAGAAGAAGAAGAAGAAGAAGAAGAAGGAGGAGGAGGAGTATGAGTAGGTGGAGGAGGTACAAGAGGAGAAGAACGAGAAAATGATGAAGAAGAAAAGTAAATTTCCATGAACGTTACGTCACTGATTAGTTTTCTAAAGTATTTAATTAATAAGCAGTAAATAATTTATTGATTTCATTCAACGTATTTAATTCTGTTTTATTGTACATGGAGAAGACATGTATTAGGTTTACAAGCGCCGTTACAGTCGAAACAAAAACGGTTTCAACGTGAAATGTTACAGCAATTTGTGTCAGCTTAATAAATTGTGCGGTAGAGAGTGACAGTTAATACTGGAGGCTTACAGCTGAGAGCCACCTGTCCTGGTCGGGACAACCGAGATAAATGTTGCACGCGCCGACTGGAAATGCCGTACAGTTCTGTTCTTACAGTTGCACATTAACTACTGTAGTATCTTACACTACCTTTACGATATACTTAACTACGGAGAGTTGACTAGAGAGAATAACTAACATCAGTTAAGTCAAATTTTAGAATAACTTATAACTTGTAATCAATTTTTCAAAATAAGTTATTGGATTAACCTATTAATAATTCAAGTTAATAAATAACACCAACATTATTTAAGATATTTCATGAAAAAGATTATGAGAAATCAAAGGTAATAATGCAACCTATTATTTCTTATTTTAAATTTTAAACAATATTTATTTTTGACATGCATACTGCATATATCTCTATAAATTCAATAGTAAATTAGCTTTTATTTTACAAAACAAAGTTCAGTGTTCTATGTTTTCCACCCAAAGGTACTATATGTTCCCAATATATCTTTGATAGTAGCCACAGTCAGACATATAGAAGCAACTATAACGTTTAAATTTATAATTAAAATAAAATAGAAAAATTGGTAAAATTGAAGACTTAAACCCGTTGTAATAGAACATCAGCAAAATGCATTACAATTTACAGTAAACATTAATTGTAAATCTATTTCTGCAACTGACTGAGTAAAATCCGTGGGCTTTCGCCTCGATGATTGTTTGCCACGGTGCTCACACATATAGTGTAAGAAGATATAACTTGATAAATAGAATTGACGTTATAGTGATACTATTTTTCGCAAATATTAATTGCGAAGAAAATTTTCGCGGTTTGTAGGAAGAAAATTACAGTTGTCGGGAGTACAAATTGTTGAAATTACAAAATGTTGTGATAGACGTAGCCTTTAGTAGCGGAATCCATTTGCAAAGTTTTTGCAAAATTAATTCTTGTCGTAAGAATACATCCCATGGTTTTTTATTGAAAGGCCGTCACAAACTTCCAATATATTTGCACAACTCAGCAACGGTTACATCAAATCACTTGAAAGGTATCCACCTCAGTTGTACGTAAACCTCAATTTGCCAATAATTAGGAGACACTTAGACTCTGTATCGTCATCCGTTAAACTTACCTTTTTTGTCATTATGTGAAAACTTACTTAAATTTTGTTGTAATGAGTAGATTTGTTCTCTTTATGTAAGTTTTAAATCAATATAAGTTATTATTGTTTTTGTTTAATAAATTTACATAAATTGAAGAAAACTAATTCCTACGTTGTATCGTCTCTGTAAACAGTTTAAACCCTATCTAAGAAAAGTGAGGCAGGCAGGTAAGTAACGTTATACTAAATTTCATTTTAATGAAGAACGTTGTGTTAGTGGTTGAAATCACAAGCAGAATGATCACTGTTGCACACCACTATATAAAAATTATCCCGATTAGCTCTTTCAAGCTAGTGTAAGAAGATATAACTTGATAAATAGAATTTACATTATAGTGACATTATTTTTCGCAAACATTAATGGTTTGTAGGTAGGAAATTACAGTTGTCGGGATTACAAATTGTTGAAATTACAAAATGTTGGGATAGACGTAGCCTTTAGTAGCGGAATCCATTTGCAACATTCATATACCCCAGCAGGGTGGGGTGAGATGGGGTGAAGGGTTTGTTTTCACATAATTTCTTTCAATTCCGATCTGACGATGATCTGTGAAGCTTGAAAGCGCTAATCGGGATAATTTTTATATAGTGGTGTGCAACAGTGATCATTCTGCTTGTAAATTTCATTTGTCCAACTAATTTCGCGTCAGGAGGCATATAGATCAACTAACATCATTGTTGAGAGGCGTATGTCTTTATAGTACATATTGTATATAGGCTACTGTGTTTCCAACGTTTTCTTAGTTACGTATATTACATTTTCATATTGTAAGAGTACAAAGAAGCCCAAGTCACGACGTTTTACAGTTAAATCTGCAGTAGTAACTTTTAAAACAAAAAACTCACTTAACGGAGGTACAAAACCAATCATCTTTTAAACGTAAAAGAAAGTAATAACAATTTAAAAAAAAATTAAAATATATCTATCCTTAGCATAGCCGGTTTATTGCAAGGTATGCGCATACTACTGCAATTATGGAATATTACAATTTCATAGGAGTGTATGCATCGTACCAAGTAGAGTACTGGAGTTTTAGCTAAAGGGAAACCTTAATTTCACCGATATAGTCACCACACCTTAATTTCACCAGATTAGAGAGGATCGTTATTGGTCAATTACTTCAAAATCGCCTTGTAAAATTCAATTTCTTCAATAATATTTATTTTCCTTATATTCAAAATATAGTCGCGTATCCAAGTCTGGTTGTCGAGTAGCGTCGAGTGATCAAGCCAGTGGTCAAGTTTTTCTTAACAAGACGACTTACCTAGTAACCAGTCTTAACCATCCAGTACGATTTCGATTAACTTCAGTCCTGAGGAAGATTTAACTGTATACCTTCCAATAATGAAATGCGTACAAATTAAATGTGTACGTAAATCTTAATTATGTATTTATTTAAAGAAATTTAAAATCGACTACACAATCAAGTGTTACTCAAAGGATCAGCGAGAATGATTCTGAAGTAAGACCGATGAGAGATAAAACAGATTTTACCGTAAAGGTCCGCGCACACTACGCCAGCACGGACCGGCACGGACCAGCACAGCAGGCACCGGCACGGACTTGCAAACAGTACACCCTCGCACACTTGTTCTGCACCGACCAGCGCCAACCTGGATCTTTCGTGTAGGTGGGGGGTGTCAGTCTACCTAAAAAAGTAATTTTGTCTTCAGTTTAGTTTGCTTCAAATCATGGAGGAGTTTTGTAGCTCTGATGAGGAAGTACTCTTTGTTGCATCGTTGTTGTGCGAAGAGGAATAGGATTATGAAATTATAAAATAATAATAACCTGAAATTTACTAACCAGTTTTCCTTTCAAAATTACTTTGTGCTATTTCTTCCCATAAAGCGTCTTTTCTGTGTTGGTCATGATAATTCCCATTACTCATCTCCCACAGTTCTAGATAAGCGTGAACTATGAATATTAGCTATTAGTCATCCATGTCAAGTAGACGGTTTTAACAAAAGTAAACGTAGACACAAGTTGCACATTATAACTCTCCTCGTTACAGAATACCGCGAAAACAGGAACTCGAGAACTGCCGAGACGCAGTAAACTGAAACGAAAGTCGAGCAATCGGCTGAAAACTGCTGATCCCTGCCGGCCGCCAACGCACACTACACCGTCACGCCACGAACATGCAACCGTTAATGCAGGTCGAGATTCTACCCTGACCGTTACGACCTGCACTGCCGGTCGCTGCTGGTTGCAGGTCCGTGCCGGTGCTGTTCTAGTGTGCGCGCTTGTATCTGAAAACATGGAAACCTTCATGACCGGCAAATGCCGGTGCCTGCTGTGCTGATCCGTGCTGGCGTAGCGAGCGTGAACCTTAATATAAATCAGAAACTTTCTAGGAGTTATCTATCTAGATCTGTGTTTGATAAAATAGTCCTACCATCCGTAAATTTATATGTAACTGTAAATTGGATTGGGTACTATATGGTTACGACGGTCTCACTGATCGTCGTATGGTACAGTGGAAAAGAAAGTACAGACACCAATGAAGTCGCTAATTATTAGCAACTTTAATTAGTCGCAAATAATAATTTGTAATCGACAAGGTAGTTTCATACAACAATTTAAGTTAAATTTGTACACACGCAATAATAATGCCATGTAGCAGAGTTCCGCACTAAATATAACACATTAATCACTTCTCACAATACTTCAACAACAATTACTCGATCCGCTCTAAAGAAATTTCTCACTGTAAACTGGCCGACAAAGCCAGGTGCTTTTGCTTTTATAGGTAGGGCACGTGTTCGAGAATAACTTTCCATCCTTACTGCAGCTGCCAGCACAATGGGTATTTCAAGTGCTTTCCGAAACAATCTGGAGCGTACTTTTTATGCGGCCTTGACTGCGGCTACACCTGCTCGACTTGTAGAGGGACGGGTGGAAGGACGCTCCCTGCTGTTCGAGAGGGTTCTGTCGTTTCAAGATTATAATTGTTATTAATTTTTTCCGGATACGTTTTAACTACAACGAACAGCTGTTCAAAAGTTAAGCTAAAACACACAAGAACAAGCAAATTTCTCGTTTGCCTATGGCTTCGTAAACATCTGTAAGGATATATATCTATGAAAGTGGTGAAAACATCTATTGGAAATTTCCCTTTAATTCTGATTTTCATATGCCAATAATGCAGCAAAGAGTAAATAGTTACACATAAATATATTGAGTTAGAACTCTTGTAGACCTGCCAAGTAAAAGTCATTCTCTCAAGCACCTTTTATGGTTTACAATGGCTATGTGCCGGTAAAAAAAAACAAATACTGCGAGACCGACTAATTTCCCTTTTGCTTGAAAATTTCAAAATATAGTTTTCTAAAATCGACGATAATAATGTATCATGATAATGTCATGTATATGTCATGATAATGTGTACGTAAGAAAATTGAAGTATGCGGTGTTCACAAAACATCAACTTAATATACTCACTTTAAACGAGTATATACTTTATGATAAAAAATTATGTAAGCCTTTAATTTCAATGTAAAATAGCCTATAACTCTTTAAAACGTTTGTGCTATGTCATCAGGAGGAGCGCGCGGCTGTGTGTATGTGTGTGTGTGTGTGTGTGTGTGTGTGTGCGATCGCGCGTTCACTATTATTTTTCTGTCTCCTAAATATGTTCACTTTTCCTAATCTCGGTAACATGACAGCACGTGTTTCATATGATAATTATTATATTGCGGACACGCAATGTTTGATTTAACACAAATAAACATCTACATTAGCGCCATGCAAGTTGTTTGAGAAACAGTAAACTATTTCTAATATTAATTATTTTTTTGTTTCAGGATGCGCTGTGGGCCCACAAGAGCCCAGGGCGCCACCCTAACTCTGGCACAAGCAAACCGCACATCCCAGGAAAATTCTTTTTCAAAGTGTGAGTACTCACATAATTTATAAATTTATTGAAGTCTCGAAAATGAATAATGCATGATTGTAGGAATGTGTGTGGGCGCGCGAGTGTGTGACAGAAGGAAAGAGAGATACAGGGGGTGTGAAGGAGAGAACAGTTGTTTCTCTCCTGTGCAACAGGAAATCCAGATTATTGGACATGTGTGATTATAAGTTGCCTACTTGTTAGTTACAAAACATTTCTTAGTTGGTTTGCATCCAAAATGAAATACAATTAAATAATAAACAAAATTAATGTAAATGGTTTATCTTAGAACAAAAATAATTAGTGGCATGGAAAAATTTCTCTTTTCTTTAGTACAATGACAGTAAAACCAGCAATAAAAAACTTAAGTTGTGAAGAACCGAATGACTAGAGAAAACCAACAGAAATGAGACAGTTCCTGGGAAAAATTTAGGAATTTTTTCAAAAAAGAGATATTTGTGGTGCTCAGAGTTGAATGTTTAGAGCAAGTCAGAATAAACAGGAGACTACATGAATCTGGAAGAAATACATAAAATAGATTAGGAAATGTGGGTGAATTTTTTAAAATAAATTTGGCAAACGGAGTAGACACTAATAGAAGGTAAGCGGCAGCTATTCATGTACTACAGTATAAGGGAAATAAGTTACTTTAAAGATTAATTTCCTAGCTGCTAGGCCGTGGTCTATTGCACACTGGTGTCATCATAACTAGACGCCTGAGGCACCCGCCGGAGGCCTTATTCAGTAGTAAAAATATTTAAAAATCATTCGACAAAATTGAGGGGACGTACTAGCCACTGCTTTCGAGTCAATTAGGAGTATGCTCGGCCTACGGTCGCCTTCGTCAAACAAATTCGATTTGTTTTTACTACTGAATAAGGCATCACGTGAGTGGCGAAAACGTGTAGTTAGCCATAACTAACTGGCCACAACATCAGGGAGCAATCGACCGCGGCACAACAGTCTGGAAATTAATCTTTTAAGCAATGATTCCGGCTATGATAGCCCACACAGTAGAAGTGAAAAAAGATGTTTTGTAGATATGAAGTTGAGGATCAGAATAATGTGTTGAAAAATAGGACATGCCTGTCCTTAAAATAAAAGACAGTTTTAAAGCAATGGTAATATGTAATTTCAAAACAACACACGGGAATAAAAGAATTTAAAAATTATTTCTGGAAACGATTAGCCGCATGCTCTGTACACTTTTGAACAAACGCATACTACTACTAGTGTTGTGATCGTTATATAAACATTACAGAGAATTATCATAATATAAGAATATTACAGAACTCTTAAACCGACAACATTGAATGATGAGAGAGAAATTAAATATGGGAATGTTGCTACTGAATGAAGATCCAGCATTTTTATATGTTCATACACAGTCACACGCGCAAGCGTATGCTGTAAAATCCATAATTATATACATAATTATGGTAAATTAATAGATTTAAATAGTTTCTTAATAAATGAAGGGTTATCAACCCTGGAACTACGTCCTACTTGACGAACGTAGGCGTGGTTTTACCAGGACTTTGCATTATCCTTGAACCGGAGAATTGGAGAATCAGAGAGCATTGTTCTCTATTTTAGTGTCTACTGTTTTTACATAGGTGTGTGTGTGTGTGTGTGTGTCTGTGTGTATTGTGTTCACATTTCCTGTATTGTGAGTCGTCACAGGGTAGAATATTTAAGTGTTTTTAGTGGGAAAAAATAAGTCCAAATTAATGAAACAATAACAATACAGGAAAGGAATTTTAACTTATACTTAATCGACAGTGTTTTGACTGGTAAAAACAAGTGTAAAAGGCTGACATGAACACTTGTTAAGCTTGGCGCGGTTTAATAGTGTAACTAGGAAAGCAACTGATCAAGTGAAACCAAAGGATGTAAAGTGCATCAGACACAAGGTTGAAGAAATGTACTCTTAAAAAGATAGAATACTGTAACGTAGGCTTTCACGGCCGGTGTCACCATTATTAAATTGCAGTAAAACCGGTCTGTTATGTCATGGTCTGTTGCTGACACAGTGCGACATTAGTTTACAAACGTTCGGATCCCAGCTCCTGGGAATCTTCATCTAAGGCGCTGCGAAGCGAACACGTAGGGCGTACGTTATCAGGACAGTACACGAGTCTATCCAGGGTACAAGCCACCAAACGGGAAAGACTCGGATATTGTCCGCCTAACAGCTGCCGTACGTGTTCTCTGTCGCTTCGCAGAGGCTCTGAGGAATATTTCCGGTGGCTGGGATCGAAACGTTAGCCGACTAATGTCGCACTACGTCAGCAACCGACCACGGCCAAACAGCCCGGTTTTACAGCAAGATAGAATATTGATTTCAGGAGACAAAGATTTTTTGCCGAAAATGTCAAATGTGGCTTAAACTGCAAGAAATCTAACATAAGGAAAATAAAAAAAAAATTCAAACTCTGTACAGTAATAGTCTTATTTTGAGTATAAGTTGTATAAGAAATAACTGACAGAGTGTTATCTTAAACTGTTTTGGTATTAATACACATACGCTCACTGGGTTGAAACATCAAATACAATATCGAGTGCCATATACAGTCACATTACCAAGCCCATTAAATAAGGTCATACGGAAGAATTAAAGACTCGTATCCTTTTCGTGGTATGATCTACTGTAACTTATGCAAACAATTATATACACTGAAATATAAAACAATGCTCTCTGCTTCACCAGCTTCTCCGATTCAAGAATATTGCCAAGACATGATAAAGACATCAGTCCGTCAAACAGAGCGTAGATCCGTGGTTGGTAACCCTTCCGTATCAACGAGAAACACATTTAATTTATTAATTTCCATGTAGGAAGGTAAAAATGAAGTATATGGAACAATAGGGAATTCGACGAAACGATAGATGGCGAGGACATAATGAGGTCCATCAAGTCAATGAGGGTCAGCTGGTTGGGACATGTGATGCGCATGGAGGACGACAGAACGCAAAAGTAATTTTTTAGAGGGATAACAGGTGGACAAAGAAGGAAAGGAAGGCCTAGACGAAGGTGGCTACAGGACGTAGAAGATTACCTCAGGAGGATATCGGGGATTGAAGACGGAGGCCGGAGGACCGAGGTGTTTGAAGGCTACTAATTGGGGAGGCCGTGGCTCATCGTAGGCTGTAGCGCCAGATGAATGAATGAAGAAATGTATGAATGAATAATAAATTTCCATGTAATCTTTGAACACCCATTAAAATGTTGTAAAATTAGTTTAGTTTTAGGAATATTTAAATAATTTTCCGTAAAATATTAACCATTTAATAAAAATTATTAAGTACCTACATACGCCAGTAAAGAAAATAAGTTTAGCACATTCAACGATGTGTAGTGTAAACAACCCATTATCTGTAATTCGATTACAGTCCATTCGATTACAACCCGATGTATGGTGCAGTCATGTAAACAACATTGTGTCTATAACTCGAGTCGAAGGATATGATCGATTATTAGATTTCAGTCAGACTACAATAAAACAACGTACACGTTAAACATGATAGCAGTGAACCACGCTAAGTGCATTAATTCCAGTACCCCTGGTGGAGTTTCCCGGAAACATGCTGTAAACAATGTCTCGGTTGTTGCCATTTTCCGCTTGAGCGTCTTCGTTCCAGACACTCGTTTTGCCTGTTACACTAATGCGCTCTACTGTAGTGAACGTTCTCGTTATTGTTTTGAGTGATACGAAAACAACGTTTTACTCAGTATCAAAACCAGTAATTAAATGCATCAAACAATTTGACTTGTCTAAACTGTTACACGTAAAAACAAAGTGTTTTAAATTAATGAAAAAAAAAAAAAAATTTCTAAACATTTAAACACACCAGTACTTTCAGTACTGGTGTATGCTTCACAAACGTGGGTCCTGAAAGAATGAATAGCCACTTGATAAGTCAGTGAAGGATTGTAAGAAAAACTAACGAACTAAAGATTGGTGTTGTTTGGAAACGAAAATGAAGCGAACAAATTTTTCACTTTAGTTGAAGATATGTCAATACGTAAGAAAAAAGATGGATTTTGCAAAATCTTTAAACCGCCTCCTATTATAGAATTCCGATGGAAAAACATTTAATATTTCAAAGGTGAAACTTCAGACTGATAAAAACGTAGACGCTGGAAGTGTCGCAGTGGGAGATGACCGTAAGGAACTAACGTGGTCTGCTTCATCTAGATAAGAACCCTTTAGTTTATGTCGACTCCGCTTGATGATTGTGGAGAGTTGAGTGATCATAGACTGCGCCCGGTTTAATCCCTAACCCAAATGTTTTCCACGTCACTGCACACAAACATATTCTCTGTGCTCAAGGTAAATTTTGTGGTCAGCGCACACACACACACACACACACACACACACACACACACACACACACACACACACACATATTTACGCACACGTGCCTCCTAATTCTCTTTCACAGATATTCGTTCAGTTTTGTAAGTGAATGCAGCAAGTTGGAGAGAGTATTAAATAAACAAAGCATGTTCTTAATTGTGGGAAATGAAAAATTAAAATTAAAAGAGTAAATAAAACAAAATCTAATAAAACCCAAGAGTAAAACGAATAAAAACCATTCCAAAATGAAAAAATATAAACTAATAGAGACAATAAACTAAGTACATTAAAAAATGTCTTGAGTCTTGAACACCTAAAGCTTTAAACTCTGCATAAAGGCTTAGTAAAGCTTCTAAACTCATTTCGTAGGGGGAGTACACGACGAGGGGGAGAGAACACCGCTAATTTAGCAGGAGAGGCTATGATGTACCAGCACCTTGTACTGTGGAGTTTAGCATAGTCCCCTGTACAGCGAAACGGGTAATTTTGGATTACAGTTTTAAGGAAAAAAATACGTGACTTTTAAGATAACATCTCAATTCTTTCGTCTTTCCTGATAGTTATTATGTTTTTGTAAAGATATTTTAGATTTGTTCAATCTTTACGTAAACGCAGCTATCGTAAAGAATACGCAGATTTCGTATTCGGCCTATATTTTAATATAATGTGCTTGTATTTTTTCACATGCTATCAACAAACATTGTGCATAGTGCATTTCATAACTTAAAAACGTTTATACAAGCATTGCAATTAATTTGCCAATACGCGCGTGGAAGGTACAAATGTGCGCGTACGCTCTAAGCCTTCAGTTATGCAAAAAACTGACTGTTGTAGGAGTTGATTTCTGTTTAACAAAGCACAGTACATTCGACGTTATTAGAAAGTAGGGAATTTTCCCCGGCGCTGAACCCCAGAGAGTTATTGCATGGAAAACTCTGTCCTACACTACATAAGAGAAAAAAACTATTAATAAAAAAGGAATAATAAGAAGTTTAGTAGAATTTAAATTATAAATTTAAATTCAAACATATAGAGAACACGTGGAAATCAGTTGGGCCCTTTATGTTACAACTTTAAGGGAATGCGTATCAACTTAAAAGTTATATTAATCTTTTTAAATTAAATTTGTTTGAGTTTCAAGTAAAATTAAATTAATAAAAATTAGTTATATTTTTTATTGAAAAACTCAAATGTTATAATAAGGAGAGCGATTCTGGGTATGCACAAGTGTACAGAAATTCAAATCACAAATAAAAATAGGTTACATCATTTCACTTCTACACCGGAGGCAACAATGAGTCAGCACTTATATTGAAAATTTTAAATCTTGATTAAACTGACTGATATTTAAGAGAATGTTTTATATATCTATAAGTAGACTTTATTTTCTTTTTTAGTTTTACGTAAATGTACATTTGTTTTAAAACACAAATTTACGAACAAATTAAAAATAATCGTGCAAAGCAGATCTTTATGTGGTTGTTATATTTAAGGAAAAAACTAGTCTCGGGGTAATGAAAATAATTTTCTTAGACAGGCGAAGTAAGTCACCAGGCGGGAAAGTGTGAGAAACAAATAGGTTACAGCAATCTCGAATACAATGCAAAGAATAATTTATAAGAAATATAATACATGACTATGAAAAGGATGTGTCCTAAAAAACAAGAAATTTCCCGAGAGTGTCCATAAATTACCAACTATAAGAAAATAATTTAAAAAGTTTGGAACTTAGCCTAAAAAACATAATTTAATAAAAAACGTTAAGATGGTGGCTTCTAATGGATGGAAGGGCACGCAAGAAAAGAGGAGGTTATTAGGCACCGGTAAACCAAAGTAATGGGCAGAAAACAAAGGAGGGAGGAAAAGGCAAATTCAAAATTTTAAATAAAATTTACAGGCATTGCATAAATGCAATGCACAGAGAAGGGCATTGAAAATGCTTCAATAAATCTAAAAAATATATATATTTATGTTCATTAACCCATCAATGAATTCATTCTTCATTCACCAATCAATGAATTCATTCTTCATATACCAATGTACAGATTATAAGTTACATGTAGTCGCATTCATAAGCGAAGTTTTTTATGTGTACTACGTTATTGACAACAAAGAAGTAGTTTCTATGGAAACTCACCGGTTCCAATTTTCGAAAACGCACCAGCGATCGGCCACAAATGTGCGATACGTCCTTATAAACATTATCAATGTTAAAAATTTGCAGTACCATATGCAAACATAGACTCATAGTATTTTCATGATTATTCACTAATGGATGTAGCTAGCGGTCCAGTTACAATCTTTAAAATATCTGGCGTTTCAATGCCTTTCCCATAACTCAAAGATATTACTGGCCTTCACACGGATGATTGACTAATTCTTATTTTTCATACCGAATTTAAATTGTTTTAGATTTTGCTCCTTCATAAATGCTACAATTTATTTCTAAAAGTTAGTACAGTATTATTTTAACTAGTATTGTAAGTACGCACAGTTAAATTATAATATTGCAAAAATATTTTTGAATCTCTAAATTATTACCTGCGTTATTATAATTGAATTGTAAGTGTTTTGTTAGTAGTGACGGTAAAAAAGACGAAAACATTACGGAATTGGAAACTGAAAATAAATGTTGAAAATTTCAGGCAGCTTTTTTACAAGTGTATAATATCGACTACATGTTTTGGTTTGACTAATTAATCTAGTGCAAAATATTTAAAAAATCAAATGCTAACAAACTTACAAAGTTTGTTACACTTACGTCTTTGGTAGAACAAAAATAATAAGTTCTTTTTAACAATGAAATTATACTGATTCCGACATGATTCTCAGGCTTATCAGTGTCACTAACTACACAATATATTAAATCTTATTTTAATTATGTTTAAACAAATTAAATCCATCACTCGTTGATGCATGTAGCGTCACTTTAAACGAAATTTTATTCGAGCACGAAAATTAATTATATTTGTGATGATATTGTGAAGTATATTGATTGTTACAGGGGATGTTAGCCGCAGGTGAGTTGGCGGGATGAATCTGATTAATATGGATGCGGAGAACCGCGTCGTTCTCAACGTCGGCGGCATTCGACACGAGACGTACAAAGCGACTCTCAAGAAAATTCCAGCCACACGTCTGTCCCGACTGACAGAGGCGCTCGCCAACTACGATCCCATACTGAACGAGTACTTCTTTGACAGACATCCAGGAGTCTTCGCACAAGTTCTCAACTATTACAGGTACAGAAATGATTCATTTATCTGGCTGCCTCCGATACTGCATACATCAATGTATGTAGTCATTCCATTGTACTATGTTAGATGTGTTACGCTTCCATTTATTAGCTCTGTTCTGTTCTAGTATCTCTCCAAAACTCGTCCCTTTTATTGACCATCCTCCTAAACTGCTGTTTTGTGTCACTGAACGGTTTTTGTCATCCATAAAGCTTTTATTGCTTTGAAATAACAAATTTAGGATTTTATTTTTGCTGTAACGAGTTAATATGTAACTATTCATTCTTCCCTCCTGGAGTCGTCAGTCTTTCGACTCGTTTGTGCCCTCCCCGCATTTACCCGTGCTCCGTGTGTTATGGACTCTCTTACAGGTATATGGGACCTACAGTTTAACGCCGGATAAAAATTCAAATATTTCAAATATACATTACTTAGTACATACAAAATCATTTATGCCATATAGTAAATGTTACGGCAATTAAATTTGCACAAATAATTTTAATTTGGAGTATACTTTTAACTTTTTGTAATATTTCTTTCCTTTTCTTCTTACGCTTTTTCTTTTCTAACCCCATCTGCTTTTCACTGTCATTATTCCAGTTCTTTTTGTTTGTTCTTACTTGTGGTTACCGTTATTTAAATTAATATAATATTTATATTATTATTATGATTATATCATCATTATTATTTAAGACTTTGGTGTTATTCCCAAGATATTTCAAAACATAAGTACCTATATATCCCCTCTAAGTTATAGGAACTTAGAGTTCCTATAAGTATCCTCTATCTGTTTTCTCCCCACCAATTGAGGGTGGCTTTATAAATGAGCGATCGGCAGTTAACAATAACTACAACCGGTCATGACTACCTGGCCTCCCACCTGCACCGCATTGGCGTGTTGTCGTCTCCTGAATGTGTTCTCTGTGGATACGCTTCCACGAATGCGGATCACCTAATTGCATGTCCAGCCTTGATCTCAGACACGCAAGTCCAAGACGAAGATGGTACGGCAAGGCTCTCATGTCTCTACTGGTCAGCGCGCCGCCTAATGGCCCAACAGCCAAGGGTGGGCGTTGGCTAGTAAGTAAGTAAGTTAACAACTTGGCGTTCTTTCTGTCTGTCTCCGGTGCAGCAGTCGAAGTCCTGGCCATATGGACGTCGTATATTTGAGCTTTATAAAAGCGTTTCATAAATTGCCATAGAATATATTTCTTAATAAACTAATGAGATTTGGGATTAGTTTTCAACTAATTCAGTCCATCAGATCGTACCTTCACCAGCGGTTGTTTCAAGTAAGATTTAGTGGAAATTCATCTGATACTTTTATATCCATTTTTTTTTATAGCGTTTATTTTCCATATAACATGTTATTGTTATAACTGTTACTTACATTTTGAATACAATTATTATTGCAATTGAATATAATTATTAACATTATTTTGCGGGGTAATGGTAATATGTTACACACTTCATTAATATATTTTGTAAATTTGTATTGAACTTCAAACGCTTATCTTATTTAATGAGAATAAATATTTTCATTAGAGTAGCACCCTTCTTTAAACATTACACACATTTTAAAGGACCATTTAGGTATAAAATTTTAATCTTATATCAAAGATGTTTAAAAATGAGTTACAAAAGTATGTGACTCGTACAATCGCTGTTTTACGTTGCACAATTACGTCTTTACAACATTTTAAATTGATTTTATGATGCCCATAAAAATGAATTTAATTTAAATTTTTGTATCTTTGTGTATAAGAGATTTCAATAATTTTCAACTGAACACTACTCGCACAACAAAGTCTTTATATTGTGTATGTAGCAGACTTTCATTTTAGTGCTCCACATTTTTCCATATTGTGTATGTAGATTTAAACCAATTTTAAGACAAGAAAAGTATCTGTAATACGTTTTTTTACTGTAACAATTTGGTTGCTTACTTATAAAACATAAATTATGTATTAATCTGGAACAGTGTTAATAAAACATATTGCAATACAACAATTTCTGTGTATTTGTTGTCAACTTCTTACGTTTTGCGTTGGACATCTGCTTATTGTAGCAATCGGTAAACTACAGTTTACCCGGATGGCGATGTTCGTTCCGTACGTGTGCTCCTAGATAACGTTGCTTTCTTCTTTGAGAGTTCCAGTATACGGCTTATCGTGTCCGACCCTTGTGAAAAATTACCGTAAAATGTTCCTGATAACGTAGGTAGACTTTGCAATGAAATAAACAAAAACCTTGTTGGTGGTAACAAAAACAATGTGCATTTTCCAGTTATACTCATACAATACCGTGGCAATTCGGCTTTGTGTGCACTCAACACGATAAGAATTAACGTCACCACAAAGCTTTGTTAACCAGGCTTGATAACACATCGTGGTACACACACATACACACACACACCCACAATTTGCGGTCGACAACACTGACATACACACACTGAATAACAAAACAATAATTTTGCATGGAAGTTTTTCAGCGTTATTTCGGTAGCTTTTCAAAAGCTCTAGTTTTTACTCTTTACAGTATTTTAATATTCTTCATTCCTGAACACTGCTCATGCACATAATGTTTTTATTTCTTTTATGAATTTGCTAACTGCTATAATTTTTATTGTTCGACTAAGCTTTTCGTCATCACTGACATCTTCAGGTCTTAAACAACGTCTATCAACTGTACGTTGTAGGCTTTCATACTTTAGGCCCCTCCCCTTATGTCATCGCCCCTCCTATTGGTTCTAGCTGCTACCGCTCTTCTCGGGAACTTTGTCTACATTTTTTCGTTAGGCATTTTTCTAACGTCCGTCAAATTGTTTTAAGAATCTCCCGTTAATTTCTTCATTCTTGACTTATAATTTGTTTGTAACCTTTTACATTTCGTCATTTTTAGTGTGTTATTTTTATTATTTTAATTTATTTTTGTTTATTGTTTAGTATATAATAAAATATTTCTTCATTTGTAAAATCCACTTTTATATTCATTAATTTATTTTTATCTTCTTTTTTAACTTTAAGTATTTCTAGTTCTTCTATTAATTTTCTTTTTTGCGGATTGTTTTCTATTTTGATTATTTCCATATTTTCATTTGGATTTACGAATTTATGGCCTGATTCATTGAAATATGGAAATAATCAAAATAGAAAACAATCCGCAAAAAAGAAAATTAATAGAAGGACTAGAAATACTTAAAGTTAAAAAAGAAGATAAAAATAAATTAATGAATATAAAAGTGGATTTTACAAATGAAGAAATATTTTATTATATATTAAACAATAAACAAAAATAAATTAAAATAATAAAAATAACACACTAAAAATGACGAAATGTAAAAGGTTACAAACAAATTATAAGTCAAGAATGAAGAAATTAACGGGAGATTCTTAAAACAATTTGACGGACGTTAGAAAACTGCCTAACGGAAAAATATAGACAAAGTTCCCGTGAAGAGCGGTAGCAGCTAGAACCAATAGGAGGGGCGATGACATAAGGGGAGGGGCCTAAAGTATGAAAGCCTACAACGTACAGTTGATAGACGTTGTTTAAGACCTGAAGATGTCAGTGATGACGAAAAGCTTAGTCGAACAATAAAAATTATAGCAGTTAGAAAATTCATAAAAGAAATAGTAAGGATGGCTGCTAATTTAAACAATACGAAGAACATAATGTTTTTGTTCACCTTTTCAAAATATTACACGGTTCAACAAACACGAGCCTCTGAATCGTTGTATAGTGTACCTTCTACATGTTTCTACAAATTATATAACATACAATTTGAACTCTGTCTTTTATCTCTTTATTGTGTTTAAATATTTCCTTTAAAGCCCCACGTTTGTGTGCCAATTTACAACAATCTATCAGTATGGTTTGAAAGCCACTCTCATTGGGTGCGTCAATTTATAAACCGACGTCTCTCTCCGTCACTAGTCTTTATCAATCTGTTATCTAAATTCCAACTCCCAATTTTGTTTCTCTTTTATTTAATGCTTTATATGGTTTAACTTATTTTTTGTTCCCGGTTTAGGCGCCAAATTGTTTTGTGATTAAAACAGTTAAAATTAGGCCTACTTACTTTCTGTTTTATTTATTCACCTTCTCATTATTAGATTTGGTCGACTTACCTTTTTAATAACTCAATTCGAATTTCGTCCCTAAAACAATTGTTACCAACTTCCTTTTTTTGTTAAAAAATTTCACGTTCAGCTGTATGAAGGAATAAAATATTATTAACATAGAAATAAGTTCACCATATAATTAAAAGTCTTCAACATTAGTTTTAATGGTTTTTTATTGTTTATTTCTTTCTTTAAAATAATCAGATAATTTTATAATAACATATTTGCTCCAGCTATGGTTTAAATACTCAGTTGTTGGCAACAAGTCTATCAGAGTGGCACTAACCAATTTTTGCCTATTAAAACTAGTTTGTTAGGTCCTTTGGATTACAGAAACATAAGAAAAAACACCCTTTAATCAGTATAAAGCTTCACATAAATAGCAATTAAATATTATACAAGTTATGAACAACTTAAATATAAGGTTAAAATTATTGGGTTTACTACAGTCAGTGTTTGTAGGTTAAATGTGTTCTTCTAATTATTGCACTTCCAATAAGTCTATCACCATGGATTAATAATTAAATAGTGATATTAATTAATTTATTACCAGTTCTTTATCAAGTGAATAGTGAAATATAGTTTATAAGTGATTGAAATTGTGTATCAGTGTATCATAGTTTTTTAGACTGAGTAGTTTTTATAGTTTGATGTTATACTTATAATCTTCCTTCAAGTATGAGGTTCAACACATAATTCACTGTTTTTGAAATTATTCTTCTAATTTAATATGATTTTAGTTCGAATTCCTTCTTTTAGTATTATTATTCTTCATAACATCATTTCATTTTCATTCAATATCCTTTTTTTTATTTCATTTGGTTATATGGAAGTTTTAATCCTTTCTTCTCTGAGTATAATAATGAACTCATTATTTCTTCATGTCATACCATTATTATTTCTCATCTCATTAGTGTTCATTACAATTTGACTTATTATTTTTATATTATTATATAGAGCTGCATATAATTTGATCTGCTCTATTCTGAATCTAAAATTGGACTAACGGTTTTTCTGTTATTCTTTGGTTGTCAAGGTAGCCAGCCTCATGCTCTCATTTTTGGAAAGTTATGTTTACATTGTTAGATGTTGCTAATGAAATTTTACTAAATTAACAAATATTTTATAAGTTAGCATACCTTTCTTATACTACTTTGAATTACTAATACAATAACATCATTGTCTTGCTTTCTTTACATAAATTTATTTAAAATCAAATATGAATAATTTCTGTCCAGTACTTACTGATTTACTATTTTAACAATTCTGTTTTTATATTAATTATTATTCATTAAACATGCTTTTCTATCCTTGGATGTTCTTTTTAATACAAACAGATAACTATAACTATTACTTAACTAGTATTTTCTTATTTTAAAGCATGATTATAAATTCTACTTATTCCACTTGGATAGGCCTATTATACCATAGTTTTTCAACATTATACATTTATTACTTTTTTAACATACATTTTATTTATTTTTATTACCATAGTTAGTTTACAGTACTAATTCTTTCGTTAATACACTGGTTAATACCTTTTATGGCAATACAATATTAGTAATATCATTGATCATATTTCTTGTACTATTTAACACTATTGATTCTTCTTACATATAAAATATTATCCATGGGTTTCTTAAAAGTTTTCATTTTATTTTTGTCTTATAATATTGGTTTTACAATATCTACTACTACTATTATAATTATATTTCTATAGTATTTTACATCTCTTAATTATGCTTATAGGTATGTTTTTTGTACTTCAACTTTTATATTTATCATACTCTTATGGGAAAAGGGGTTGGGAAGAAGCGTCACGTTACATATTGCTCCTCCTTCAAGACTGGTTCTTTCAGCATAAATTTAGTTAAATGTACTGAAATAAACAGTCCTTTAAAACAGTTCTTTAGTCTCCATAAAATCTCTTTATTTCAGTTTGGTTATATATTCCTTGGGGTATTGCTACAATGGGGCTGGTATTTGACAATCTACTTTTTCTTATAATATCTTTTTGGATCCTTCTTTACATTTACTTTCTTACCTTCTTCTTTAACAACTGTTTAACCGGATATTACTTAAATTCTTCGCTTTATTCGGTGAGTTAGAGTATACAATGCGGTAGTTACCGTAATTGTTCACTAACCTCTTCTTTTGTGCCACACTCATGATCTCTGCATATCCTTTCCTTGGAATGCCCTGATTTCCTGCAGTCTTTCCTGCCATAATTCTGGTTCGGTTACGGTTTATTTCTTTCCTATGGGCACCCTAACATTTTCCCTAACTTAGTATGAATTCCTGTCCTGAGGGGCACTTGTGCTTCCTATTTATCTCAGCGGATCATTCATAATCGCAGAGTGGCGCCGTAGCATACAACACACTATTAATACCTTAAACAGTAACCCTTGGGTTACTAATAACACCACAGGAATTCCTGTTCCTTCTCTCGTAACATTCAGGCTTATTCGCTGCTTTATGGTTTTATATTATTCACGTGTGGCTCCTGTAATTGTATTTGGTTTATGGACGGCTTGCGTATTCTCTCCGTTTTATTCTGGTATGTTTATGAAGGAAGTGTTCGCTCCTGTTTTGATCAAGACTGTTGTCAGCACCCCTTGTAGTGTTTACTTTTATGTACTCCATGTCTCAGTTTGTTTTCGCTTTACCCTGTTTTCTTTCTAATGAATCCCTTGTTATATTTTTCTAAATA